>JANIHZ010000002.1:38152110-38162972 GCA_027478365.1 Erythroxylum rufum | reverse complement strand
AACCAACGCGGTTTCGGATTCCATAAGTATGAGGATTTCGGATAAAGTAGTTGGGTTCCGGAAACGGGATCCAACATTAAAAACCTCATAGATGCTTAAAAAATAAGATTCAGTTTATTCGTAAGGATGAAATCAAGTAAGATATAACTTATTTAACTGTAGAAATAGGGTCGCAACCAAAGATTAATCAAGCTTCTTATAGAGATGGATTCAGTTCTACCTAGATAGTTAGAACCTAACTCTACTTCTTAAGGATTAATTAAAAACAAAACAAAAGGAGAGACACCCAGGTAAGTACACATTACAATCATCATTAATTCACTTTAAGAATTCTGTTGCATACTTAACACCATTTGCTTTTACTAACTTGAGTGTCAAAATGTCTTCATCGGGAGCAACCTACGCACTCTAACTATTTATTTGTATAAGCATGCGAACTTGAGAGCAATGCAATATGCCTAACTCAATTTCAATTTACGGATGAGATATTTATTAAAATAATAATAATCGGTACATATTCTATCAATTAATATCAACAAATTAAAATTTTATACAAAAAAATCCCAAATTATCTAAAACAAACATGGTTTAATTGTTTTGAATATGACATATTCCCACTCGAGGAATTGTGCTATTCTCATTTTATTTTAAATAGTTTATGTATCATTCCAACAAATTTTTAAGTTTGTTAATAATTAATAGAACATGTACAATTTAGGATATTTTGAACAATTATCTCTGAATTTTTAGGAATATATCTTTTAATTACTGGAAAATTCATTGCCACGTCTCCTTAAATACATATTAATTAAACCATAAGGTACACAAAATAAAATATTAACTCAAGTATAACTATATCAAGATTCTACTACTAACCATTCGTAAATCAATATATGCAATTCATAATAGTGCAATGAGATATATTTGACTCAAAATATATACATATTTCGAATGGACTGCTTCAAAATGGGAAGGAGTAGTTTTTAGTTATCTATCTCAATATTTTGTTTCAGAATCTTTACTGTCGCGTTTCATTTGTACTTTGACATTAAAATAAACAACAGTGTAATAACTTTTCGTAATTCTGGATTCATACTTTTCAAGATGCAGTCTTGAGGGAAGGGAAGGGAAAAGGAATTTTATCTCTCTGTTTTAGGATAAAAAGTTCGATTCATATTTCTGTATCGTTTATTTATTGTTGGTAATTGGCTAAAGTGATTTTATCCTGACCTTTAGCAGGAATATTAGCAGATCTGTTGCAGTGAATTTATGCGAAGGATCCCATTATATAATTCAGCAACATTATTCGCCATTTCTTCTTATTTTTTAAATCTACAACACTTGGAGAACAATTTTGTTTGGGATCCTTCAAACTTACCAGAAGACAGTTGATTCTTTTTCTACAGAAGACAACATTGAGTTGTACTTGTCTGTTTGTTTTTAATGGATTTTATTTATTTGGTTATTTTTGCTTAGGTTATGTCAATAGATCATTGTTCATTCCTATCCACTTAAAAGGCTTACACAGTTTCATTGTGGGTATATATATTCATTTCTTACTCATGAAGTCTTTTGGAATATCAGAAAGATTTCTTTTCAGGCATTTGAATTCAATATGTTTGTTTTATCTGCATCTTTGCTTTTCTTTTTGCTGCCAGATTTTGCGTGTATCTTGCGCGGATTTCACTGCTTATATAATTCGCAGTAGTATGTATTCTGATACACTTTTTGATGCTAGCCAAGAAATCTAAACAAAGTTTCCTTCTGCTAGATTTTCCTGTTGATCTATTACCGTTGCAAATATTTTCATTTGTAAATGAACACATCGAGAATTGATTTCCAAGAACGAGTTCAACCAAATCATGGCCTGATTGGTGAGTTCAGCAATCTTTCCTCCCAATATTATGATCACCATCTGGGGATGAACATGGTAAATTGTGTTCAGTCGCATGACTTGGAGGCAGGCACAGAACAGAAAAACCTGAGGCCTCATAAACCGTGTACCAGCATAATGAGCAGGTTCGACTCACCAGCCTCAGCTTTTTATGCAACAGAACGATACATGGGTTTCCTGGACTACGATGATCATGTTGACAGTCCTCTGTCTTCTCAGTACTCCAAGTCCTATGTTTCATCAATCCCTGCACATAACTCTGTCAAGGAAAATTATTCTATTGAAACAGAAGAAACGACGAACAATAACCTTGAACCAAGAAACACCTTGCAGTCAGTTGTAAAAGTTCAATTTCCTGGGTATGATCACCGCCCTAAGTTTTACGGCAAGTCCTTTAAAAGTCAGTCCGGCAGTGCTTTGTCTAACAAGCATGAGCTAGACAAGTCGATTAGTCTTGATCCTGCCTCTTTTGGGAGTCACTTTTCACTTCCCTCCCAGGGAAGTCAAGAGCACAGAGTATGTACATCAAATTTTACGTTTTACTGTTGCATTTTTATCAACAATCCAATTGAACAACGGCTACTTGCTTTCTCACAGGTTAGGCATGTTCTTCCGTGTGATTCTTCATTTGCACAGCTGAACTTCTCTTCCATTCAAGAGAAGCTGCCTTCAAGGGTTTCTTCCGAAGGTGTTTCTGTATGTTCTGGCAACCGGGTGCCAACTGGAGTGGTGCTTCCCAATAAAACAAGAATAAGATGGACTCAAGATCTTCATGAGAAGTTTGTGGAGTGTGTAAATCGCCTTGGAGGTGCTGATAGTAAGTAACCTATACAGAAGCTCTTAGTCAACTAATAAGTAAACTTATCATCTGGTTATGAGCAAATTGATTGCATGATTTGTAGAAGCAACACCGAAGGCTATACTGAAGCTGATGGACTCAGGTGGTTTGACTATCTTTCACGTGAAAAGCCATTTGCAGGTAATAACTCACTTTGCAATAGCTACGTTATTCTAGGCCACCATTTCAGATTTTTGTTACAGTGCCCTGAACTGTCGCTTCTCTGACCCTGCAGAAATATAGAACTGCAAAATACATGCCATATTCTGCTGATGGTAAGCCCTTGTTCTAGTTAATTTTCTGTTGTTACAAACTTTGGCAACCTTCATTCAGAGTTATAATGTCATACATTAAGTTGGCAAGATTTATACATCAAGTACTTGCATCTAATTGCATGATCCTTAGTTTACTTATTCCTTTTCTTTTTTCCTTTAGGTCTCTATTCCGAGTATTCAACCAAAATCTTCTCTTGTGATGATGGTTTAACTAGTTAACTTTTAGCCCTTGTTATGCTTGATGATGGCTAAGAATTTGTTGGACAATGTTAGTCATTGGGTGCAATCGTTTAGATCTCATACACCCTGCACAGTCGTCTAGTAGAAGATCTTGCGTGTGACCTAAATTCTGTTTAGTTAGGTTTCTATATAAGCAATGTGGCACTATTACTCATATGTTAAGCTAACTATTAGCATTTTTCTATATGAAATGGTTAAATATTTGATGTTTTTCCAGATCCTCTTTGCTGCAGATCTGCACGCTTTTGAATCAATGGAGAGAGGTTATTCTACTTAAATTGTTGGATGATTCTGAACCAAATGAAATTCTTATTGCAGGGAGGGCAGAGAAAAGAAATAGCACATGCGAAATGCAGCACCTCGATGTGAAAAGGTAAACTAGTTTTCTTCTATATTATCAATATCAAAACAAAGAAATGTCTGAGAAAACTTTTCCGTCCCCTTTCGGTCCACAGACTCTTCATTAATATAGCAATCATACAACCAATTTTAACGTACAACAAGCCTAACATATAGCCTAACATACAGCCTATCCATTTATAGCACCTAGCATATATGAAGCCTAACTTGTAGCCTAGCTAATTTACAGGAGTAAACAACAGCCTAACTTGTAGCCTAGCTAATTTACAGGAGTAACTTGTAACCTTATCTTGACAATTATTAGTATGTTGAGTTTATGGTCGTTCTTCTGAAGCTTTTATATGTTAGATTCATTGTCCTAATCGGTTCTAAAATGATTATATATATATATATATATTGATCCAGAAAAAATAATTATTTGATACAGAAAAAGAAAAAAGATGGAGTAACATCAAGTATATAACAATAACAAAATGTGCAGAAAAATCATGCCTTAAAACTTACTTTTTTCTTTGTAAATGTTGCAGTACAAGCATTAAAATTGATCCTACAGACTCTTGGTGCTAGCCCGTTCAATTTCACAGGGTTTTGTCGATCTGGAGCTATTAATATGCCTAATAATGGTGGGAATAACACCATAATTTGCAATTGTACCCTCGACAATGCTGCCTGTCATATTACCAACTTGTAAGTCCCATTTTAATTTCCTTGTACTACACTTTCTCGTGTAAGTTTAAGTTTCTCACTAAGTCGTTAGTTTATACATGTTATGAGTCTTATGATATAATAGTAGCACAGTCGTTCAGTTTGCACAAATATCTTTAGAGCTCTGAATTTTGAAGCTAATAATAATGTTGAACTTCAATCTATTACTTATATTGGTAAACCAGTTTTGTTTCTGAATTGGTCAACTTTAAGTTAAAATGTTGAATTTTCTTGATGCTTCAAACTAGAGATGCAAGAGAATGCCTTGTCTTCAATGAAGCTGTGGTGTGCCTTCATCATAGTACTTTTACTTAGACTTGTGATAGATTTTGTAGTGAGGTCCTACTTCTGTAGGTACATCCAAATTATTTTTTGTTAAGAAAATAATTTTTTTATTGAAAATAGTAAGAGATGTTTTAGTTTCTCTAGACCATAATATTAATAAAAAATAAGAAGTGTTATTTCTCTTTTCGACGTAATAATGTTATTGAAAAATAGTATAGTGGTATTTCATTTTTTTAGAGTATAATAGTTTAGATTTTTAATTCTTCTTATCCTTTTAATTCGTCTGTTGTTGATTTCCTTCGGTAATTTATTTTACCGATGGAAATCCGTCGTTTACTGACCATTTTTTTCGTCGGTAAACGACTTATTTCTTGCGGTGTTTAGTAATTATTGTTAAATATATCATATAATAACTTTTATTTGTGTTTGAGTTTTTATTTTTATTATACTATTTTTTTTCTATATCAATGTTGCACTTATCGTTAGGCAAAAGTTGATTCTCTGTGATAGAAATTAATGGAAAAGGATTTATGTGCACTTACTAGCATTAATGCTTAGGATATGGTTTACTTACCTTTAGGAAAGTCTATTGATGGCTGCAAATGAGTCGATAAAATTAAGATTAGATCTAAAGGACTAGTTAACAATATAAAGCCAGACTTATTGCTAAACGTTTTACACAAGAGTATGGTATTTACTATGAGGAGACATTTGCACTTATAGCTCGTTTAACCTTTGTTTATTATCTTATTTCAGTTTTTGCTAGTAAGTATTGGTCATTATTTTAGATGGATGTCAAAAATGTTTTTCTTAATAGTGATCTTATCGAAGAAGTATATGTGTAACCTCCACCTGGTTATGATCATTCATCTAACAAAGTTTTTTGTCTTCAAAAGTCTTGCCTGGATTGAAACGAATTCTTTGAGCTTGATTTTCTAAATTCAATTCCACTATTAGTCTTCTTGGCTTTCAATTCAACTCCTATGATCATGCTATATTCATTTACAAATCGAATTAACGATACACCCTTCTTCTCCTTTAGATTGATGACATGATAATTATTAATGATAACACTCCTGGTATTTTCACTTTTAAATCCTTTCTACATCAACATTTTGAGATGAAGGACTTAGCTAATCTAATTTTACTAATGTGGATGTAATGGATTAACTAAATTTCCTATAAGACTTGAACTCGATCGAAAGCCTGATTGATCTTGACTCTGTTGGATAAAATTAAAAATGCATTAAAACATAAGTTTCGATCGAGGTTTGAAAAAGGTTTGAAAAGTAATGAATTCTTAGTTATTTTTCATTGTATATACATGTATAAAGTATATGTGACAAATATGAAACTAAGATAACAATAGAAAGATTACAAATAATCTCTATGAAAGATAAGAACTAAAGATATGAGTAAATACAAGCAATTAAGATAGAATTAGGTGAGATATGTTATTATTCCCCCTTAAGCACACTATCAGATGAGATGGTGAGCTTGTCAGATGAGATGGTGAGCTTGTCTTGAAGTCGATGAAATAATGAGGCAAATAAAGCTTTAGTTATGACATCACTAATTTGATCAAGGGATGAAACATGTCTGATGTGAACGGCCTAACGAGCAACCAGATCTCGGCCAAAATGAATATTAATTTCAATGTATTTAATATGAGAATGAGAGACTAGGTCTGAAGCAAGAAAGATAGCTCTAATATAATCATACCATAGAGTTGGCATAAGGTGAGAAAAGCCAAGTTCTCCAAAAAGAGAGGAAATCTAACAAAGTTAGGCGGAGGCAAGAGGAATGCTGTTTTACTCAACTTCAATGCTAAGTATTGCAAATATAGGTTTTTTTTTCTTAGTGCTCCAATTGATTAGATTAGGACTATGAAATATACAATACTTGGACATAGAACGAGGATCGTCAAGAAGTTGTGTGCTATGATTTTTGGAAAGTGGGAGAGTTGGAGTGATAGGTGTGGGCGTAGGTTTAGACTTGTCAAAAGTTATGTGAAGAAGAAGATCATTGATGTACTAGGTTTGAGTAAGTACAAGACCACTAGAAATATGTTTGGCTTCAATTCCAAGAAAATGATGAAGAGACCTAAGTCTTTGATAAAGAAGGAGGAGTTGAGATTATAAATGATAGAGGAAATGAAAGAAGGAGAAGAGTAACCAAAATATCTTTTACATAAACCAAAAGGAAGGTGATGTGGGACGAGGTTATCTAAATCAAAAGAGAGGCATCAAATTTGGAGGAGAAGAAATTGAGGGCAAGGAGTTTTTTACTCAATCAGTGAAACTAGACATGAGGAGCTTATTTGAGACCATATAGGGCTTTGTGGACCCGATAGATATGATGAGGATGTTTTAGATCTATCAAACCAAGAGGTTGAGACATATAAACTGGTTTAGAGAGAAAGCCATAAAGAAAGACATAGTTAACATCAAGTTGAAGAATGACCCAGTTATTGAAAACAACTAAGGAAAGAATGATACAGATTGTGGTGGACTTAACTAAAAGACTAAAAGTAGTAGTGTAATCAACACCGGAAGTTTGATGGTACCCTTTGGCAACAAGATGAGCTTTATCATGGTCAATAGTGCTATCAAGATGACGTTTAGGTGTTTGGAGGAGGGGAATCAAGAGTTTAGGTCTAATTGTGATTGAGAGCTTTGAACTCATTAAGTATGGCTTGAGGCTAATAGAAAATTTTGTTGACTTGAGTGAAGGATGCGGGATTAGGAACTCATTATTTAAATATGACAAAAGTAATATAGTCGGGAAAATTACAAGGAGTGCAGGTGATATCATGAGTACATGTGTTCATGGGATAGATAGTGGGACAAGGGTGAAGAGTGTGAAGTCGAGGGAGAGGGAGATGGTGGAGAGAAGGGTAGAGTTAAAGAAATTTGAGAGGGTGGAGATGAAAAAAAAGGTGGCTGAAGGACTGCAAGCAAAAAAAAAAATGTTCAAGAAATTGAAAATGTTGAGAAATATAATTTTCAGAACTAGTTGGATCAGAACAATGATAACCTTTGTATTGAGAGGAATAATCAAGAAAGATACAAAGAATATGTTTGGGGGATGGATTGTTAGGACGAGTAGCGGCTAAAAAGGAGCAAAAGGGACAACCAAAGACACGAAGGAAAGTAAGGTCTGGTTTGGTGTTGAAAAGTATTTTTTTGTAGAGATTTATGATAAAGAGTGGGGGTAGGTAAAAGATTGATAAAATAGACAACAGTAGTGAATGCTTCAAGCCAGAAGGATTTGGAAATAGAGGCATGAAGTAAAAGTGGGAGACCAGTTTTAGTAATATGGTGTATTTTTCATTTAATAAGGCCATTTTATTGAGGAGTTGAAGGGTGTAAAATGCGAAGAATAATTCTAGTTGATCAGTTTAGGCGCTCCATCACATTAAAAGGTTTTGATAGTAGTGGAGAAAAGATTTTTAGTGATTGTTTTGAAAGTTTGGAGCCAAAGTAGAGCTTGAGAATTTTGTGCTAATGGGATAAGCCACATGAAGTGACTAACATCATCTAAAAATAATAAAATAATGAATACCATAAAGGGAAAGAGATAGGGAAGGTCCCTGAGTGTCATAGTGAAGAAGTTGTAAAGGAGTAGATAATGAAAATGGTAAACAAACACTTTTTCCTTAAAAATATGATGCATAAAAAGTGATAAATTTTTATTTTATTAGTAAATAGGATGACAATCTAAAAATTGTAAAGTAACATAGAAGATTAAGAGGTTGATGCTATAAGTCAAGAATAACAAAAGTGACTACAAAGGCAACATAAATTCTAAAATAGCATGGAAGCTTCAGCAAATAGAGATTATAGTGGATGGGTTATGCGAAGAGAGGTATCTTGGTGACTAGGTCTTTCACAATGTAGCAGAAGGGGTTAAATTCATAATAAAGGAATTAACATTAAAAAAGTTATCAACAGATAGTTTATTAGTAGTAAGGTAAGGAACGATGAGAACATTACAAAGATGAATTGGATGAATATGGGTAGATAAAGATAATGATATAGTAGAGCAAATAGGAAAGGTGTACCCATTACCAACAACCACTCGATGTGATCCTTCATATGGTTGGACTGAGTCCCTCATATGAGTTGTAGTGCCAGTGTTTGATAACCATTATGTAATAGCGGTGGAAATGAGCTAAGAATTTTCTATAGGAGGTTGAATATTCACAGCTGAAAAAGATGTATGGAGTGGTATTGAGTGTATGTTAAATATTGAAGAAAGGAAATTTTGTATCTTAGTTATCGAAAAGAAGTTTGATATAGACAGATAAAAGAAAAGAAAAGAAAAGAAAGCATTCCATCTTATTTGACATGAAAGTAAGACTTTGTCATGAAAAGGAATTTATTTTCAGGGGCTCCACTTTTGTATGCACTTCTTGTGTTAGTCAACTATAATATTTATTTCCTAAACAAATTGATTGCATAATAATGATAGAATATCGTATAATAAATTGTATTATTCTTTCCTTTGTTTTATGTACTCGTAACTCTATATATTGAGCCCCTTTGTGTACAATCAGCAAATAACAATGCAATAGACAAACAATGTTTACATGTTGAGAGTGTTCTTTACTTGATAATAACAAGCCACTATACTGTTTTTCCTATTGAACTTTGTGAGTAGGTTTATGCAAATAATAAGGAAATCACATCTACATGAGATAAACAAAAAAATTTAAGTTGATTAACACTACTCTTGAGTTAAACATATGTTATAAAAAGAGAGTTAATTCCTCTTTACAAGACATCACTGATGCTGATTTTCATGGAGACATAAGCGATTAATGGTCTAATTACAGTTTTCTTTTTATATAGAGTGATAGTAGGCAGAATTCAATATCTTTGTGTAGAACAGAAATAAAGTTTCAGCTAATACGGTTTGGTATTATATTTGGCTTCGTAGATTCTTTGAATATCTCGAAGTACCTACTGACAAAGTGATTCCAATTTATAAAGATAAATTTAAGTGTTATCAAACTTGTATTGATCCATTCTTCCATGAAGGACCAAAAATATTAAATTCGAGCAATATGTTATCCGAGAATAAGTATTAGATAGGACTAAGGAATAAGGATGTAGTTGAAATACCAAGTCAAAGATAATATACTTTTTCAATCAAGTCTCTTCATAGAATTGCATTTACCGAACTCCGTTCAAAACTTGAAACTTCAAAGACCAATGTTGAAGATAGTCAAGTGGTGTCTCCATTTCTATAGATAATAATATTAGTTGCGGATTTGATAAACGAGTAACTCCGATTCAAATACAAATTATATTAACTTCTTCCAGCTTTCTATATTGAGAATGTTATTTTCTTTTACATTTCTTCTACAAGGGAAAATATCATATGCCAACCTTTTCTTCTTACATGTATTTAGGGACTTACGAGCTTGTTTGTAATTACAGTGAGCTCAAAGATAACAGTTTTCAAGGCAAGCTCCCACCACAATTGTCCAGCCTTAAATATCTTACAAAAATGTAAGAAACATCTTCATTTTCTGGTAATCAATACTGTGAGCATTTCTCATTCTGATTGTCAAGTTGGATAAGCATGAATGGTTTTGATTTTTCAATTTGAAGATGCTTAGCGGTCAGCTTCAACTTGTTCTCATCCTATCTATTAGTTGCATAAAAATCCGTAAAATTTTTGGAGAAACTGCATAGCTTTAAGCATAATGTAATGATTGAACTTCAGGTGAAGTGTTTGCAATTTGACCATGTGGCATAGTCTGCTTAGACGCACTGTTAGATTTGTGTACTTTTAGATGTTCTGAACTATTATCCTTTGCTCTACCCGAAGTTCTCTGCTGATTGTAAAGTTTTCATTTTTTAGCAGATATGATCATGTCAGAAACTCCTTAAGAAAAATTTTATTTTTGAGTTGCTTATTCAAAATTAATCAGCTGTGAAATTTATCTTTGACAGCGACCTAACTCGTAACTATATTAGTGGGAAAATTCCTATTGAATGGACTCAACTGCAGAATTTGACATTTCTGTAAGCGCAACCAGACCCTTTTTGCCTGTCGCTGCAACATATAAATTTTCCTTTCCGTTTAAGTTTTCTATAACCTGTGATCGATACCATGCAGCTCACTCACCGCCAACCACTTGTCAGGAAGTATTCCAAGATACCTGGGAAATTTTCCTAGCCTCACTTACTTGTATGTCATGAACTGCGGTTGCTTCTTTCAGGTTTAACTTGATTACAAGCTTACTCTTCCTTTT
>JANIHZ010000002.1:38132342-38152010 GCA_027478365.1 Erythroxylum rufum | reverse complement strand
ATGTCCTGTGACCACTGAAAAATGTCATACATCATTAATTTGATGTCACTAAAATTATTATTCACTGTTCTGTGTTTTTTAATGACATCAGTCTTAAATACCGATTTATTTCGATATACCGGTTAAATTAGATACCGGGTATTACAGTTTTACAGGTCACTAACCATTTCCCCTCTAAATTGAAACCAACCAATCCTACCATATGATTTCACAATTAGAAAACTCAATCACAACCAATTTTGCCTTAGTGATTGAACAATCACCACATTCTAAGTCATTTCTTAATTTAATACTAAGTTTGAATTGATCACCTACAAGTTCATTTCCAAAGTTTGATTTTAAACAAGCACTATGGTATGTGGCATTGTTACACCATATGAATCAAGAAAGTAAGTTCTCGTTATGACTCCTAGGCTCATGAAATTTTAAACTGATAAGCCTCATAGGAGTTGCATCATAGGTTTCCAGCCAATATACCATCTTAGGGCTTTATTATGCAAAGGATTGTCATGTCAAATACATGAATTTCTTATGTTAATACTAAGTTTAAATTCATCATTTTGAAGTTCAAGTCTTTATCTACAAACTTAAATAATGCCTAAACATAAATACTTAGACTATTAAACCCTAGCATAAAAACTCATCAATCATTGATAGAGGTAAAATTGCAATGAACAACACAAAATCGATCACATTGTAGACATTACTTAGTTGAACGACTTACCTTGACAGGATAACCGCAAACTGCAAAGAAGATTGATGAGGTTAGATAATTATCGACGCTCTTTAACACAGAACATAGCCTGCAATCCAGCCTATATACAAGTAGCTAGTTTTTATAAGTTTTGAATTGAGCATAGGTACAGTTATGCATAAAGTTGTATAAGTACCCAAAACAAAAAATGCCCAGGACATAAGCTGTAATAAGTCCCTGATAGCAGCCAGCATAATCCAACCAAAAAGAAATTAACTTCACTCTAACCAATCAATAAAACAACATTTGTAAGAATAAAATAAAATCATATAGTCACTATTGAAAGAGAGGAAAAACTATTATGATTAATGAAATTGAACTCCATACAACAGGTAGGATTCAATTATGAGTAACAAATGAAATTTATGAAATGGTCATCCTAGTAGCCTATTCACTTCTAATCAATCTCTTGAAGTGAATCACACGTTAGGATCGTTAACAAAAATGAAATATAAATACACAAGAAGGGGGGGTTGAATTGTGTTAAACTTTTCGTTAACCCCTTTTTTTAAAAACTCTTTTCAAAACTAGTTTTTTTTATCAAAACTGATATTTTCACGTTTGAAAATAATCTTATAACAATTATGCATGTACGTCGTATTAAAAATCACAATGCGAGAGTAAGAGAGTTTGACACAGTAATTTTATACCGGTTCACCCCAAACCGTGGGCTACGTCCAGTCCTCATATGTCTATCTGAGATTTCACTATCTCTTCAAAGTTTACAAGTATTCTTTCACTGAGCCTCTTCAGGTCTCACTACAACAAGTATTCTTTTACTCTTAGCCTCTTCAGGCTATCTGTATCACAAACAGTATTTCGAACTTGATACAACTGACAAAATAAACTTGCAGTATTTCCGCACAGAGCTTTTTTGCAATAATTTCTTCTTCGTATGTGCGTGTATGTATCACTATGTATGTATATGTCTCTATATCCTTTTTCGACTCTGACCTCTTATTTATAGTCTTCGTCTACAACTGCTTCTTGATAACTGCTTCTTGATTCTTTAAAGAAACGGTTATTCAGTTGAGTCTCCTGACGCCTTCGTCTGCTTTTGCTTCCGTCTGATTTTTAGCGTCTGTGTCCTTCCGTCTGATTTTCGCTTTCGTCTGATTATTTGCGTCTGTGTCCTTCCGTCTGATTTTCGCTTTCATCTGATTATTTGCGTCTGTGTCCTTTTGTCTGATTTTCGTTTTCGTCTGATTTTTCGCTTTCGTCTGCTTTTCAGCGTCTGTATCTTTTCGTCTGATTTTTATTTTCTTCTGCTTCCGTCTGCTTTTTTACAAAGCTTTTTCGTTTGCTTTTCATTCTTCTTTTTGGTTTTATCAACAAAATTATTAATCTCGTAAAGTCATTTGACTTAACATTAAGATTATAAATGATAGAGGAAATGAAAGAAGGAGAAGAATGACCAAAATATCTTTTACATAAACCAAAAGGAACGTGATATGGGACGAGGTTATCTAAATCAAAAGAGAGGTATCAAATTTGGAGGAGAAGAAATTGAGGGCAAGGAGTTTTTTACTCAATCGGTGAAACTAGACATGAGGAGCTTATTTGAGACCATATAAGGCTTTGTTGAGCCGATAGATATGATGAGGATGGTTTAGATCTATCAAACCAGGAGGCTGAGACATATAAACTGGTTTAGAGAGAAAGCCATAAAGAAAGACATAGTTGACATCAAGTTGAAGAATGACCTAGTTGTTGAAAACAACTAAGGAAAGAATGATATAGATGGTGGTGGGTTTAACTAAAAGACTAAAAGTAGTAGTGTAATCAACACCAGGAGTTTGATGGTACCCTTTGGCAACAAAATGAGCTTTATAATGGTCAATAGTGCCATCAAGATCACGTTTTGGTGTTTAGGGGAGGGAATCAAGAGTTTAGGTCTGATTCCGATGGAGAGCTTTGAACTCATTAAGTATGGCTTGACGCTAATAGAAAATTTTGTTAACTAGAGTGAAGGATGTGGGATTAGGAATAAGAGAGATTTATGTAAATATGATGAAAGTAATATAGTAAGGAAAATTACAAGGAGTGTAGGTGATATCATGAGTACGTGTGTTCATGGGATGGATACTGGGAAGACAGTTTGGTTGTTGGGACAAGGGTGAACAGTGTGAAGTCGAGGGAGAGGGAGATGGTGGAGAGAAGGGTAAAGTTAAAGAAATTTGGGAGGGTGGAGACAAAAAAAAAAGAGTTGGCTGGAGGACTGTAAAAAGAAAAACATGTTAAAGAAATCGAACATGTTGAGAAATATAGTTTTTGAAACTAGTTGGATGAGAACATTGATAACCTTTCTATTGAGAGGAATAGTCAAGAAAGATAAAGAGAATATGTTTGGGGGATAGTTTGTTAGGATGAGTAATGGCTAAAAAAGCAGAAAAAGGGACAACCAAAGATACGAAGAAAAGTAAGGTCTGGTTTGGTGTGAAAAAGTATTTTATGTAGAGATTTATGATAAAGAATGGGGGTAGGTAAAAGATTGATAAAATAGACAACAGCAGTGAATGCTTCAAGCCAGAAGGATTTGGAAATAGAGGCATGAAGTAAAAGTGTGAGACCAGTTTCAGTAATATGGTGTATTTTACAATTAGTAAGGACATTTTATTAAGGAGTTGAAGGTATAAAATGTGAAGAGTAATTCGAGTTAATCAGTTCAGGCGCTCCATCACATTAAAAGGTTTTGATAGTAATGAAGAAAAGGTTTTTAGTGATTGTTTTGAAAGTTTGAAGCCAAAATAGAGCTTGAGAATTTTGTGCTAATGGGACAAGCCACATGAAGTGACTAACATCATCTAAAAAATAATAAAATAACAAATACTATAAAGGGAAAGAGATAGGAAAGGTCCCTAAGTGTCATAGTGAATAAGTTGTAAAGGAGTAGATAATGAAAATGGTAAACAAACACTTTTTCCTTGAAAATATGATGTACAAAAAGTGATAAATTTTGATTTTATTGGTAAATAGGAAGACAATCTAGAAAGTGTAGAGTAACATAGAAGACTAAGAGGTTGATGCTATAAGTCAAGAATAACAAAAGTGACTACAAAGGCAACATAATTTCTAAAACAGCAAGGAAGCTTCAGCGAATAGAGATTATAGTGGATGGGTTATGTGAAGAGAGGTGTCTTGGTGTGGAGGTCCTTCACAATGTAACAAAAGGGGTTAAATTCAATAATACAGGAATTATCCATAACAAATTTATCAAAAGATACTATATTAGTAGTAAGGTGAGAAACAATGAGAACATTACAAAGATGAATTGGGTAGATAAAGATAATGATATAGTAGAGCAAATAGGAAAGGTGTACTTATTACTGACAACCACTTGATGCGATCCTTCATATGGTTGGACTGAGTCCACAAGTTAAGGGTTAGGAGTCATATGAGCTGTAGTGCCAGTGTTTGGTAACCATTATGTAATAGTGCTAGAAGTGAGCTAAGAATGTTATGTAGGAGGCTAAATATTCATAACTGAAAAAGCTGTATTGAGTATATTAGCAAATTACTGAGACTTAAGTTGGCTATTCCATGATTTGAAGCAGTGGAAACAATAATGAGTAACAATGTGACCCCATTTCTAATAAATTTGACATCAGGGCTTGGATTTGTGATAAGGATTTTGGTTGGGTCGGGTTGTTGTAGAGTAATTGGATTTGTGACAATAAATTATAGAGAAGTTTCGATTTGTAATAAAAATTGAAGTTGTTTTTCATTGATTAATTACTGAGGTACATTATTCTTATATACATGTATAAAGTACATATGATAAATATAAAACTAAGATAACAACAAAATATTACAAATAATTCCTGTGAAAGACAAGAACTAAAAATACAAGGAGTTGAGATAAAATTAAGTGAGATATTTTCTCAAGGTTAGATTAGGTTGGCTAAGTTCGATTCAAATTTAATTTAATTTGTTAAGTTAGGTTATACCAAGTTTATATCAAATTAAAGTGAATACCCCAAACTTAAAGGCCCACCTAATCATATTTTTTTTAATTAGGTGTGAGTCTGAATTCAAGTTCAATCAAATTTATCATTACCCCATTGGTTTTATGTTAGATTCATACATTTTTGTCAAATTTAGTTAGATACCCCTCAAATATGTTAAATCTTGAAGAAAGAAAATTTTGTATCTTAACTATCATAAAGAAGTTTGACACAAACAACAAAAAAAGAAAAAGAAAAGAAAGCATTCCATCTTATTTGATATGAAAGTAAGATTTCGTCATGAAAAAGGAATTTATTTTCAGACAGCTCCACTTCTTGTGTGCACTTCTTTTGTTAGTCAACTGTAATATTTATTTCCTAAATAAATTGATTGCTTAGTAATGATAGAATATGTTATAATAAATTGTGTTATTCTTTCCTTTGTTTTATGTACTCGTAACTCTATATATTGAGCCCCTTGTGTACAATCAGCAAATAAAATGCAATATACATTGTTTGTTAAATTTGCAATGGACCTACGGGCTTACACGAGAAGGAAAGTTAGACCACACACAAGTCTAAGTGAGGTTTCATCCTATAACTAATTGGTTTTTGGATGTAACCTCACTTAGACTTGTATGTGGTCTAACTTTTCTTTTCGTATGGACCCGTAAGCCCATTGTAAATTCTAACATTGTTTACACGTTGAGAGTGTTCTTTACTTGATAATAACAAGCCAATATACTGTTTTTCCTGTTGAACTTTGTGAGTGGGTTTATGCAAATAATAAGGAAATCACATCTACATGAGATAAACAAAAAAATTTAAGTTGATTAACTCTAACTCTAAAACGAGAGTTAATTCCTCTTTACAAAGCTTCACTGATGCTGATTTTCATGGAGACATAAGCGATTAATGGTCTAATCACAGTTTTATTTTTATATATAGTGATAGTAGGCAGAATTCAATATCTTTGTGTAGAACTGATCAGCTAATATAGTTTGGTTGTATATTTGGCTTCGTAGATTCTTCGAATATCTCGATGCACCTACTGACAAAGTAATTCCAATTTATAAAGATAAATTTAAGTGCTATCAAACTTGTATTAATCCATTCTTCCATGAAGGACGAAAAATATTAAATTCGAGCATTATGTTATCTGAGAAGAAGTATTAGATAGGACTAAGGAATAAGGATGCAATTGAAATACCAAGTCAAAGATAATATATTTTTTCAATCAACTCTCTTCATAGAATTGCATTTACCGAACTTCGTTCAAAACTTGAAACTTCAAACACGTACCAGTGTTAAAGATAGTCAAGTGGTGTCTTCATTTCTATGGATAATAATATTAGTTGCGCATTGGATAGACGAGTAACTCAGATTCAAACAATTTATATTAACTTCTTCCAGCTTTCTATATTGAGAATTTTATTTTCTTTTACATTTCTTCTACAAGGGAAAATATCATATACCAACCTTTTCTTCTTACATGTATTTAGGGACTTACGCGCTTGTTTGTAATTACAGTGCACTCAAAGGTTACAGTTATCGAGGCACGCTCCCACCACAAATGTCCAGCCTTAAATATCTTAAAGCAATGTAAGAAACCTCTTCATTTTTTGGTAATAAATACTGTGAGCAGTTCTAATTCTGATTGTCAAGTTGGATGAGCATGAATGGTTTTGATTTTGCAATTTGAAGATACTTAGCTGTCAGCTTCAACATGTTCTCATCCTATCTATTAGTTGCATAAAAATCCGTAAAATTTTTGGAGAAACTGCACAGCTTTAAGCATAATTTAATGATTGAACTTCAGGTGATGTGTTTGTAATTTGACCATGCGGCATAGTCTGCTTAGACACACTGTTAGATTTGTGTACTTTTAGATGTTCTGAACTCTTATCCTTTGCTCTACCCAAAGTTCTCTGCTGAATGTGAAGTTTTCATTTTTTAGCAGATATGATCATGTCAGAAACTCCTTAAGAAAAATTTTATTTCTGAGTTGCTTATTCAATATTAATCAGCTGTGAAATTTATCTTTGACAGCAACCTAACTCGTAACTATATCAATGGGACAATTCCTCGTGAATGGACTGAACTGCAGAATTTGACATCTCTGTAAGCGCAACCAGACCCGTTTTGCCTGTTGCTGCAACATTTAAATTTTCCTTTCCGTTTAAGTTTTCTAAAACCTATGATCGATACTATGCGGCTCACTCGCCACCAACCGCTTGTCAGGAAGTATTCCAAGATATCTGGGAAATTTTCCTCGCCTCACTTACTTGTATGTCATGAACTGCGGTTGCTTCTTTCAGGTTTAACTTGATTACAAGCTTACTCTTCCTTTTCTCTTATTGAATGGCAATAAAACAAGGAGCCTCGAGGCCAATCAATTTTCTGGTACTATCCCTTCAGAGCTTTGGAAATTGGTGAACCTAAGAGAACTGTAAGAAACATTATTTGATCTAGCTATCATTTTATTGTAGTAGTTTTTATGTTGGAATGTGATGGACAGATGAAGTTTGTATGGGAAATGCACTCCATCATTTCAACACATCGTTGTAAATGTACTGACATTTGTTTCCGGTGTTACGATCACATGGTTGCAGAATCCTTTCTTCTAATCAGTTGGAAGGAGAGTTACCAGAGGAACTTGCACACATACAAGGCATTAAAAACTTGTATGTACTAGCTTATGCTTTTGATAGTATTACTCAAAAACTTTCTGGTTAGTTTACATAATTCAGTCCCTGTATTTCTTGTTTTGCAGTCGTATTAGTGATAATATCCTTAATGGTACCATACCTAGTTTCATCGGGAGCTGGACTCAGCTTGACAGGCTGTGAGACTTTCATCTCTGATATTCTGATTCCATTCTCATGCTGCATTTTGCATATTCTGAAGTTAATACTTAAGTCCTTTTGATGAAGTGAAATGTATGCAAGTGGACTGAAAGGGCCCATACCTCCCAGCATTTTTCAATTACAAAATTTAACCGATCTGTGAGTAGAAGTGCTTTAATTTAATACTGATGAATACAAACAGATAGAATGGAACTGGAAACAGAAAAGGGTAAGCTCATTCCTAAAAATTTTTGTTGCGCAGGAGGATTACTGATGTTGAAGGAATAGAATTTCATTTTCCTACTCGGCTGCCTGAAAAGATGAAGAATTTGTATGTTAAATGCTAGAAATCTTAAATATTTTCTACTCAGAATTATTCAACTAAAGTTTGTTTTTCTGATCACAAGGGTACTGAGAAATGTGAACTTGTATGGACCAATCCCCGAAGATGTTTGGACAGTAAAGAAACTGCTGTAAGTTTTAGTTTTACTTGAAGTTGTTGGTGGATTATATACGTATAACATGCAACTTTCCACAATTCTCGTTGTTTACTGCATACCGGGCAAGTAGTTAACTTTTATCTCATAACCAGACATAGGGAGAAAATAGAAAATGAAATGAGGAGAACATTTTCAAAGCTTAGCCATATCTAAATTTGTGACTGACGATCTTGAGCATGCATGGATGCTCTCATCTCATAACGCCTTCAAGAGGCAATAATTTTATCGCATAAGAAGTTCCTTTTCTGCATGCAATCTTTTGCAGTGATGTAACCTTCAACAAGCTGGATGGGGGAATTCCTACTGATGCCAGAACAAAATTGAATTTTGCGTAAGAAAATGTTGCAAGCTGATTAAGTTCAAAATGACCCTCACTTTCAGATGGATATCAAAATTAGTTTGATAAAGTTCATGTGGATTCTGACTAGGTTTTTGAGTGGCAACAAGCTAAGTGGAACTATACCAGAGTCATTCCTTGAAAATTCACGCACGAACATGTATGTTTCTGCCCCCGAAAGCATTACTGGATCACACTTTCAATTTCTTATTTCAATTTTTTTTTGTTCTGATTAATGATTTTTAAATTGCTTGTGGTGGTGAATTTTGAGCTTCTAAGTTTGGTGGTCAGTAGGATGTCACTTCCTGTAAAGCAGATTCGTTTAGGCACCTGTACCATATTATTTCGTCGGCTAAGTAACAATTCCTAAATGAAGTACCATTTAGTTTCTGATATCCATGGAAACTTTTTATTCTTAGGGGTCATAGTTTCACATTAGATTTTAGATTTTTGTTAGATATAACATGAACTTTAGTTATGAGCCCATAATTAATCATGAACTGATATAAACAAAGATAATATGAAAAACTATCTATTTTTACTGTGGATGAATAAACTACTAAACAATTTGAATAAGTTGTTCGATTATTTGAGCATGCTCTTGGATCTATGAGCCAGTTGTTAAAACTTTTGATCAATCTTTATGAAAGTGTATAACTTAGCTTTTTTAATATGTGAAATTCTTAACAATTCAGATAAATTCAATAATTAATTGTTCCACATTGATAAGGACGTATTTATCTAATAGATTTTATTTCATTTAATCATATTTTTACTGAATTAATTTTAATTTTTTAACCTTAATTTTTATAAAATTCCTACAATTTTTGCTTCTGGGTCAATTTTCTATTTACTTTCTTCTACCGATTCACAGTGACTTTTCCTACAATAATTTAACATGGCCATCGAACTGTCAAGAGAAGATGTAAGTATGGTTATGATGCTTTTATTTTTTTTAATGCTTTTTGGCAAGTGTTTGCAGCTGATGCTTCTTGTACACTTTGTACCAGAAACATAAACCTCTTTAAAAGTTCTTCCACCAACAAGTAAGTTTCTTTTCTTGGTCTCAGGCATGCAAAACTCTGTGACTTTTCTGACATTATTATATCGTGTTAACAGAAGTTCACTGCTTCCATGCCAAGATACATCAAAATGCCCCAAGTGTAAGTATCTTCTTTCCAATGCAAAGTTATAAAAACGCTTAAATGAAATGGTGGTAACATTGTTCTACTTCACGGATCTGACAATCAATATGGCTGCAGACTACAATTCATTACACATAAACTGCGGTGGACCCGACTTTCGTTTGAGCAATAACTATGGGAAAATCTTGTACGAAGGTGACAACGATGAAGGTGGTGTTGCTGCACGGAGTTACAATAACCGAATAAATTGGGGATTCAGTAGCACTGGAGATTACATGGATAATGGTCATAATGATCGTGGCATATATACGCTAAATGCTAATTCAAATTTGACTGTTCCTTACCCAGACTTGTACTCTACAGCTCGTGGAGCTCCTCTATCTCTCACATATTATGGATATTGCCTTGAAAATGGCAACTACAATGTTACACTTCACTTCTCGGAAATACAATTTACAGATGACAAAGCATACAATAGGGTGGGAAGGCGTCTGTTTCACATATATGTTCAGGTGACAACCAATTCTAGTGTGGAGATAACTAACTAGTAGGTTGAAGTTGTTGTTGGTTTCCTTAATGCCAGATACAATTTTCGTTTCAGGGAAAATTAGAAGTAAAGGACTTTGATATCGAGAAGAATGGGTCATATAAAGTTGCCACCAAACAGTTTAACGTTAGTGTGACAGATAATACATTGGAAATTCGTCTATATTGGGCAGGAAAAGGGACGACTTGCATTCCCGAAAGAGGCAATTACGGTCCTCTTATTTCTGCAATATCTGTATGCTCCAGTATGTTTGTTATCCTTTCTCTTGTGAGCTTATGTTTAAAATAAATATTGATAAGTCAATTAAGAATGCCTCTTTTTCAGGTAACAGAACTCGGTGTGAAGGTAAGAAGCTACGCCTAAAAACATTCATTGATTGCCTGGACTCTTCCAATTTCAATTGACTTTCTGATTTCAGAATCTGAAGAAGCAAACAAAACACCCATCATTGTAGGAGTTGTTGTTTCTGTGGTATGCTTTGTTTTCTTCATAATAGGTGTTATCTGGTGGAGATTCTTCTCTAAAAAAAACACACGAGAACGAGGTGCAATCCATATGAATTAATTCACTTATTTATTATAGATTCAAGTAGCATGGACAACATCATTTATGCACATTTTATTGAACAGATCTTAAGGGACTGAGTCTGCAAACTGGTTCCTTCACATTGCGACAACTCAGAGCAGCTACTAGGAATTTTGATCCTGCTAACAAGATTGGAGAAGGTGGTTTTGGGTCTGTTTACATGGTAACCTAAGCCCATTTACTCAAAATTTACCTGCAACATGTAACAATTTTCAACTTTTGTTGTACTGCCAACATCAAATATTTTAAGAACAATTTTCAACTTCCTGTTGTACTGTCTACATGAAGCATTTCAAGTGTTGATACTCGTACTCATTATATCATATGCAGGGTGAGCTATCTGACGGGACTATCATCGCGGTTAAGAAGTTATCTCCTAAATCTGGCCAAGGAAATCGGGAATTTGTGACCGAAATAGGCATGATATCTGGATTGCAACACCCCAATCTTGTAAAGCTATATGGATGTTGCATTGAAGGGAATCATCTGCTACTGGTATATGAGTACATGGTGAACAATAGCCTAGCACACTCGCTTTTTGGTAAACATCATATCACATTAAATGACTTCTTAAAGGAAGAAGAATCACAATGAAGGAGTTTCAGTGGTCTTATTTTTGTATTGAATAGGTTCAGAAGCAGGTTTTGTGAAGTTGGACTGGGCAACAAGATATAAAATTTGTGTTGGAATAGCTAGAGGCCTAGCATTTCTCCATGATGAATCTACACTAAGAATCATTCATAGAGACATAAAAGCTACTAATGTGCTGCTGGACAAAGATTTGAATGCCAAGATATCAGACTTCGGACTAGCTAAGCTCAATGAAGAGGAGAATACCCACATTAGTACTCGAGTTGTTGGAACCATGTAACCTACAATCAACATAAATCAATTCCGAAATCTTATCATTATTATTATCTTTTTTGTTAAACATAATCTTCAAACATTCTGATGGTTTTAACGATGGATGCTCTTCAACTGGTGCAGAGGGTACATGGCTCCGGAGTATGCTCTCTGGGGATATTTAACAGAGAAAGCGGATGTTTACAGTTTTGGAGTAGTAGCATTAGAAATTGTGAGTGGAAGGAGCAACACTAGCTATAGGCCTAAAAATGAATGTGTTTGTTTACTTGATTGGGTAAGGCTACCAACTTTGGATGCATTCAAGTTCCAATATCTTCCATACTTAATGCTTTCTCATTATGGGACTGTAGGCTTTTGTGTTGCAACAGAAAGGAAACTTGATGGAAATAGTGGATCCAAACCTGGAGTCTGAATTCAACAAGAAAGAAGCTGAAAAGATGGTGAAAGTTGCCCTCTTATGCACCAATGCATCTCCTACGCTGAGGCCCATAATGTCAGAAGTTGTTAGTCTGCTAGAAGGTGGAAGCATAATACAGGAAGTGACTTCAGATCCTGGCATTTACACTGATGACATGAGAATGAAGTCTTTAAGAGGGTATTATCAACAAATGCAGGATAAATGCTCCAGTGGAAGCCAACCTTCAACTTTGGCGTCAGATAAAATAGGGATGGACTCTTCTACTATATCTGGCTACGATATATACGCAGTCAGGCCCGAATCCATCAATTTGGACATCAGTGAATCTTAATCTATCTTAAAGTCCATATAAAAAGTGTATTTCAGGAGCTTCCCTTGCTCAAATATGCATGCATGCATGCCATGCTATTTTTTTATCAATCCTAAAAGCCTATTTGGCTTTATATGTTAGTAGACTACCATTTTCTTTGGTAGCTGTAATAATATTGAACTTGTTTGATTCAAACTCTCTGATGGACTTACACATTTGAAATGCTTGTAAAGTATTTTTGTAGTGTCTCAGGTTCCAGTGACATGTCAAGTGAACAAGTTTTAACATCCTAAATGAAGATTGTTTTGATTTTGTGCCCTCCATAAGAGCACAATATCTGGGGACAAACCGTAAAGGAGTTAATATAGTTTGGACTTTATTTTATTTAAAATGGAAGGAATATTAAAAGTCTTTATAGTTTGACTTTATTTAAGTATATCTTTGTCTATGATTTAGTAATAATAAGTTCTTTTAGTGATTCATTTATCAGTATTATATTGTTTTTTTGTGGTGTCAACGCCAATATTATGCTTGTACCCAACAAACAAAAACAGGATCATCAACCAGAACTAGTAGAACAAGCACGTCATTAGAGCAAGGGGAGCAAAACTAAAATCACAAGCCAAAAACACCACTGAGCTAAGTGATCCAACAAAAAAGAAGATACATTCAATGAAAAAAGTGGGATTACTTTTGGTGATATAAAGGCAAATTTCTTCATGAACACAAACGAAAGGACAAAGACAAGATGAGCTTGTGCTCCACCTCCTCAAAATCAGATGCTTTGACCACCACCCCCTGCAACTCAATCCGGTCGTGGGTTTGATGTCACTTATGATATAAGGCTTTTTATTGCAAAGGAGCTTGCTAATATTGCCTCAACGCTACAAGTGTTAGGAGAACTGAACGTGATCGCAATTTGTTTTGTTGTTGAATTGATCTTTCAATAGAAAAGCCTAGTTTTTAGGATCATGAGTCAAAGTTTGGTATAAAAGTTGTTGCAAGTTTGTTGTTAATGTTACTGGAGTCAGTAGCTATTTTTTTGGTTGTTTATGGTCCTTGTTTTCCTATTATTTTGGTTTCTGTTACTGTTAGTCATGTATTTAAGAGGTTGAATTCAATAAAACACAAATATATAAATTCTTCCAGTCTCTTTAATGTGTTTATTGATTAATTTTAGTTAACAAACCCAGCATTTGGTATCAGAGCAGACTTCTTAAGGGATCTGTGTTATAAGCCGAGAGTGAATATTGTGAGTGTGTAAGTATAAACCAAAACACCAACCTTTTAGAGTGAGTGTGAGTGTTCAAACCAAACATAAATCTTTTCCAATTCATATCTCTTGAGTGAAACAAAATGGTGTCAAACAACTTTGCACCTACTCCACCTCTAATATTCACTGGTGACAATTATCAATCTTGGGCTGTGAAGATGACTGCTTATCTATATGCATAGGATCTTTGGGAAGTAGTGGAAGAGGAGTTTGAAATTCAACAACTACTTGAAAATCCTATAGTGCAGCAGATAAAGAATCGCAAGAAGAGAACCTAAAAAATGTTTAAAGCTTAAACTTGTCTACATTCAGCTGTGTCTGAAACTTTGTTCATCAGAATTATGAACTTGGATACAACATTTGAGTTTTGGAAATATCTCAAGCATAAGTGTCAAGGAAATGATTGAACAAAGAGCATGCGAATCTTAAATCTCAGGAGAGAATTTGAGCTATAGAAAATGAAAGATTCTGTGACTGCCAAAGAATATTTAGACAGGCTCTTGAAGATAGTCAACAAACTCAGACTTCTTTATGAAACGATGCCTAATAGCAGAGTAGTTGAGAAGCTTTTAGTAACCTTACCAGAAAGGTTTGAAGCCTAGATTTCTACATTAGAGGAAGTCAAATACCTCACAACTATCACATTAGTAAAGCTTCTCAGTGCTTTGGTAGCTCAAGAGCAAAGAAGACAACTTAGAGAAGATGTAACATTAGAATGTGCCATGCAAGCCAGAGTGCAGATTCAAGATTTTAGCAGAGGAAAAAGGAATAAGTGGAAGAAAAGCAAAGGAATTTCAGGCACTGATGCTAATAATAATGAAACTATTACATTAAATAGTAGTAGTGCAGGTAAGAGTGAAGCATAAAAGGGAGAAAATTATCCTCCTTACAAGCATTGTCCTAGAACCAATCACCTCCATTTCAAGTCCTGGAGTAGACCCGATGCAAAGTGCAACAGATGTAATCAAATGGGTCACATGGATAGGATTTGAAAAAATAAAGGGAAACAATAGGTGAATGAAGCTCAAGCTATAAATCAAAAGGAGGAAGAATAGCTATTTGTAGCTTCTTGCTATGCAAGTAACAACCACGGTGAAACTTGGCTAGTGGATAGTAGTTGTACAAACCACATGACTAACAATGTTGAGTTGTTCAAAGACCTTAACAAAAAATTTGTCTCTAAGGTAAGAGTTGGTAATGGAGAGTATATCCTAGTGAAAGGTAAAGATTTTGCTGCAATCGAAACTCTTTCTGGAATTAAGGTGATTTCTGATGTACTATATGTTCCTCAAATTGATCAAAATTTGCTAAGTGTTGGTCAATTCCTTGAGAAAGGTTATAAATTGATTGTTGAGATAGAATTTGCGTGATAAAAGATGCATAGGGACTAGATGTGTTTCAGTTAAAATGAAGGACAAGAGCTTCTCACTTGATTTTATAAAGAGTAGGCAAGCTGCATACTAGGCCTCTATATGAGAACCACTGACCTCTGGCACAAAACATTGGGTGATTATCATCATTCTGCGGTCATTTTAATGAAGAAGAAAGAATTGGTGCAAGCCTTAAGTTCACTAGAAGAGAGCGTATCAAATTGCAAATCTTGTCAGTTTGGCAAACAAACAAGACTACCCTTTCCATAGAAGGCCTGGAGAGCCTCACAAAAACTTTAGCTTGTGCACACTAACCTTGGAGGGTCTTACAAGACTCCATCACTTAAAGGTAGTAAGTGTTATATTGCCATTATAGATGATCTAACCAGGATATGTTGGATATATTTTCTCATATTCAAATATGATGTGGCTAGTATGTTCTAGAAATTTAAAGCTTGGGTAGAAAATCAAAGTGGTAGTAAGATGTTAATGCTGATATCTGATAATGGAAAAGAGTATACCTTTGATCAATTCAACAAATTATGTGAAGAAGCAGGGATTGAGCATCAACTTACAACTCCTTATACTCCACAAAAAAAAAATGGAGCACTATAAGAAAATTGTAAGTTACCGACTAAAATTTACAGACGGAAAAAATTTTGTGGTACCGATAGAATATGCTTTCCATCGGTATAGTTATCAGAAAAAATGTGCTTTGTGATGGAAAAAAAACTTTGTGGGTAAAGGAGGAGGCAAAACTTTTTCCGACAGAATTTAGTGACAGATCAGTGAAAGTTGTCATAAAAATAGGTGCCAATGATTCCCGGTGAGAAATACCAATGGAATTTACCGACAAAATTTATGTCTATTCATAATTTACCGATGGAACAAACTTCAAAGAAGTTAGGTTTTTGTTTTAATTCGAAGGAAAATGTTATCATTTGTTTAACTACAAATGACGTCATTTCTTTATAACATTTTGACACAGGTCGATCCCTCTTTCTCGTGTTTCATCTGGTTTGTGAAAAAATTCAGAAAACCTTTCCCTCCAACCTCACCATTGTCATCTTTTGCTGTTCTCCGGTTATAGACCATCATCGTTGTCACTTTCTCCGATTAGTCGTCCATCAGGGTTAGTTATTCCTCCTTTCTAATTGGTTTTTCATTTTTCTTTTTGTTTTTGTTAGGGAAGGTTTTGGTTTTAGTTTTAGTTTATTTCGTTTGTGTTTTCTACATCTATTTCAGGTGTTAGTGGTTCATTTTGCATTTGAACGTGTTGTTGTTGGTAAAGAATGCAAGGTACTAGTGTTTTTGTTGATAGTTAGGGATGAGTTTGTTATGCTTATAAAGTGTTTGATGAAAGGCTTAAAGGGATAAATTTGTTTTGTTTTAATATGATAAGTTTAATAGAATCAGATACAGTGTGGATAGGATCTAGATACAATGTTTATACTTTTATAACAAATACATAATTGAACTAGCATATATATGGTTTCCTAAATCTTAATTGTTAACAATAATAGAAGGTCAAAACATATGTTAGGAAAAAAAATCATAATGATGATGGCAAATTAAGTATAAGTTGATTAGTTTTAGAATTAAAAGCAAATAAATGAGACAAATCGTTCATGACATGGCAAAACAAAGAATATATACGAATTTGGCATGTTTATACTGTGGGATTAGAATTAGTTTATACTGTACATTAATTATAGTCTTCCTTAGGGGCTGGGGATTGAAAATAAAAATGCAATACCTATAATAGATATTAGGTCTTAAAATTAAATTGAAATGCCAAAGTTTCATTTATAGGAAACAAAATCTAACTTTCATGAATAAGTGCTTCTTCTATATTGATAGGTTTAATTTTAAAAATAAAAACTAGATGTGATATACTTCAAAACTGTATGTTATGGCATTATGTTTAATATAAGGCCTATTATATGTGGGAGCATGATTCTTGCTTCTAAACTAATGTTGAGTCCTAGATGACTGTGAATGAGATTGCACGCTAACTTATGTCTTTGCATATAATTTATAACTATTCTTTTCCTGATAATATTGAGCTTTATGCCTAAATTTTTAACCATACATGAATGTATAAGACTTGCCTTTAGAGTAAGGCTTAATGGGTGAAGCATATGTATATGATTTATACGTATGCTTAGATATTGATGCACTATGTTTATTTTTCATCTTAGCCAAAGGTTATTCAATATGAAAATGTTTTCCTTTGATAAATGTATTATTATAATTGGATGTGTGCCCATAATTATTTTTAATCCCACACCTATTATTGGAATTCTTTTATGCTCTTAACATGCTTTTTAGTTTCTCACTTCCTTGGTGAATTTAGACAATGAGTCCTTGAAAGAATTAGCCTCCTTCTTTAATGTCTTAATCTTATGCTTTAATTTACCAAAGTTATGATTTCTAATAAAAGCCACACTCTTACATGGTTTTTTAGTATACAATTCATTCTTCATCATATCAGTATCACTTATGTGCACATCTAAATACTTTTGGACTCTTTTGACCCCAGAGTATAGTTTATTCCTTTCATACTTATGATCTCAAAACTTTAAACTAATTCATACTTATGATCTCAAGACTTCCTTAATCTTTTCTTTCTTAACTTTACTTGATCTACCTGTAACTTCTTCTTATTTACCTCTTTAATTTAAGAGGGTCCCCTCGTTCTATTCTCATCGTTCTTATTTATCGTGCTACTTATATTGCATGCCTTTTTATGTCTTTAAAAGTGAATTATTGTTATTTTGCCTTTAGTTCTATGTTGTTCATATGTAGAATATGAAAAATACATGAACACATGAATTGCCTTTCTTACAGGTCATTTTTTGTGTTGAAGAACATCGAGAATTGTCCAACGTCATTCGTCTTCTTTATAGTTTGCCATTTTTCATCTATCAATGTAACATCCCACCCCCGACGGGAAGGGTAAAATAGTAAATTGGCTAGGGGTGAGAGTGATTGGGACTAATTAGGATTATACATGTATACTGGTACTGGTGAATAGTCGATTTTGCACATGAAAAGTAACTATACATGCATTCATGATTATAGCATGCTATTTTTGGATATCAGATTTGGGAGTTATGAGTTTTCAAAAAACTGAATCTGAATTAGGTTATTGACTGCTGATCAGAGCAGTCACTTGCATGACTGTTTTGAGCTTGTTAGTGATGGAATTGGATTCTGAGTCCTTCATGAAAATTTCAGTATGAGATCTGATATTTCAAGTGATATAAGGTAGTGATTTTTTTGACATTTGTGCAAGGAGTTATGCTGTTTTGAAAATTGTTGTCCAGATTGGGTAATTTCAGTGGGCAAATTCTTTGTTGAATTGTTTGACCTAGTTAGAAATTGAATTTGATTTCAGGTTGTTCATGAAAGTTGTAGAAAACATTTTGATCTTTCTTTGGACATATATTTTGTAATTTTTGACTGAGAAAATGGGAAGTTATAGATTTTGCAAAATGCTGCACTGTTTTGAGAGGCATTGACTGGGCAGTAGCTTTGATTGGATTTTTGGCACCTTTAGGGATGAAATTAATTTTTTTGATCTTCATGAAACTTGTAGAGTTTTTCATGATCTTTCCAACGAGGTATGGTTTGTAATTTTCTAAATTTTTTGTAAATAGATATACTAGTTAGAATGTCGGACAGGAAAAAGGGAAGAAAGGGGAGGCAGAACCTCGCCCAGTCGCGAGGGCGAGGGGAGACCGGCCCTCTCGCGAGGGTGACGTCTCGCCCTCGCAAGAACACGAGAGAGGTCAGCCACATGAGGGCGATGGCTCGCCCCCACGAGGCAGCTGATTGTTTGATTTTTTTATTTTATTAAATTTTGATTTCTTTCGTGAATAACTTTTCCGTCCGACGTTCGATTGACCTGATTCTTGAGGCATCGGATTCAAAGAATATTGAATTTTATTTTTTGAGAAATTGAAAATTTTTGGACGAAAAATTGACGTGGGTTCGGGTAATGGTCTTTAGTCACTGTTTTATTGATTTTTGAACCTATAGAGGCCCGAATTGAGTAATTTCGGTGCCGATAGATTTCTAATGTTTAGACGGACTTTTATGCTGGAACATTTTGGATTTAGGGCCAGGAATATCATGAACATGTATTGTGCACTTTCTAATTGCTACATGTGCATCATTAAATCGTTCTGATTGAACAATTGGTAATATTGCTATACTGTAACTATTTTAGAGGCACTTTTGGAGCATCGATCCACCGATGTCATTGAAACTTCCAAGTATTAGCTCGAAAGTATAAGTGAGTAACCTAGATGATTCTTTCAATTATTATGTGTTTAATGTGGGGAATAATGGAGGGATTAGGATTGTGTTTGTTTATGACTGGATTCCGGACAGTTGGTCCGATGAATTGGAAGATCTGACATAGAAGTGTTCTAGATCTGCACATTGTGAATTGTTTACTATTACTGTGATATCCTGTGATCACTTGCTTGCTATACTATGCTTCATTTCGTTGCCTCTACTGTGGTAGACTGTTTTATATGAACTGTTAAATTGGGTATGTGCATTTCATACACAAATGCATAAACAGATAATAACAACAGTTATGACTAGAGTCGCCACTGATACTGAAAAAGAGCCTCGAGCTCGAAGGGAAATAGTGCATACCCAGAGGGCTCTCCTACTCCCTAGACACGTCTACTGTATACTGTTCACTGTTTAAGCGCTCGGTCACAACACTGTAAGAAAATGGGAAAGTGTCACATGTGCAT
>JANIHZ010000002.1:38056274-38069847 GCA_027478365.1 Erythroxylum rufum | reverse complement strand
GATCGATCCAAATTCACAAATTTGGGTTCCGAGCTTGAAAAAGGCCTGGTCAAAGAAATCACAGAGTGTTTGATAGAAAATAGGTCGGTCTTCGCCTGGGTACCAAGCGATATGCCTAGAATTTCTCGATCGGTAACATCACATTCTCTCGGTATTCGAAAAGAATACAAACCGGTCAGACAGAAGAAGCGGTGGTAGAGCAAGAGGTGATCGAGAAAGAGATTAAAAAAACTGCTTGATGCTGGGTTCATTCGAGAAGTTAAATATCCTGAATGGTTGGCGAATGTGGTACTCGTGAAGAAGAAAAACAACAAGTGGAGGATGTGCATTGATTTCACCGATTTGAACAAAGCATGCCCAAAGGACAGTTTCCCCTTGCATAAAATCGATCAGTTGGTAGACTCTACGTCAGGGCATGAGCTCCTGAGCTTCTTGGATGCCTTCTCTGGTTATCATCAGATCAAAATGAGCCTCAAAGATGAAGAAAAAATGGCTTTCATAACTGACGAAGGCACGTATTGCTACCAAGTGATGTCGTTCGGTTTGAAAAATGCAGGGGCTACGTATCAACGGCTCGTTATGGAAGTCTTTAAGAAGCAGATCGGCCAAACAGTCGAAGCTTTTATGGACGACATGGTAGTAAAAAGCAAGACAGCTGCCGAACATTTGGAAAATCTAAGAGAAGTCTTCCTGACCCTCAATAAGTTCCAAATGAAGTTGAACCCCGAAAAGTGTGTCTTTGGTGTAGCATCAGGAAAGTTCTTAGGATTCATGATTACTCAGCGGGGGATCGAAGCTAATCCAGAAAAGATCGAAGCTATTGTTCAAATGCCCTCACTACGATGCTTGAAAGATGTTCAGATATTGACCGAGCGGATAGTTTCTTTGAGCAGATTCGTCTCTAGGATGGGGGACCAGTGCCTCCCATTCTTCAAAATTTTGAGAAAGGCAGATGTGACCCAGTTCCAATGGTCGGATGAATGTGAGAGAGCTTTCCAACATTTGAAACAATATCTGACCAGTACACCCGTCCTACAGAGCCCTGTTGAGGGGGAGAACCTGGTTATTTATCTGGCAGTCACAGAAGGGGCGATCAGCGCAGTTCTCGTTCGATCGGACGGTAATGAACAGTTTCTGATCTACTATGTCAACAAGGTGCTGAATGGGCCAGAGACGCGGTATGCACCTATCGAGAAGCTGGCCCTATCGTTGATAACTACAGCGCGGAAACTCAGGCCCTATTTCCAGAGTCACACCATCTAGGTGTGGACCGACCAACCCCTCAGGCAGTGACTTCAAAAACCTGAAACCTCTGGGCGGCTAGTGAAATGGGCGGTAGAGTTGGGAGAATTCGATATACACTACAGACCACGGACAACGATCAAGGCCCAAGTATTAGCGGATTTCATCGCGGAAATGAGTCAACCTGCCTCGCAGGGTGAGCAACACCCCGCATGGAGTTTATTTGTTGATGGGTCGTCCAACGCTGAGGGATGCGGAGCAGGAGTGATCCTGATCAGCCCGCACCAGGAAGAAAAGGTGGAGTATGCTCTCTGATTAGAATTTAAGGCATCCAATAATGAGGCAGAGTACGAAGCTTTGTTAGTCGGTCTTCAGTTGGCAAGAGAGATGAGGGTGAAACATTTGAAGGTGTACAGCGATAGTCAGATAGTGGTCGGTCAAGTTATGGGGCAGTATGAGGCTAAAGGGAATAACATGGTCAAATATTTGGAATTGGCAAAGCAAGAGCTGAACAATTTTGAAGAATACTCGGTCAACAGGATAGAAAGGATGCAAAATGCTCGGGCAGATGCGCTTTCCAAAATGGCTTCCGATCAAAATGCAAAGAATAACATTTTAGTCGAACGGCTGGACCGGCCTAGCATTCAGAAAACCAATGAAGTCCTTGAGACAGATGCCGAGCGATCAGGTTGGATGGAACCAATCAGACAATACCTCCTTAAGGGAACGCAGCCGAAACAAACCTTGGAGGCCAAGAAACTAAGGGTAAAGGCGGTCGAATATGTGATCGTTAATGACACCCTGTATAAGCGATCTTATGACTGACCACTACTACGTTGCTTGAGCGAAGAAGAGGCAGAACGAGCGATGGCTGAAGTCCACGAAGGAATGTGTGGAAATCACTTAGGAGACAGAATGTTGGCTCACAGATTGATTAGACAAGGTACTGCTGGCCGACAATAAAGAAAGATTGTCAAGAGAAAGTTAACCGATGTGAGGCTTGTCAGAGAAGCAGCAACCTGTCTCACCAGCCCACCGAGCGGTTGAAGATTGTGAGCCATCCTATCCCCTTTGCTCAATGGGGAATGGACATACTAGGCCCTTTTACTCTCGGTCCTGGGCAGAAGAAGTTTTTATAGTAGCAGTCGAGTATTTCACCAAATGGATGGAAGCGGAGGCGGTCGCTACAATTACTGAATAGAAGATAGAAAATTTTGTAAGAAGAAACATATTGAGTCGTTTTGGGATGCCTATGGTGTTGGTTACAAATAACGGTCGGCAGTTTGACAATGATAAGTTTAAAGATTTCTATGACCGACTGAAGATAAGGCTCCAGTTAACTTCTGTGGCTCACCCTCAGAGCAACGGTCTTGTAGAAAACACCAACAAGAAGATAATGAGCGCTCTCAACAAACACCTAGATGGACGCAAGACGTGGGTAGATGAATTAGATGAAGTGTTGTGGGCATACAGGACTACCCCAAATGGAGCCACAGGAGAAACGCTGTTCAGAATGACCTTTGGGGCAGAGGCTTAGTCCCAGTAGAAGTGGTACTACATAACCAAAGGGTGTCGGGTTACGAAGAAAAGCGGAATAATGAAGCTCGCAGAGCAGAACTCGTACTTCTTAGTGAAGACAGGGATAGGGTAGCCGCTTGCTCGGAAGCCATCAGACATAAAGCGATAAGGTTTTACAACAAAAGGGTAAGGCCGAACGACATAAAGATCGGCGGATACGTTCTAAGAAAGGCCGAGGTAGTTGGGAAACATCCTGGGAAGCTCGGTCAGGTATGGGAAGGACCCTATCAGGTGGTCAAACAAGCCGGACACGGCTCTTACACCCTGCGCGATACGAACGACAAGATTTTACAAAGGCCTTGGAACTCTTAAAACTTGAAGACGTTCTACCAATAGATAAGCTTTATTTTAGTTCGCTCATCTACTTGTTTTGTACTTTATTATTGCTTATGCTCTTGTACACGCAACTTATGGGTACCTTTTTCCTGATCTTGCCAGTCAGATTTTTTAACGGCCCACGCCCTCATCACTATCAATAAAGGGCTTCAAATTTCTCGGCAAGAAAAATCTCCTTAAATTGGGCAAGAGGAGAAAATCATACCAACTGATTACCATCGACATCGTTTGGCCATGTTACCAAGACGGGATCTTGGAACCAGGCGATGCCAAGAACCAAAATCTTGGATCGGTCGGTCTCGAAATCGCTCGGTCAGGCTGCCAAGACGGGATCTTGGAACCAGGAGATGCCGAGAAGAAAATATCGGATCGCTTAGCCTCGACATCGCTCAGCCAGGTTGCTAAGACTTGATCTTGGAACCAGGCGATGCCAAGAACCAAAATCTTGGATCGCTCGGCCTCCCACATCGGTCAACCATGGTTTTCTCAAACCTTACGACCGATCAACGCATATAGAATGCACTCGTTCGCTGCCTATCATTCGTAAAGACAGTCCCTTACGCGATACTAATGAGAGTCTAAACCTCATTCACCATATTAAGAAGACAACGGAGGATAAAATTAAGAGTTTCTGTTTCTTTATATTTCTATTCTGTTCACAAGCCTGACCAGATGAGCTTTGAGAGTCCTATGGAGAAGAAGTACCAACAGCTGGATCAGCAGTAGAGGAGGTCGGCAAAGTAGTCGAGACAGGATCAGGATCTGCAGGAAAAACTGGAGAGCCACTCCCATGAGTTAGCTCCTCCTCCTCTTCTGAACTAAGGTCCAGCAGTTCGTCCGATAGTGCCTCTCATTCTCTCTCAGCTATCTCCCTCACTTCCTCAGCTGACGAGCCGAGCTTGGAGGGAAGCATCGACTCGGCGTAATCCTCGAACGAAGGACCATCCGACCCGTCAGGGACGCAAACGCTGTGACAGTTCTTCAAGATGGAAAGAGCCAGATCACAGGCAAATTCTTTGCACTCCACGTGTATGTGCCGCTCTTTCCATCGCTTAATCGCTTCAACCCTTTGCTCCTTGACGGAGTCTTGCAGCTCTAGCATCTTCCTCTCAGCCTTCAGTTTATCCATCACCGCTTCGTGGCAGTCACGGTGGACTTTCAAACGGAGCTCCCACTCCAGTTTCGCTTTCGCGTTGGCATTGAGCACTTCTTCCCGCAACGTTCGGCACTCACTTTCCAGCTCGTCCCTAGAAGCAACCACTCTGCTCTTCTCCTCCTCCCTTGAAGTGAGTTGAGCTTTCAAAACGCTTTTCTCCTCTTCCCAAGCGCTCTTCTCCTCCTCCAATGAAGAGAGCTAAGACCGTAAAACGTCCTTCTCCTCCTTTGCCTCTGAAAGCTCAGCTCTCAAAACACGAACCTGCTCAAGAAGCTCGTTGACCTCCCAGTCGAGCGATAGGGTAGTCTCATTAACCTGATCGAGGCGTCAATGCATCGCAGAGGCGAATGTTAGATCCCTTGCACAACCACGGACGAGACTGGCCATCAGCTCCTGATTATCTAGCGTATCAATAAACTTTTCGTCCTCAGGAGGAACGACCTTCTGAGCAACTTGAAAAGCAACGCTGATGTCCCTAAGCGATGCAGTCTTATTCAGACTGATCGTGGACACCCACTTCCCAGAGCCAGACCTCTGTTGTTTCCTCTTCCCCTTGTCTAGTCGGGACGCACGCTCCTCCCCCTTCTCTTTGTCCAATTGGCTGGACGACTGCTGGACACTCCGAGCAGTTTTCTTCCTCTTAAGGGGTCTTTCCACCTCCTCCTCCTCGTCCTCCGCAACAGATCGGTTTTCATTCAGCGATTGGGCCGAGAGCGCTATGGACTGTTCGGGCACAGTCGATAGAGCAAGCACTCCAGACTGTTTAGGCACAGTAGGCTGAGCGGGCGACACAGATTGCTCAGGAACAGTCGGCTGAGCGACCTCCGCGCTGGCCTCCCCCTTCTTGCTTCGCTCCTTCTCCTTCCTTAGCACCTTTGCGCTGGCCCTTAGAGGTAGTGGAGGACCCAGCGAAATCCTTGAGCTTTGTCATGGCTGCGCAATTGTAGAAGTAGGTTAGAAATCGAAGCTAATGCTTATGAATACAACAAGTAGTTAAACTACGAGGAATCAACCAGAAGGGGTAGTCTCTTCTCCTAGCCCGTTTATATGAGGCGGGGGGTTAATTAAAAATGAATCAGCCGAGGCCCCTCCGTGATACCCCAGAATAAGACGATCGAAATCATACCGATCGAGTGACTTAATTCGGTCGACCACCTCCCATTCCTCCTTAGTAAGAAGCAGATTTGACATGTTGTTCCATCGCTCGGCCAGGAGATATCTCCATTGCCTTAACTCGAAGGCAGATCTGGGGGGCCTCACAAAGAAATACTTCACCTTTCAGGCCTTGATCGACCTAATTGTTCCAGCAGGGCGAAACCTTGCATCCCTATACTGGAGGTGAGGGATCCCGCCACCGACGCTAGAGCTTTGATTCATCATCAGGAAATGTCGCAAAATACCGATCGAGGGAGAACACCCGAAGTGATGGCATAGCAGGGCGAGACCGTTAAGGAACCTCCAAACATTCGGAGGGATCTAGCTCAGCCTTAACTCATAAACACGGCACATCTCCTCAATGATTGGGGCGTATGGAAGCTTCATGCCACCGATCGAGAAAAAACTGTCTATAACACTAAAATAGCCCCCCATAGTGCTATGAATCTGCTCGTTCTTAGAGGCCAGCCTGGGTCCCCATGACGAAGGAATTTTATACTTGATGATCGACATATTCAATTCCCTTTCAGTCATCGTCGATCGGTCGCTCGGCGGCGCTTCAACAACCTGCCCATCTTTCCGGTCACTCGCCGTGACCTCCTTATTTGGCCCTGTCTCCGACACCTCCATCGCTTCCGCCAGTATTTCAAAGGGCCCGACTATTTGCAAAGAACTTTCGGCGGTCCATTCCTGGAGGGCCTCCCCCTGGGCCACGCCAAACTCTCTGCTAAAACCCTCAGGCGACTGTGATGAAGCTAGGCGAGCAGGCGATGAACAAGAAAAGGAGGCGGCGGTTTCATTTCTAGGCCTAATCTCATCTCTAGGGCTAGTTGATGACATGACTGCAAAAAGGAAAATTATAGGATGAAGGGAGGAAAGAGGACGTACCTAGTTTAGTGATTGGAGTTTGATATTTGAACGGTGGAAAGAAAATTCCGGCAATTGAAAACTAAGAGATAAAGACTAGAGAAATCAGAGATCGAAGAGCAGAATACGCAGAAAGTGAAGGAGTGTGTCGCTTCCGAGCACTTATAATTGAGACCAATTGAACGGGCGCTCCAATCATTGTTGGACTCGTGGTGAAATCCGAGCCGAGTTTGGACACGTGGAACGATCTGAGCTATGGCGAATTAGAGTTGTCAAATACTCGAGCGGCGCAACAGTTGAAAGGACACAGCAGTTGGACACAACCCTTCATTTCAAAACCTATCAGAGGACGCGTTTCGTATGTAATGATTAAATCTGGTACTTTGATTAGGCGTCGACGTTTAATCGGTCAGCCCTATCTCTACGATTCGATCGATCGGTCCTACCTCTACGTTCGACTGATCGGTCCCATCTCTACATTCGATCGATCGGGTCTATCTCTACGATCGATCGATCGGCCCTATCCCGAGCTATCATGCACTAAGCGACGATGTCCGATCGATCGGGCCTATCATTAGCTGTCATGCGGATGAGCCGCACAGTCCTTAGGTACTCCTTCAATCCTTCTCCATGATCAGACTCGAGGAGTAGGGGGGTCTTATAGTAGGGTCGGTCGTGCTGGGCCCAGGCATAGACAGCCCATTCATAGATGGTGACCTCCCATTCTTAGATGGAGACCTAAATCCTCCAGGTATTTACTATATAAGCGCACTATTTCTTCATGAGGAAGGTACGACATTAGAACCCTGATTTTCTCTATTCTTAGCCACCAAAACCCTTACCAAAAGACTAACTTGAGCGTCGGAGGGGCCTGCCGGCAATCAACCCTCTGCGTGCCTTTCGTTGTTTTGCAGGTATTCTCTAGCCAAAGTCAGTCATGATCATGGACTCCAGCAACGACGTCCAGCCCCATCAAGATCATGCAGAACCAGTAGCTATATTTATTTGTGTTTCCCGTAGATGATAGTTAAATGATTGAGCATAATAATGTTCTTTTCTTCTGATTTCTCTTGAAATTTGTTTATGAGAGGGCAGTCTGATAGATTCATTTTTCCTAAAGTTGTGAGTTTCTTGAACGGAGGCATTGTATAATATATGCTGTAGTGTAGTGAACATTTTTGTTTCTTTTCCTCTGCAGACCATGAATTGTGTTTTCTTGTACTTTTGTTTCATTACGCCTGCCCTGTGTAACTAATATGTAGTCTTCAAAATGGAAATTTAAATTGATATAGGAAATAAGCTCTCTCAATTTCTAATCACCAAGTCATACAATGCAAAAGTCCCTGCAACGTTAGCTCTTTCTCTGGTCAGAGAGGGAACATCAAAACCAGCTAATAACATATGTATTATAAAGTCAACGTAATTAGTGCGCAAGGCTCTTCGCCTTGCGAGGATCAAAACCAGCTAACAACATATGTATTATAAAGTTAATGTATTCAGTGCACAAGGCTATTTGTTTTGCGATGATGCGAAAAAGGTTATAATGTGCACAATTTTTCTTTTATATTTTTTACAAAAAAGATTATTTTCATGACTTAAACCTGTTACCTTGTAGTCACGATGGAGCAACTTTAACGGTTACTCCAAAGCCCACCTTTTAACAACATATATGTATTATGTGTTCCATAATATATCTTGGATGGCTGGGGATAATCTACAATAATTGGGGTAGGTGTATCTGAAAACGAGAATAAAAAAATAATTATGAGATTAATATAACTCTTTAATCTTTGTTATGGAAGAATATTACTTATCATTTTTTACAAATGCCGGTCCAACACAACCAATGATGTCAACTGCTCCCGTCCAACTCTTGAGTGCCGGAAAAAAGAAAAAACGTGTATTATAATAGATATGTATTTATCATGTCCATTAGTAACTATTAGGAAAGGGAAGTGGCTCAAAGGGCAACACGAGATATTTGTTTCGCTACTTGTTTAAGTTAGAAATTATGCTTGCATTGATTTCCAATCGATAGGATTTTAACCAATCGATAGGATTTTGACCAACGAACATAAAGTCTTATATAAGCATAGTTCTATCTTAGCCTATGCCCACCAATTTGATCTCAATCTTCATTATTTTTGTGGGTAGCCATGGTAAATTCTTTACCATTCTTTAGAAGTCTTAGAGATCTCCAATCTCCAGCTACTAATGAATGATGTTTTGAATGGTTTGTAGGAGAAAAATGTTGTTATAGGGAAGGCGGATTGGAAGGGAAGGCAAGCTTTGAAGAACAAGCATGGAGGACCAAGGGCTGCTGTTCTGCCATTAGGCATGTAATCTAAGATAACTAGTGTACACACGCACACACAAACAAAATAAGACTTAAAAATCTTCTGATATAGATTCTTTTGGTTTTTGCTTTGCAGTCACGTTTGCATGCGAAAACATGGCGACTCTATCACTGGCAGTAAACTTGGTGACTTATTTCTATGGTACTATGCACTTTGACTTATCAGATTCTGCTAATCACCTAACCAACTTCATGGGCGTCTCCTACATCCTATCTATTCTCATGGCTCTCCTGGCAGACACTTACATTGGCAGATTGAAAATTGGAATAATTTCGGGATGTATTGAGTTCATGGTAAGTAGGCAACTTAATAATCCAGAGTTGAATGGCGACAATAAAAAATAATAATTACTTTATAATGTTCAATGCCCAGGGATTAGCACTGCTAGGTGTTCAAGCCCACTATTCCAAATTGCGGCCACCTGCTTGTAATATGTATAATCCAGCAGTTCACTGCAAGCATGTTGAAGGTGGAAAAGCTGCACTACTTTTTCTTGGCCTGTACTTGCTTGCTCTTGGCAGTTCAGGAATCAAGGCTGCAGTGCCTGCACATGGCGCTGATCAATTTGACCCGAAAGACCCAAAAGAGGACAAGCAGATGTCCAGCTATTTCAACTATGTCTTGCTCGCCTTGTGTTCTGGTGCTGCTGTTAGCTTTACGCTCTTTGTTTGGATTGAAGATCACAAGGGATGGGACTGGGGGTTTGCAGTGAGTGCTCTTTCCATGTTCTTGGGTGTAACGGCACTTTTAGCTGGACTGCCAATGTATCGAATACAAGTTGTACGAGGATCAAGCGTGCTTCTGGAAATTATACAGGTCAATGATCGTACACTCTTTCAGTCAAACTATGTCCATATATATATGATAGATAAGGCTAAACAGACTTCTCTTACTCTGCTTCAGGTGTATGTTGCAGCCTTCCGCAATAGAAAGCTTCGTCTTCCTCAAGACTCTTCAGAGCTTTATGAGATTAGTAAAGACAAGGAAGAGGCATTAGAAACTGAGTTTCTACCTCACAGAGATACTTTGAGGTGAGCATCCCCACTTGATTTTCTAATGAAAACATCGCGTAATGTATTTCACCAATTGAAATTTGTTTCCAGGTGGCTAGACAAAGCATCCATTCTAACTTCTTCGAGGGAGCAGAATGTCAGACCTGAAGACCAAGGTCCATGGAAACTATGCAGGGTCACGCAAGTTGAGAACGCCAAAATCATACTCTCTATCATGCCAATTTTCTGTTGCACCATTATTATGACCGTTTGCCTAGCACAGCTCCAAACTTTCTCAGTCCAACAAGGTGAAACCATGGACAATAACATCCGCAAACATTTCGACTTACCACCAGCTTCTATTCCAATAATCCCAGTAGTTTTCCTTATCATCTTGATTCCCATATATGACCGAATAATGGTACCATTTTTACGTAAGATAACAGGCATTCCTACAGGCATAACTCACCTTCAGCGCATAGGGGTTGGACTAGTTCTCGCCTGTTTGTCCATGTCCACGGCTGCTCTGATGGAAGTGAAACGAAAGAAAGTGGCGAGGGACCACAACATGCTAGACGCCGTGCCTGGATTCCAGCAACTCCCCATCAAAATTTACTGGCTAGGAATTCAATACTTCATATTTGGAATTGCGGACATGTTCACGTACGTGGGTATTCTAGAATTCTTCTACGATGAGGCACCAAAAGCTCTCAAGTCGCTCTCTACTTGCTTCCTTTGGACTTCAATGGCGCTTGGATACTTTTTCAGCAGTGTGCTTGTTAAGACAGTGAACAGAGCGACGAGAAGAATTACAAGTAGTCGAGGTTGGTTAGCAGGGAACAACCTTAACAGGAATCATCTAAATCTTTTCTTCTGGTTGCTAGCTTTAATAAGTTTTATCAATTTCTGCATCTATTTGTTTGTTGCTAGCAAGTACAAGTACAGGCCTAAGAGTCCTACGGAGTCGGATGAGAATAAGAGTCAGGCTTAAGCCAGAGAAGACAAAGAACTGAGCCCGAATGAAGACTAATCTTCTGTTTGTTCGACTGTTGAAAACGTACATGCAATTATCCATGATTAGTAAAAATATACGTTTATCTAACTAACTGACTAAATTTAAAATTTTACAGACGGTCACTTTCTGACAATTATCAAAACCTTTGCAAAACATACCAGGAGATGAAAGCTATTGACATCACTGTTGATCCTTTTATATATATATATATTGAAGTGTATTTAGTAGAAGAACCGGAAAATGATGGCACTAAGATTTAATAACGAGAAATAGCCCTATTTTTTTTTTTGTTACTCACGAGGTGTCTTTGGAGGAGGTGTCTTTGGAGGATTCTAATTATGAGAAGGCACCTTTAAATTATTTACACTCAAACTAATCCTTGCTTAAACCAAATAAGTCGCTTACGAGAAGCAAAACTCTGCCCCAAATTATAATGCCACTATAGATATGTTTGCATAGTAGGGATGAAAAGGTGACGGTGTAATGTAAGACATAAGGGTATGCCATAATTCCTTGTGGTGAACTAGTACGGGAATGCATGAAATTGTTTAATGGCAATAATGAATTAACCGGAGATAAGTCCTTTGTAACATTTTTTTTAAGCATCATGCAGCCGAGCAAAGTGGTGGTTGGTGCCACATCTGATTAAAAAATATTTAGAAATTATGAGATTAATTATATGATAAAAATTATTCAGAAATTATGTGATTAAAAGAGTATTGTTAAACTTATTACATAAAACTATTTTAAAGATTAAACAATAAAAATGAGTAGTAAACTAACGAAAAATCAGGACAAATTTGCTAATTATCCTAGTAGAATAATGTTATGAATACTGTATCGATACCAGTATCGATCAATACCGAGTACTATTTCGGTTAATTTTTTAAATTTATAAAATAGTTCATGAATTTAAAAAAAATTGCAAAATAGTCCTTCAATATATTGTACCATATAATTTATAATTTTACATCAATTATGTATCCAAAAATCTTATATTGGAATTAATTTAAAATAACTCGTAGATATAAATCTCAATTCATAAATTAAAAAAATCCATATAAGATTAAATACTAAACTTCTCTTCTAGATATATCAATTAATAGTCATTGACATGTCTAGACCAATAAATATAATAAAGAGTAATACACTACAATTACTTATTTAAAAAATAGAAGAAGAAGTGCTTCTTTTTATATTTTAAAGCTATAAATAAATCGTTATTATGTATATATAACAAAGCATATCTTATTAGATTTAACTCATAACTAGAAATTATCATATCCTTAATTACCCCAAAAATCGAAACTGATTAAGTAAACAAAGGGCATGCACAACATTTGTTAGCTACAAAAACATGATGTGTCATGTTGTGATTACTTAGTTCCTAAAATGCCATCGTTCCTCTCTTCTAAAAGACTAAAACTCACCTCCAGCAGACTACCACATAGTTTTAGTTTTCATAATTTTCTTCTTCTCCTTTCTTGGTTTCTGCTTTGTTTTGGCCTTTTCTTTTGATTCCATTTTGAGGATGTGACAAATTGTTTGTTCTGTTTGTTGTTTTGGAAATAAACTCTGTTCTTGTCTTCCTTTGGCTATCGTTCTTTTGAACAGACTTTGACTATAACATCCCGTTATCCCATATTAAGGGTAAGAACCCTAAATAGTGTACACAAGAGATTATTGAGAAGTTAGAAAGTGCATTTCATGCTCATGCATAATATAGCATACACACACACATGAATATTGATTTTTGCACTTTAAAAATGATTGTACATGCATTCATTGATTTTTTTTAGGTATAATTGATTTATATATGTGATTTTATTGAAAATTGTGGATTATATGTATTGAAAATTGATTTGGTGATAATAATTGTTCATATAGAATTTTTGGTGAAATTTAGGAAATTTCTGAAATTTTTGGGTATTTTTGGATTAGGAAAAATACCAAGTGGTAGATCAATTGATAACTGGTAGTAGAAATAAGAATCAAATGACAGTGCAAATTTTTATAAATGACATTAGGATTTAATGACATATGTCATTAAAAATTGGTAGACAATTGGAATAAAAATTAGAGACAAATGAACTAGTTAAATAAAAGACTAAGGAGAGACCATAAGAAAGTGACATGTGGCAAGTGCTAAGTGTCACTTGCCACACCACATGCCATATCCCACGAAAATGTTCAAAGTCAAAGACCATTTCTTTTCTTTGTCTTTCAATTGTTAAATGCTCTCTTCATTTTGTTCTTCATCTTCTTTATTTGTTTTCATCCCCAATACTCACTTCTCACCCCATCGCGTTGAAGCTTACTTTTGTTGGACCTCGAACTCTTCTTGAAAGCTAGAACTATTAAATGAGAAAATTTTGACGATTAGTTATGAGTAAAAAAAATAAAAAAGAGAATTCTTGAATTAGAAATGAAGTAGGAAATGGTTTAGGTACAAGATGGGTTATTTGTGAAATGTTAGAAGTTAAAAGCTAGAAGATGTAGTTGAAACATGTTCATTGAGTATGCTTCGGTGTTTTAGCCATAACTTTTTCTTTAGTTATTAAAATAAGATGATTCTTAATTTGGATTAAACTAGAGATATAGGGCTACAAATTTTCTGATGAAATCAAGTTCTAATTCAGTGTCTAAGAATTTCAATTTTAGATGAAAGTTAAGCATAGAATATTGTTTCAGTATAAGAACAGTTCAAAAATGTTTGGGGTATAATTTCGGATTACCAAACCAAATTGAGTGATTTTAGTGTCATTAGAAAATTAAGACAATGAGGAACATTTTTCTATAAGGAAGTATTATCAAATTCCTTCAATTTTTCCATGATCATTAGTTAAGGAGTTAGAAGTATAAGATGTTAGTTTTA
>JANIHZ010000002.1:38045856-38056174 GCA_027478365.1 Erythroxylum rufum | reverse complement strand
TTTAACGAAAAGTTAACACAATTCAAACCCCCCTTTCTTGTGTTGATTATCAGCGTACTAACGTGTGATTTACTTCACCTTCTTGGGTCTTTCAACTTCCCAGCTCCGTTGATGTTCGTTTGGAAGGACGTATGTTTGCTGGGCGGATATTCTTAGGACACTTACATAAATGTGCAATTTGGACCCTTTAGATGGAAAAAAACTCTCTCTAGGTCTTCATGGAAGTTGTAGAACTCGAAGTTCTCTTTGAAAGCGTTATAGAAAGACATTAATCCTACATCTGCAGAAAAAGTTATGCCTTTTGTCCCAAAATCATGACTCGTAATAAGGAAATGTACCCGAGATTGTTATTGAACATGCATTGTACATATGCCATATACACATTTGTGCATAAATGAGTACGTATATAATTGTGTAAGGTTGGGATGTGTGTAAATGTGTACGTATTGCATGATTTAGAAGAGCAATTAGAGCGACAACATCTAGAAATTGTCGGGACTTCGAGGCAATAGCTTTCTGGAGCAAACAATGAGTAACCTACACGGTCTCACTTGAATAATTGTTTGTTTTAAATTCTGTATTGAATTATTTTGTGAATGTAATTGTGTGGATTCCAAACATTGAATGTCCAAGGTGTTTGATGCATAACTAACATATTGGAAGTGGTCCTTGTATATGAATTTGACGAAATAAATGATACTTAACATTTTTGTTAAATGCTAGCTCAAGGTCCGATGATAAATGTGAATGTGAATGTGTAAAGTGAAATAAAGTGACTGATTGAAAATATGTGAATGTGATGCATTTCATTACATGAATGCATGATAACATAAAGGTTGTTATGATCGGAGTAGCCACCGAAAAAGAGCTTAAAGCTTAGAATGTGGTAAGAGCCTTTGGCTCAATTGTTAATTGTACTCGGTATCTACTAAGGGATATAAGACAATATCTTAAACAAGCCCGATATCCACAAGGGATATGGGCCAGCAAAATGGTACTCGGTCATAACAAAGAAATAAATGAAAGTGAGTCTCATGAGCATATACATTTAATATGTATGTTTGAATGATTGGAATATATTATTGAATTATGTTGATTGAGAATGTGAAAACTATGAAGAAAGTGTTACATGATGCTATATGATGATAAATGAAATGATGTGAATTATATGATTGTATGTGCTTTATGATTTGAGTGAACCATTGAGGGTAGTTAACTCACTGAGTTCGCAAAACTCACCAAAATTGCAACATTGACATTTTAGGTGTTGAGAGAGGATACTAGAGATAGAGAGATTCCAAAAGAAGTATAGTTTTTATACTTTTGGATAGAAGAAATGGCTCAAAGGTTGGTCAGCTAAGACTGAAGGATTTAGATATAGTTATTATATAATTCCTCAGATATGTAGCGTGTTAGGTATACAGAGATGTAAACTTTGATTTGCTTTGATAATGTACTTATATGGATGTTTTGTAAAGTTACAATGTACATATTCGGTTTTTATGAAATGGAATGAAGAATTTTATTTGGACTTTTAATTATTGTGTCTTTCTTTATGATGAGTTATAAGAGAATATAACTACGCTAACATGCCATTTTATAAGTTATGTACTAGAATGTCTTTAGGGTGTTTTGGTATATACTCTATGGTAGTGGGGTGCCATATTGACCATATGAAGGTGCCACTATCTTTTCTTTTTTATCTTCTGAAATTTAGATTTTGTATGCTTTACTGTTTTTTACAAGTTCTTACTAAATCTGATTTCTTTTCTTTAGGTGTTACATGAAAACAATGACTGGTACGAGTGAGGGCAGTGAGTGTTGATGAGGAAAGAGAGTAGAGAGAGTGGAGATGAAGCTGGGGTGGGCAGGGAGAAGAAAGAAAAAGAGAGTTTGTTAGTTTTTTTTTTTTGCAAAAAGTTCCTTCAATTTTCTAAAGTTTACAGTATCGATCGATACTAACTGTTATTACACGAAATCGTTTGTATCAATTAGTACCAAGGGTAAGTTTTATACCATTTTCTGACCAGTATCATTAGGTAGAGTACGAAACTCAAACTTTTGAGTAGAACTCAAATGTTTATTTAATAATATGAACTGTACTTATTTAAAGGCGATAGTAAAGTAAGGATGAGAAAGACAATGAAAGATTTATCATTTTTGTCAATCTTTCTTAAATTTAATCTTTTTAAAATTTTGTTTTTGATCTTTAATTTCTCTTATTAATTGTTGATAAGGACAAAGATGATAATGAAGGCACATACACATTTTAATTTGTTCTTTTTTCTTTTCTTTTCTTTTCTTTTCATAATGGGTAGGAAGAAGATGAATATGTAAGTCTAATTAAAAAGATAACGACATAACTATCATTGGAAAATTAGGGTAAGATTCGATTCGACACATAACAAAATAATAACAAAAATTAGTTTGTATGATTTTTTGAAACCAAAATCACTTAAATTTATAAAATGATTAATACATAAATCATAATAAACCATATATTGTATTCATACCTTATTGTGAAACTTTATCCTTTTTCTTGTCATTTTCTCAAACTATTTTTGAAATCAACTCATCTCAGCTACTATAGTAGTACAAGTATTTGGTCTTTAACGATATCTACAAAATATGTTGAGAGAACTCTGTAACTATTGTAGAGATAGTAAGACAAGAAGTGCCAACTCTCTTGGAGCCTAAGTTTATTTATAATATGCTTTGAATATTATAGTGATTTAATTGAAATTAAATTCTAATTGAAATTAAAATTTAATTAAAGTCACAATTAATTCTAATTAAATACTAATAATGCTTAAACAAATTTCAATATCTTACATTGATCGTCTTTTGTTAAAGATCTCATATTTCATCATTAAGATTCTTAAACTTTACAATCAAGTCCAACTTGAGTAAAATACTTTTTCTCTCTCTAACCTATTTTTTTGTGTGTGACCTATTAGGTTCTCAAATACGTTGACAATGGATATAAATTATAATCATAAATCATCTTTAGAATTGGATAAATTAAACTCCTTTAATTTTATCTTTAATTCTCTAATTAAATATTTTATATTTATAGATCAAAATTGGCATCTAGTAATGCACTATGACTAACTAAATATTTAGGAATGTCAAAGTGGATTTAACTAACCTTTTCGTGTATGATTTTTTTCCATATAATTCAATTCTTTCATCATACAATGTTCTGATTAGGTATAGAGCAAGTAATTAATGTCTATTCTATTTAAATCCAATCATATTAGTTCTTTATCATTAGTAATTGATTCTATTAATGACATTTGTAAACTATTTACAAAGTGTCATTCCACCTTTGCCAACGATCTCCTAAATCAACACTAATCGAGAGTGATAAAACATTCTCCCTAATTACTTTAGGGTTATGAATCCTATTGATAACTCAATTACCTCTATATAGTTCATGTTATATTGAATGACTACCAACTGAGCTACTCTTGATTAGAATAGGTTATATGAATTATCAAAACATAGTAATCCCTATGTGAGATAACTCGGGGACATTTTAAGTCAAAAGATCACTTATACGATCATCATAATAAGAAATTTCATAAATATACAAATAACGTTCCAAATGAATTTCTTATATAGGGTCAGTCTAGTTAAGATCGACTAATTCCTTCATAAAGAAGAAACATAACATATTCTAGTCTTTTATGCTCTATTAATGTTTAGTCTTAATATAACAATAACTAGGAACAATTTAAGGATAATATATAAATGCATATAAATCTCATAATTGTGATCTCATTATAAATTCATTTACAATATATATTTTTATTATAAATTCATTTACAATATATATTTATCTCATAGACTTTATAATATCTATCTAAATATATATAAGATAAAGAATGTTTTTAAATAATTTTATCACTAAACTACAATCAGTTGATTGGTTGTAGGGCATAAACTAACAATCTCTCACTTACAGTAAACTAATTATTTAGGTATCTTATATTGACAATCATGCTACTGCTTTGATAGTGTTTAGTTAGAGAATTCTATAAGATTCTTTATAGTGAACACTTGCTTAAAACTTGCAACTTTCATCTTAATTAAGAGAAATTGCCTAAATACATACTTAGATCTTTAATGAGACCTTACTTTCTTGTATATGCCAAATGGCTCTAATGTTCCATAATATATTACTATTTGAACAATACAAGGAACCATGCCAAGTTCATTAAAGAACTTATTGATCCAAATAATCATTTCCACTAAATGAAAAATCTATTATGGCATAATTAGTAACTAATGCTACATTGAAACCTTTCCAATCTTAAAATAATATTGTTCTTAGAAAAAAAAACCTTAATTAGGATTTAATTCTAAAGTTAATATCCTTGTAACCTTTAAATTAAATATCAATTCATACATAGAATAATGGATATTTTTAATACTTTACAAGTATTAGATATCTCAAACTAAACACGTTTAGTACATTATCTACATACTTGGACTAGAATAGGTAAATAACTTCCATATCTATCTCTATAGATCTAATTCCTAGAATTAAGGTGTTACATTTTGTTAATCTTGGATAGTTATATTTTCAACAATTGAAAATAAGATATGATGTTCTCTATGAGCAATGTGTGTTTACATATACTTCTACTGGAGAGGAAAACTATACTCCCACTAACCTTCTTGTGAACATGATACCAAAATAAACTTTTTGAATTGATCATAAAACAAATCTTTTAACATCTTGTAGCCTTTCAACCATATATCAAGCGTATCCAAAAAGACACTAGTTCCAATTGGATGTATTGTTACAAGATTTGAACTTTTCAAATTTCATCTTACTCCTAGTACTTATCTTAAGAACCATTCTCCTATAAGTATATCTTGAAATAAACATTTTGTTCAATAGGGTCTATAAGATTACATCCCCTTTTTGATATATTGTAACCTTCTATTTAAACTAGGCATCACTTCCTTAAATTACTAAATTTAACGCCTTCAAAGACTTACCATTTTATATCTAATATGAAATCTTATCAATTTATTTAATTAGAACTATTGAAGGTAAGTTGTTATACTAGGTTTAGTTATGAAAGAAATAAATATTGAATTATATAATATTTCATAATATATTTTTCTCCTAATACAAATTCAAACTCTTATGGAATTGAGTTGTGGAGATATTCATAAGAGAATCTCATTCCTTATAAATAAGTGAAAAATTTAAATCTCATCACATCTTTCTCATCAAAATGTTTCAACATTCTTAGTGCTTAGTTTCTACTCAGATTTGAACACTTTAAACTTTTTCAAAATTTTTAATCATTGCTTAATTTAATATATATCACTATATTACATAAAGTCATTAGTAGTTTTAATGAAACATAAGAATCCTCCTTTTATGAATTATTATTCCATCCAATACACTGCAAGTATAAATTTAACAATTCAATACCATTATCATCCTTTCACCAAAGGTTGTTTTTGTTATTCTTTAACTCAACAAGTTTCATAAGTTTTGTACTATTCATAATCAAAATAATACATATATCCTTGTACATAACTTAATGATTCTCATTATATTGATTAAACCAACGTGGCATAAAAGTATAGTCTCAGTTATCCAACTTTGTATTCTCACCACTTATGTTTTGCATAAGTCTCTATTGATCAAGTACAAAAAAACTATTTGTATAAAATTAGATTAATTACTTTCACTCAACAATCTATTTCTTATCATGCCTTGACCATTATAATAATTTTGAATCAAAATTTAGTATCAACCACTCATAAGCTTGAACTAGAAATAATTATGTTCTCTATCATATAGTTTGTTTGATTTTCTTCTATCTATGCTGCAAGTATATTGGCATATTTTATAGTATAACTAGCACCGTTCCCATGAGGATTATTATTAGACACCTAAAATTTTTTGTGACACTTTGTTTAAGGTAAACAATAAAATAAGTATACCTAAAACTATACTAAATTAGAGAAAATTGACAATTGAACAATTAACAAAGTAGCCGTGAACTTGTGATTAATCAATGATAATAATATAAGAATAACTTCTATCCTTGTTTTGTTTTCACCTCACCTTCTTGATTTAATAATGCTTAGCCTTAAATATCCAATAGTTATGATTACCCTCTCTCAAGATCTAACCAATTAATCCTAATTAAAATAGATGAGAATTAAATTATGACCTCTCGTCGTAACTATCTAATTGAATTTGAAGTAATCCTTTAGGTAACTAAAAAACAATTAAGATCTCTCTTCAATTGCCTATTAATTTGATGTTTATCAGTCCATTATGGTACCAACTCTAACTATACAACATAACACAGATATTTCGACCTAATCTCTTGATTTATATCAAAGACTAAAATAATAACCACTATAAATATGTTTCTATTAAATCAAGAACATAAAATTTTAACAAAACAATTCAAGAGTAATTCCTAAATTTTTTTTAGCAATTAATAGCTAAAATAATTCATAATTGTTCATAATCAACATTAAAAAATAAGGAAAGAAAAAGAAAGAGTAGAAGATTGAATCTTGGATGTATTATTCTTTTTGTCCTTGAGCTAGAAAATTTTGCAACTTTGTTCTTCTAAAAGTTTTGCCTCTTTGATCTCCTTGTTAGATGTTCCAGCCACCTCTTTTTGTTTTTCTCTTTGGCTTAAATACTTCTTAATCCTTCTAGGGCTCTTTCTAGGGTTTCCTTACTTAATTTTGTTCCAAAAATAGTCCCAAATTACCAAATTAAAAAATCTTATGACCTAGAAATTTTGCCTTTGCACGCTCGTGGACACTATCTCTTGTCTGCATGCACTTGTATGATTCTGACAGAGGCTCCTAGCTACTGCATCTTCAATCCTGCACGATCGTGACCTGTCTATTCCTCCATCTTCTTCTCAACTTTTCTTGAAGTTCCTTGTTTCAACTCATTATCCAAACATAATGAATATCCCTTAAAACATGCATTAATATCAAATTCCATCAACAATCATCCAACAAAACACACAAAGATACTAACAAAAACATAATTTTAAGTCCTAAACATATGATTATCACCAAACAAAACACCTAATAATACATTCTACAACCTATAAAACACACTCTAAAACATATATATCAACTTTTCACACTTACAACTTTGCTTGTCCCCAATCAAAACTAACACCACAAAATAAACAAACAATAAATCACAAATCACACATTCATGCAATAATTAAAAAAAAATCCACAATGGCACAATGACATAATGGCAAAAAATCTAATGAAATTAAAACACAATCACTCAAAAAGATCTAAAACACTAATTTGTTATATTCATATTCAAGTGTTTTGATTTAAATATACATATAAAAAATATTAACACCGTATTCATACATCTATGACACTTGTAAGCATTTACTAATACTTATTTACCAATTTTAAAAGGTAGGCCATCAATAAGTACCTACTCATGGAAATTTCTTGACACTTCATGAGAAGATCAATAGACTTCACTTTTATTTAAAGCACCACATTTTTATATATTTATTTAACGATGGCCTAGTCTTTTGAAATGAGGGTAGACACCTTGTCATGAATAACCCCAGTTACTCAACTAGTTTGCGTTCTTTCAAGCTTGTTTGGAGTGTGATTATAGCCTTTTTATATGAAGGCAAACATTTTTTCAACGATTTCCTTTGGTTACTCAACTATATCACAACTCACAACTGGCTACCAACTCTATCTCCTAAATTTTCAAAAATGGATTATATAATAGGAAATTTAATTTAGCACATTTATTAAAATTTTCTTTATTTTGTTTTTATACTTTAACCGACATAATTTCTTACTATTTAATTCATTCCCATAAAAGGCTACTAATGTTGCCTACTAAATTAGTTTCATTCAATCATAAGTGCATCCAAACAAGTGTCAAAAAAAATGAAAGAATAGGCATAACATCCTAATCAACATACAAATTCACCTAAAAAACTCTCAAAACACAAACTTCACAAGCTAATGCTTCTTTACAAATTAAATGATCGTGCTCATAGTTAAGCTAATTCCATGACATTCACACATTCATATAAATACACACTTTATCTAATGCAACATCATGCAATAAAAAATTTACACATTGAAAACATGATAAAAAAACCAACCCAATGTAAATCCAAAGTTACACATAAATGATAGTGCAAATACATATATATTCCCACATTTGAACAACACATTGTCCTCATTGTGGAAAATGATACACAACTAAAAGCAAATATAAATAACCATTCATCCATGGTTTTTGCATGTACAAATTTCTCGTATGAGCAATTGATTAATATGGAAATTTCAAATAAGCATTTAAACTAGTCCATTTACATCTCCTTTGTGTATGCCTTTAATATATCTTACTAGAGACGTTTTTATGGAACCAGGTAAAGAACATAGCATCCTCTATTATGATTCCTAGGATTATCACAGGGGATTTTAATTCTATCTTGAAGTTGGAAGAGGCAGAAGGCCTCAGATCTACAACATGTCCTTGTCCTGAGTTAAGGACAGGCGTTGAAGAAGCTCATCTGGTTGATATCCTAGCTGTTGGGAATTGTTTCATATGGAGCAATAGGCAATATAGAGTGAATTTCATTTGGAAAAAGCTTGATAGAAGCTTAACTAACATTCAATGGATGGTGAGGTACCCCAATTGTTATTCTACTAATCTTACTAACAATCTTTTAGATCACTCTCCTATTATTACTTAGGTTAGTGAGATTTCTCCAAAGAGGCCTTTTTGATTCAACAACTTTTTATGTGAGCTAGCAGATTTTGATGATGTTTTATGGAAATCTTTGAGGGCAAGGTTTTAGGGGGCCAAGTAATATATCCTTTTCATGAAATTAAAGTTGATGAAGCTGGAAATGAAGATATTTAGAAGCAGTATAGGTAACACACATCATTTATTGAAAATTGCAAAAGGCCTTTTAGAGAGCATTCAACAAAAATTCCATACTAATCCTAATTCTTCTCTTTTGCTGGAAATGGAAAGGTAACTATTCATAAATAATGTAAAGCTTTATGGATTGCTATTCTCTTATGAAACAGTGATTTAGACTTTAGTGGAATAAACCCTTAGAAGCACAGTCTTCAGTACATCTTCTTCAGCAGATTCTATAAGATGGTTTGTCCCCTCAAGAGGCTGATTTTCTCATTCAACCTATCACACTTGCGGAGATTGAAGAATCATCGAAGTCCCTTCACTAAAAATCTCTTGGTCTTGATGGTTTCAACGTACATTTCTTTGTGAAGTCTTGGCCATTTACAAGGAATATGTTGATTTAAGTAATTCCGCAATTCTTTAACGATGATTCCTTATTGAAAACCTTCAACAAAACTTTTATCACTCTTAATCCTAGGAGTGGAGAGCTCCGATACTTTTCTAATTATCGACCTATATCATGTCATAACTTCTTTTACAAGTTAATATCCAAGATCTTGGCCCACAGGATTCGGAAAATTATTCCTGTTCATACTGATGACTCATAAGGTGCTTATGTCCCAGGTAGGACAATTGAAGATAATATATTGATACTTCAAGAGTTGATAAGGTCTTATTTTAGGAAAACTGGAAAAGATAATTGTTGCATCAAAATTGACCTAAAAAAGGCATATGACTGTGTGAATTGGGATTTCTTCAAAAAATGGTATTTGCATCAAATTTTCTAGGTTTATTCATACAGTGGATATCTCAGTGTATTGCAACATATAGTTTTAATGTTCTTATCAATGGCCAGCCTACAACCACATTCATAAGCTCAAAAGGGATAAGACAAGGTGATCCTATCTTGCCTTATCATTTCGATTTGGTAATAGAGGCACTTAGCAAGTTGCTTCAAAAGGTGGTGAAAGGTATCAAAGGATTTAAATTTCATTCCAAATGTAAGAGATTGGGATTAACTCACTTGTTCTTTGCTAATGATTTTATATTGCTCTCTAAAGCTAATCCTAGTTTTGTATCAATACTTATAAAAGGTCTTAAAATGTTTAGTAGGATGTCGAGTCTTGTTATTAATTGTTCAAAGAGTGGTTTATTCTTATCTCATAAGGCATCCAATTTACAAACAACCTTATCCACTATTTTGAGAATTTTTAAACAATAGCTTCCTTTTATCTTGGCATACCTATGATAGATGCAAGGATGAGTGTTATGGATTTTGGTTGCTTATTGATAAAATCATTGGTAGAATTGCTTTTTGGAGCTCTAGATATTGGGCCCCGAAAATTTTTATTTTTATTTTATTTATTTATGTATTTTTTATTC
>JANIHZ010000002.1:37690960-37702244 GCA_027478365.1 Erythroxylum rufum | reverse complement strand
ATTAACAATTAGGCTAGCTTAGATCATTTGCATTAGGTTCTGATTAAGTGAGACGACTCGAGGTTGCACTCTATATTGCAATCCTTGAAATTAAATTTTTGATTCGATTTCTAAGGGAATAACCCAAAGACAAACCGCGGATCAAAATGATGCCATTGCCGGGGAACTAAGCAATTGATTTTCTTTAGGGTAGCCGTTGTCATCTTTGTCTATCGTTGATGATAGGAACCTTTTCTTTCATATTTAATTTTGAATAGTTTAATTTCGTACTTGTCAATAGTATAGGTTTTTAATTTTTCTTTGCATAGCATAAATTTTGAAAACACAAACAAAAGTGCACTTCCACAATTTGATTTTTTCATATCCTTCCACAATTTGATTTTTTCATACTTAGCATTCTTCCATACATACACATCTTCATACATACTTTTACACACCATACACTCGCATCCTTCACATCTCACCTTTTATTTGATTTTGTGTGCTTGTGAGTCAATTTTATTACAATTTCTTTTATTCTAATTATTTCTGTGCATGCCCTGGAGAGCTAGAATTGTTCCTTTCCAACCTGAAATTGAGAGACGCCTAAGGAAGATTAGAAAAGAGAGGAAAGAACAAGAGAGAGGTAAGGTAGTTTTGAAAGAGGAGTCGAGTCAGCCAACTAGTGGAAGTGGGTCGAGAGAAAGAGTGATCACAGCTGAGAACACAACGTTTATACAAAATCCTAACTTTCATGCTAACTAACCTAGCAATGGCGATAATGGAGGAAATGGAGAGCATAAGAGAGTAGGAGAGAACAATGGGAATGAGAGACGTAGAACTATTAGGGAAGCAACAACTTCTGATGTGAACTATAATCCATTTACTACTGCTTGCCCTAATTTTGATGTTCATTTTGAAATGAAAAGATTACTGATTAATTCTCTTCCTAAATTTCATGGCTTGGTAGGAGAGGATCCTTATATGCATTTACAATCCTTATCTATGATATGTCAAAGTATGAAACCAGTGGGAGCTTCACTTGATCAAGTTCTATGGACGGTTTTACATTTTTCCCTAGAAGGAAAAGCAAGGGAGTGGTATATGAGTCTCCTAAGGTATGTGGCGAATGCCTGCTATAGCTGGGCCAATTTCAGGAAAGCTTTCCTGGAGAAGTGTTTTCCAGCTTCTAGAACTTCATCGATGAGGAAGGAGATTTATTCAGCATGGCAAGATTATGATGAATCCCTTTATGATTATTGGAATCGCTTCCAAGATCTACTGTCCAAATGCCCCCATCACCATATACCTAATGAGAAGTTAGTGCAATAGTTATACGATGGGTTGAAAAGTCAAGAGAAAGATATGTTGGATGCTGCATAGGTAGGTTCTTTGATCGATCTGACTGCTTCGGAAGCATAGGATTTGATCAAGAAGATGGCTCTCAATCATAACATTATAGTGTGAGGGATACTAGAGGAGCACATGAGTTAGGAGCTTCAACAGCCTAAGCTAAAAGAATGAAGAGTTTGGAGTCTAAGGTTAACTCATTAGAGAATAGAATCACTTCACAATTATCTTTTATCACTGCTGAATTGAAGAACATGAACGTGCATCGACCATCATCTTCTATGGATCTTACCGAACCCAGTTGTGATACTTGTGGGTCGGTAATGCACATATCTAGTGTTTGCCCAGTTCGGTATGAGGAGGTGTCTGCAGTGTATCTGGGAAGGACAAATGAAAAATGGGACCCCTACTCTAACACTTATAATGAGGGATGGAAGGCCAACCCTAGATTTAGTTAGAGGAATGAAGAGGGTAGAGCTCCAAATAGATTTCAACAAGGAGAAGGAGCTGGTACTTCCACTAACCAGTTCCCCAACCAACAACAAGCTCTGACTGTTCCAGCTAAAGAGGATACCAATTAATTGCTACATAATATGATGACTTTGATGTAGGAAGAAAGGAGTTCGAACAATAATCAATTCCATGCAATAGCCACTCTAATTTAGCAAGATTCTTCAAAGAATGCTGCTCAGTTCAATGCTTTAGAAAAGAGAATGGAGCAATGGGAGATGAAAGCAGAAAATATCAACTCTTATGTGACTCAATTATCCAACAACATGAGCAAAAACCAAGCAAGAAACAGTGGAACAATTCCTTCTAACATTGTGATGAATCCGAAAAGTATAAATGCAATTACCTTGCGAAGCAGGAAACAAGTAGTTCAATCATAAAGAAGAAGAAGCATGTGATGAAGAGATTAAGAGTGAAGAAGTGCCTCTGACAAAGGATGAAATCAAGAAATCTGAAAGTTTCAAGGAAGAATCATTATTGAATGAAAGGAAGTCTGCATCAAAGAACAAGGGAGCTACTTCAGAGAGTTCCAAGGAAAAAGCACCCACACATGAGCATGGAGAATCAAGCAAGCATGACAGCAAAGGTAAGGAGGTATTCAAGACCTTCCTTTTCCTAATTCATATTTAATGAGCAAGCGTATGACTGAAATTAAGTATGAAAAGGATATAACTGATTTGTTTGGAAAAGTCAAAGTCAATGTTCCTTTGCTTGATTTAGTGAAAAGAGTTTTGGCCTATGCAAAATATCTTAAGGACTTGTGTACAAACAAGAGGAAGTTTAGACCTAATGAGAGAGTCCAAGTGAGTTCAAATGTGTCAGCCCTTTTTAGATCTCAAATACCTGTCTAGTATCAAGACCTTGGATCTTTCACCATTCCATGCACAATAAGGAAAGTTACCATAGGAAGGGCCTTGTTAGATTTGGGGGCAGCAATTAATGTGATGCCTAAGTCTGTCTATCAATCATTAAGAGTTAAGAGTCTTAAGCCCACATCTATTGTGTTACAACTGGATGATAGATTATTTAGGCATCCAGTGGGAATTATAGAGAACATCTCGTTCTAAGTCAAAGGTCTGGTTTTTCCAGCTGATTTTTATGTGCTTGATATGCCTTTTGAAGTTGTACAGGACACTTCCTTAATTCTCAAGTGACCCTTCTTGAGGACTGCTAGTACCATGATTAGCATGAAGGAAGGTAAGATCACCATGGAGGTAGGCGATCAATAGGTGAGCTTCAATATGTATGAAGCTATGAAACACCCCCATAAGGACTATTTGCTCCTAGGAGTTAATATTCTTGATATTGTTGTTGATGATGCATGCGTTGAGTTTGAACGGGCAATGAATCCATTGACTAATGATTCGTTCGAGAAAGTATTTGTTGCTGATGTTTCAGGTGAACTACGGAGTGCAGATGTTGGCATGGAACTGGAAGGTAGTCGAGTTACCTCGCCACAGCATGGCTATGAGCCAAACATTCCCTAGAAGCTGAACGACCCACCTTAAACACCAGGTTGTTTCTCTTCTTTCACTTACATTGTACTTTTGCATATTGATTGAAGAAGGAATGATATTGTTAAGCATAAGTATGTTGACTAAGTGTGGGGGGAGAAACTTGATCAGTAGGAGTAGGTCTAGTTTTTGTTGGACTTAGGTTTAGTTGTTTCAATAATTCATCTTCCCTTTGAATTCTGTATCTTAGTGGATGCATAACACATCTTTTATGATAGAAGAAATTGGTGTAGATGGTGTATTGTATTTTGTTTTGTATTGGTATGCTTATAAGCTAAGGATCCGTTAGAATTTTTCGAGCCTTTTCTTTTTGTGCTTCGGGAAATTTTCACTACGGCAAGGTACATTTCGCCGCGGTGTGAATTAATTGTTTCACCGCGGAAAAATTATCTGTCGCCGCAGTACAACGCCTTTCAAGCAAAATCGCCTCAGCATGAATCAAATGTTTCACCGCGATGAATAGTTGTATGCAGCTCTTGTCGTGGCGTACTTTAATTCTTTTACCATAGCGAACGACCATTCTGTGCAAAAATTCCTTCGTGAAATTTCTCTTTTACCCTTAATGTTCTTCTGATCTTTCATTTTCCCTCTGTCTTTTTCGTCATTTCCATTCTCCCTCCTTCTAAACTTACCTACTCCTTCTTCCTCTCTTTCACTTTAACTTCGCCACGGCTAATCCGAGTGGACTTGCACCATTTCTCTTCGTGCTCAGTCTCCTTTAGCAAGCATTTGTGCGTCGATTGTTTTCGCATCGTCCTCCTCCTTCTTCGTAAGTTTTCTCTCCTTTATTTCGTTTTCATTCGTGTAAGTTTTTGCTGATTAGGGTTAGTTCACCGCGACAAAGAAGCTTATTTCACTGCAGCCTGGCAGACTGCAATGCTTCACCGCACGGTGTGGGAACTACAGTTTTTGCCGCGGCAACAGACCTATTTCGCCGCTGCAAGCTTTTTATCTTTAGTGAATTTGTTTAATCCTTCTGTTTTTTTTTGTTTTCTATAGGAATATGCCTCGAGACAAGAATCCTTCCTGTAACTCTCCTACTTCCTCCTCCAGTTTCTCCCTATCCTTCCATTCATCCTAATCTTCCCATCCATCCCACTCCCCTGCTCATTCTCCCCTCCAGCTGATTCCGAATATAACAACCTAGCTGAGAAGATCGACACTAGGCCATTTATTAAGGAGCATCCATTTCCTTTGACCGTACACCCTTTCATTCGCCAACTTGTCCATTCCCAATGATCGGATTAGTTCAGCCTAGGGACCAGGGCAATGACAAATTTGTCCGTCATTTCTATACTCATGCCTGCTTTCACAACACCTTGGAAATTAATTTCCGAGGTGTCGCTGTTCCCACTGCTTTCACCACCGCCAACATCCGTGAACACTATAACCTTCCTCCTGTCCTCCGCTGCCACTACGAGGAGTTAATCCATCACTATCCCTAGGACGATGTCCTTCGTACCCTCTATCCTGACGGTGCTGAACGGTATCAGCCTAGAATCTATTAGCGCTATCTTAAGCGTTCTGATCTCCGGCCCGAGGCCCGTCTTTGGCTTCATTTGGTCAGCAGCAATATCCTTCCGACCACCCACCTCGCTTATGGAACTAAACAATAAGCCCTTTATTTGTATCTTCTTATGGTTGGCCGTCCGATTGATATAGCCCATGCCATTGCCTCCGCCCTTCGTGAATCCATCTTTACCGCTAAGCTCACCAACTCCATCATCTTCCCCCACCTTATCACCGACCTCTTCCGATCCCATCACGTCCCCAAATACAACAATGATAGCTATTTCGACCTGGCCCCCCTCTTTCACTACATCCGTCTCTAACCTCCTCGCCTCCAACCTCCTCCCTGATCCCCTCCCCGTTTAACCCCACCTCCTACTATTGTTACCACCCTTGCTGTCATCTATTCTGAGGCCTTGCCTTGCGAGGACGTTCCTTCCACTTTGGCACCTCCTAAGCCAATTACATTACAGGCACTTGACTACCGAGTGGATACTCTTAAGGATACCCTTCTCCAAGTGATAGCTAGACAGGAGCAAGATCGCCAGTATCGCTGGCGCATGGATGCCCTGCTTGCTGTGCACCTACATTCTTTGCTTCCTTTTGAGGAAGATGATTCCCTTGATGGTGTAGGCACATCTGGGGCTGCCCCTTCTGATGTTGCGGATGATCATCCAATGGAGTAGTTCGAGTGTTTATTTCTGTATTTTCTTTTTGATGTATTTTGGTTTTAGTTTGTTAGTCGGCTGCTTAGCTCATTTTGTAATGTCAAACTTGTTGCACCATTTTATATATCATTATTTTTTTCCTTCCACTTTGTTGCACTTTCCCTTTTCACTTTATTGCTTTTTTTTTCTGTTACTTGTTCTTCTTCATTGAGGACAATGTGTCGTTTAAGTGTGGGGGGGCTTTTCTCAATTTGTTATTCTTATTTGTGCTCCATTTGGGCCATTTAAATGTTTGTGTTAGTCAATTATGCATAATGTTGATAATTTTAAAACGTGGTGATTGTGATAATTGAGTTTCTGTTGTTTTTTGTAGCGGCATACTGTGCCTTCACCGCAGCAATGTTTGTGAACTGAATAGTTCGCCGTGGCGAACTTTGGTTTTGCTATGGCACCAAACCTTTGCAGAAACGATTTTGTTTTAAGAAAAATTTTCCTCAATTCAACAATTCTCCCTCATTCGATTCTTGTCACTCTTGTTTCTCAAAGAATTTATAAGTTTCAAAGTGATGCTTGAGTTTTTGAAAATACCTCCCATTCTTTAAATGATAGTTGGTTTTGGCTAATTTTATTTTCGATGTTTCCAACACGAAGTAAGTGAAGGCATGCTGATAAAGCAGCATTTTATGTTTTTAAGACTTGAGATGGTTCATTGACATATTGCTCTTGTTGGAAGGATATTTGGACCTGAATTTTTTTCAATTCTTGTGTGTATCTGTTTATTTCACATCTCTCTAGAACTTGTTTCAATTCTTAATCAAAGCTTTATGAACTAGAATTTTGTTAACATGAGAGAGACATTCTTTCAAAAACAATCCCATCAACACTTATCCATTGCTAGCCCCTTGAGCCATTATTTATGAGCATATGCACGCATCTTTATATGGTGTCAATAGGTTATTTCACATTTTCTTTTAGTTATTTCAAAAAAAATCTACAAATGTGTTCTAAAAAAAGAAAGAAGAAGAAAAGAAAGAAAAAGAGAAAAATACAAAAAGCAACAAATATATTTATAATTGTAGTGCATATACTCATACTTTTTCTTCCTTCTTCCATGCCATCCATTTCATGTAGCCTTCCGTACATTACATCCTTAAAAAGTCCTCTTGATTTTTTAAATTATAGTTCTCGTAGTGGAGAAATAAAACCAGCACAAGCTTATGGTAGAGAATGGACTAAGGAGATTTTAGAGTGAAAATATCCCTAAACATAAGTGAGATGAGAGCAAACACCTTACCTTGAGAGAAATCTCTTTTGTTTAATCTCATGGACTAAATTCTTCTAGTATTTATTTTTCTTAGCACTCTTTCAGTCTGCTTTGATTGATTTCTGAGAAAGTGGTCTTTGCCAATTTCCTATTATTGTTTTAAGCATGGTTGGAAATTTTCTTTTGCACTTGTGTCTCTTTGACTCTCATAATCTTTTTCCAAGAGTACAAAGGTCTAAGTGTGGGGGAATTTGATTGAGCCCAATTTTATTTTATAAATTGGTGACACTTGCATGGCTTTTACTATACTTTTTGACTCGTAATTCTTGATTTTGTGCTTAAATTAATCCTTGAATGTGTGCTTTTATTCTATTCAATTTGATAGTAAAAATTGTTACAAATTGGTATTAATTGCACTATTAATTTTTCTGAGAACAATTGATACTGCAAATTGCTATTGTCATTGTAGGAACCTTAAGGAGAAGGGAGTCAAAAGATGGGCTAAAGTGAAGTCAAGAAGAGTAAAGGCGCTACAGGACGTAAGCCGCGGCAGAGTAGACCTGTCGTTGCGGCGAAACATAAAGAATCCCGGCTGAGCCTTTTGGAAAAGTTTGCCACGGCAAAAGAATTATGTCGCGGTGAAGATTAATTCTTTCGCTGAGGCGAAGGATCCAGAAAAAAGCAAAAAACCTTTCGGGAAAAGTACGCCGCGGTGAACTTATCGGTCGTTGCAACTAACCGTCAAAAACCCAAATCATATTTGGAAAAATCTCTCACTGTTTGGCACGATCCATCAACCCTATATTTAAAAACCTGCTAAATTAGTTAAAAAGAGGGTAGAAAACACAACACATGGGGAGCCAACCACACACACACATCCCATATCTCTCACTCCTGACCTTCATCCACCATTCCTTTCAATATTTTATTGTCACCTTCATCGTCTACTGCTGCTGCCATGGATCCTATCGGTATATTTACAATTGTGAGTGCTCCCGAAGTGATGCTTGGCTAAGCACCATTTCCTCTTGAAGATGTATCGATGGCTTAAGCTCAAAAGATTTCAAAGCGGAGTAGTTTACTTATGTTTAACTACATTTGTATGAACTCCTGAGTTAGGATTTATGCTTTGTAGTTGGATTTTTCTTGATTATAGTTTAATCATGTGTTAAACAATGTATTGTGTTATGGATTTGTTGATGCAGAACTTGGATCTTTAATACATGAAGTCTCATGTATGTCTTTTTGGTGATTGTGTTAATTCTCTTTTATCTGCGAAGTTATGTTTGATATTGAGATGATGCTTGATCCCAATTGACCACTTGCATTAACTTTTCCATTACACATACTAAGAGGCATTTAATAAGGTTTTAAAAAATGGAGTTCATTTATTAAAACCTTAGACTCAAAGAGTTCTTTAGGGTTTATCATTTGAAACTTAGTGATTTTTGCTCCTAAAAAGATTTGTTTTGAACTATAATAGCCAAAGTTCGTTTTCAAGAGGATCTTATCATATTTGATCATGATTTGAGTTTTCAATTTCCTTTCTGAAAAATCCAGAAATGCCATTTTATATACTTTTCTTTCAATTAGTTCAATTTAGTTAGTTTAATTTAGTTAGTTTGCTCAAAAAATCCAAAACCCCCTCCTAAACAATTTAGTTTGCATTTCTTGATAATTAGGCTAGCTTAGATCATTTGCATTAGGTTCCGATTAAGTGAGACGACCCGAGGTTGCACTCTATATTACAATCCTTGGAATTAAATTTTTGATTTGGTTTCCAAGGGAATAACCCAAAGACAAATTGTGGATCAGTCATCATATCAAATTTTTATCTCCCGAACATATTTACAAAGAATATAACGTGGACTTATATTCTCCTTATATTAGCAATTAATGTCTCCTCAAATTTAATAATCAAATCCCATAGTTGGATACTTTACATCAAACAAAATCCATACCGTCTCAGTAGCATATTTTTACCTCTTATGCTTGAGTCTCCGCTAGGGATATGACTCCAATATTCGCTTTTTGATTTATTACATATTCATTCCTTATTTGTCCCTTTATTGATCATTCTTAAATTTAATCATCTGATCAACTTAACCTAATTTAGGGAAATTCTTTTTTGAAAGAAGATTTATTGTTAATTTCATCAATACCACTCATGATTTTTTTTTATAAGTTAGCTGTCTTCACCATTACTTGTTAGCCATTCTTAGTACCTTAATAAGATCAGTTTCAACTATTCATATTATCTCATTAAGATTAATTTATGCCATAACTAATATAATTAGAACATCCTTTTTAATCTGGCTCATTGAAGCATTAAGCAAATTATTTACTCCAGTACCTTCGTATATACCATCAAAATCATTACATCTTATCTACAGGCGTATTTAGGACAACTCACCAATTAGTAGCTTATGTTAAGGATACCTTGATCTCATTTGATTTTAAATACCATTTCCCTTTTCGCACCTGTCCTTGATCGTGGGGATTATGCCATGATCGTGTCCTTCTTCTTTTTCCTAAATTTTATCTTATATGGTAATATCATTAACAATCTTAATTCATTCCCAATTATCACTATAAGCACTTTCATGTCGTACTTCTTAGACTTTAAACTATAGGAACTATGACTAGCAATTATTCAATAAGTTATTGATTGCTTCCGATATTATCTCCACACTTATAAAACACATATGCTTAATATTATCACTTATCATGGTGATCCCATTATCAGATGTTCACTCACACAGGCAAATCAACTTAACCTTGACAACTTTTTCATCTATCGTTATCATCATCTCACCTTCCAATTTCCATTATTTCGTCATACCTACGTCTGTTCACAATCAATTCGGAATCATAGATGCATAATCATCTTGAAATTTTGATTTCGATCCCACTAACATATTTTTACACTAAGTCATAAACTCTTATCACGATAATCAAACAACCATTCCAAGCCCAATTTTAACCTCTCTAGATTATAGAAAATTTTGTTTTCATCCAACATTGTATATACACTTTAAATCTTGCCATTTCTACCATATCTCTATTTTCCTCTATCAATCCACAACAACATATTCATATCTATCCCACATTCAAGGATATATTACCCTAGTATAACATTGATGTCGTATTCTATAATACATCCACCAATACAAATATGTTAAATCTTTATTTGTCCTATCGAACCATACACTTTTTCTTATTTGAAGATATCCATAACTTCCATTTTCTCACATTCTAACATATCATCATTTTTTCTCACTATTTCTATTCGCTCAAGACTTTTAATAAATGCTCATGCATGTGACTCATACTGGGGATCAGTTGTCGTTTTCTACTATGACATGACTAAAATACATGTAACTTGACATGTATTTCATTTAACGCCCATATAAGATAGTAATTCTGGGCTCTGATACCGCATATGTAGCACACTACTCCTGCAAGTCATGTGCCCGATATCACAAGTGATATCTGAGTCAGTGCCGCGTGAGGGTGGCATGCTAGAGCACTCAAATAGTCAAAACTCAATACATTTGTTTTGTAACAACTAATATATACACGTTTTGCGAAAAATCAATAACCAAATTGGGCCCACTTTATTTCTTAAACATTCTTAATCATCGTAAAACAATCATCAAAATTTCAATTTCCATTTGAGCCCATTACGAAAACAAAACATTATTAGTCATAATGACTTTACATTACAACATAAATACCTTGGTATACACATTGAACAAGAATTTCGGAATACATTAATTTACAGAAATCATGGAATACAAATTTATGCAAAAATACGAAAACACTAATTCAGACGCGAACTAATCCTGACCTCTATCCTTCCCTTACATGCAGTATGTATCCTCGTATATGCCTAATGGGGTATTCTTCAGAGTCTTGCAAAATATTTTTAAATTTTGGGTGAGTTTTGCGAACTCAATAAGTGACCACCATCGATGGCTAACCCAGTCGTATAACACATAATTCACATCATTTCACATTTCGCAGTTCACGTACAATACAATACAATCAATTATATAATGCATATGTAGTACACATGAGGCCCACTTTCTATGTATTATGTTGTTGTGACCAAATGCCTAACTGTCTTGTATCCAATGGATACCGGTCTTATTACTAACTGTCCCTTATCCGATGGGGATAAGGCTCATTTTACATAGTGAGCCTTAGGCTCTTAATCACTTTCTAAGCTCGAGGCTCATTTCACACGTTGAGCTTTAAGCTCTGATCGGTGGCTGCTCAGGTCAAAACTACCATTTCACATTTGCATAATCCCTTTCAATCACTTTCCCATATCATCGAACCTTAGTCCGGCATTCAACATTAAAGTTGATAATTCACACTTTCATTCATATACAAATGCACTTTCAGAATACATTTAACAATCAAATTACGTACACTTAGTTCATCCAATTCACATTCAATGAGCACTTCAATATTTCATTCATACA
>JANIHZ010000002.1:37509961-37525586 GCA_027478365.1 Erythroxylum rufum | reverse complement strand
ATTACATATACATATATATATACATATACATATACATATATATATGTATATATACATATACATATACATATACATATATATATATAATGCTAGAATTATTTCAAACTGACATGTGTATATGATATTCTTTAGTACTAAAAATTTTATTGAACTAAATGATGGATATTAAGTTACTTTTGGATCAAATTATTTTTTAAAAAGTGTACCAGTAAATTTTTCTTAGTGATTTTTAACTCAAATTATTTTACTTTCAAAATTGGGAACGATCAATATTGCTCAATAGGCAGAATGTTAGAAGTTTTTCCTCATTAAACTAATAATAATTATAAATTTTAGAATTAAACATTAATATCGAGAAAATGGTTTTGATAATTTACAAAAATTAAGGTTGACTAAATTCATATAGACTATTAGTATGGCTATACAAGTGTCTTGACCTTATGATGAGAAATTTAAAGAAAATTCTATATAAGGTGATTAGGTTAACGCAAATTAAAATAATAATTCTCTAATCCATTAGGAGCCTTGCGATTTAGGAAAAGAGTGGAAAGTTACGATTTTCTTGTACACTCAACTAAATCAAGGATATGGAAAACAAATCATGTTAAGTTTTATAGCCCTCTATTATTATTCATATGAACTACACCATTTCGTAATAAAGATTGTGAATTAAATTAGGGTTTGTTGACATAATAGGCCAATATATTGGGACTATAAGTCTTATCCAGGAGACTGGTATATTGTGAACAATGATAGAAATATTTGGAATTTTAAACTTGTTTGAAACTTTAATTAAATAACTTGGAAAAGTTTACACTAAAAAGTAAGCGTGGAAAGTGGTTATAGTTGTATTTTATAATTAATGTTGTGCATTCGCATTCACACATATTTTAGGGTTTTCATGGCAGCTAAGTAAGGGCTAAATTTTAGAAAATATATATACTAAAGGATTTGAACTATTTGCGTAAATATTCGAAAGTTCCAATATTGGAAGAATAACTTAAAATATGACTTCAATTGAGTGAGATCTTTTAATACCTAAAGTCTCTTGAGAGAGTTGACAAATTTTAATTAATATTATTACAATACTTGTAGATTATGAGGCAAAAGCATGTATAAAAATAATTTTATTTGGTAAATTTATTAGCTCATAAAAACATCATAGTAACAACTATAAAGGCATCAAATTAATTATTCACACCATAAAATTGTGGGAGAATGTAATTGAGAAAAGAGCAAGAAAGGAGACTCCTATCTCAAATAATCAATATGGCTTCATGCTAAGAAGGTCTATGACAAAAGCATCATACCTCTTAAGAAAATTAATAGAATATTACAGAGAAAGACAAAGTAACCTACACTTAATTTTTATTGATTTAGAGAAGACACATATGACTGAGTATCTAGGGAAATCTAGTAAAGATATTTAGAGGCTAAGGGAGTCCCTTTGTCTTATATAAGAGTTATTAGGGATATGTATGAAGGGATAAAGATTAGAGTAAGGACGATTAGATGAGATATATAAAATTTTTCTATTAATACTGGGCTACACTTAGGCTCCTCATTGTGCCCTTTTCTATTTGCAGTAGTGATAGATGAGCTCATCAAGAATATTCAATGGGATGTGTCTTATTGTATGTTATTTGTCGACGATATTGTCTTAGTGGAAGAGACAAAAGAGGGTGTTAATATCAAACTAGAAGATTTGAGGCATACGTTAGAGTGGACATGTTTTAAATTGAGCAAAACTAAAATGGGTACTTATAATGTATCTTTTCAGGCCAAGGTGTATCCCAATATAGAGGTAAATATTGGATTAGAAGTTATAGCCCAGGTTGAGTGTTTTAAGTCTCTAAAGTCTATCATTCAAAGCAATAGAGAGATTAATGAAGATGTAATCTACCGTATCAGATCAGAGTGCCTTAAATAAAGAAGTACATCAATATGAGGCAAAGTGTTGATCCATCAAACAAGTATATAGTCATAAGTTAATGATGGTGGAGATAAGGATGTTTTATTGAATGTGAAACCTTAATAGAAGAGATAAGATCAAGAATGTATTGATAAGAGATAAATTACAGGTGGTCAATATTATTGATAAATTAAGAAAGAAGAAACTTAGATGGTTCGGATATGTCAAAAGGAAACACCCATCCTGACGCTCTAGTAAGAAGATGCGAAAAAATAGTACTTAGAGATTGTAACAGGAAAAAAGGAGGCTTAAAAAGAACTGAGATAAAGTAATCAAGAATAATATAACTTTGCTAGAATTTACTGAAGACATGGTCAACAATAGACAAACTTTAACGTACTAAAATACAAATAAAAGATATCATGTTCAGAGGTCTTTATTGTTCTCTTAAATCCCCTAAATTTTTTTTTAAGTTATTAGTTTCATAGATAACATTAATATTTTGATTAAGTAATACTTCTCTTCTAATTATTTAGCCTAAGTAGTTTCTTACTTAGTCTATTTACTTTATTGTAATGATTGGTGCGATTGATTCTTACACTTATATCTTTTTTCCTAGTTTATATATTTATTTACTTATTTTACCTTGTATTGTTAACCTTTACCATATTCTATAAGTATTGTATTACATATTTTTACATATTCAATTATACATATTTATTTATATTTTGTATTATTAATAGTTTGCACTATATATCAGAAATAATATCTCTACCATAGAGGGGTAAAGCTGCGTACTATTATATCTCCTCAAATCTTACATTGCAGTGGAACTCTTACTAAGTGTTGTTGTTGATATTATTATTATTATAGAAATATCATAATAAAATTTCTTAATTTTATCATATCCTACTCGACAATTCTATAAATGGGAACCATTTAAATGAGCCAAAGAAGACAAAAGAAAAGATCTAACGTACACTGGCTACTAACCTTTAGTTGGTGTCGATATTGATCAATAAGAAGTCCTGTAAATTGGTCCAAGGTATAGTCGTGGCTTGTTTGGTAGTAATCAGGCCTGTAATAGTTGTTTATATAATCGTTGCTGCCCATATCAACCGAATATAAGCACCTGTTTAAGTGTTGCGTAGTTAAGTTCTTGCTCCCTAGTATCTGAACCAGTCGCGAGATTATGGTTCGATGATTTTGTAGCTGCATATTCAAAGATATTCGCTCACCCTGCAAGAACACTAATTTTTGAATACTTGTCCCCTCCGATAATACTGCATTGTGGAAGCATGTGAAGTGTCAGGAATTTTTGTTACCAAATGTTGTCCAGTTTCTTCACGGATTCCTGCCGATCCAGATGCATAATTCGCACCAAAGAGTATTTCTAGGTCACTAGCAGTTACGAAGGGTGGAATGTAATTAGGAAACCCCAATAGTTCAGCTGGAATATACCAAATTTCAGTATACTTAACTATAATGACAAATTGTTCAAAAAAAAAACTATAATGACAAGAAAAAGGTTAGCAATTAAGTTCTTCAGAGTATAATGTATGATAAACTGAAACAAAATACAGCGTAGACTAATTTACAAATACTCGGATTTTTGCTAAATCTCTAATATCGATATTAGGTCCAGGTGAATTTCAGATTTTCCGTCAAAAATTAAATACCATGTGAAATTGGGATGAAGAGACTACACAAGACAAACAAGGAAAAGGTGGATTAAAACCCTGTATGCCCTCCCACAGATATAATATTATTGCAAGTGCATACCTTGGCCAACCCACGTATACATAAACATATTTTCAGTTTTTGAGTTAGGACTCCTGTAACTCTTAACCGACAAAAAAATAAAGTACACTGGTTGTTGACTTTTTTACTTTTTGATTGAGGCTGCTTTCTGCAAATTTGTTCCTGAAACAAGTTTAAAATGGGGAAAGTATTGCGGCTAATGTTAATGGATAGTTATTCATTTGCAATTTTTGTTGAATTAAATTAAAAATATTGACATAACTAAAACTTGACAAGATTATTGTCATCAATTTGTGATATGGCAGGAGTGATCTTAGTATAGGTTATGCCAGATTCACCTACATAGCATATTTTGTTTGATGTCATGTGACTAATATCAGAATCAGAGCATTACCAATGACATCAAATATGGTCTTCCCATTGCAGAACCTTCCAGTGGGTCCTCCAGGAAAATCAATCCCGTAAGGTTTATAGTTGGCCTTTGCAAGCGTCTGCAGGAAATTATTATTGCCGTTGTCTGCTTGCGAGTCTCCAAAAATGTAGTAACATGGCACTTGGAGCTCTCCACCAACACCATAGTTTTGCAACTTCGGAACTGCCAATATGTAAACAACAGCAACCCACCACCACAGCTTCATCTTAACCAGTAGCAATGCCATGTCTTCAACTGTCAGTGGAAAAGACCGAAACTTTTTCAGAAGTAGAAATGTTGATAGACCGTCAAAAGGGTGATACCGGTTCGTACTTTGACGGCTGAAGATAGGAGATAGGAGAAAATGATGGTTGTTGATGATTGCTGTGTTGAGCTTAGGAAAAAATTGGATCGACTTTGTGAGTGAAGAAACTTCTCGGCGATGCTCTTGACAGGTAAGTGGTGGCAATAACTTGGATTTAATGAAATGAAGGCCAGTTTGGCTGGATAAATTCAATAATGTCTTGTCTTGTACCCACCTAATAAATTAGTTAGCTAGCTAGGACTTGTCTTACTTTCTGAGAGCTATTTTTGATCCAGTTCGTAGTATGTACTGCATTGAAACGTCCTCTTTCATATAACCCAATATGTACGGATTCTTTCCGATTATTATTTAAACATGTGCGGATTCTTTTTTACTGATGTAGTATTAATTAACATCGATTGCCCATTTCCAATTTTCTTGCGTTGATTTTAGATATCAAACCTTTTATACCACTTAAAACTTGCCCGCAAGATAAGAGATTGATTTAACAATAAGGTTGCATGAAAACAAAAGAGTTTGAATCTCCCTAATACGTTTCTGAAATATCTCTATTAACACGAATCTCGTCTACCTAATAATTCTGAACTTGGGTTAATGCAACTGTTGTATAGATTCCTTCAAATGTGTGTGGGCATATTTGATGCAGTGTTCCCTAATGTCTCTTTAATATAACCAACATATATATCCTAACTTATGTGATTTGTTATCATGTCAAATTGATGTGAATTATTCAATAATATGGTTAATTCATACGAATAAAGGATTAAAATTTAAGAGAAATATCAAGGATTAACCTATATTAATGTAATCTTTGTTCAGTCAACTATCCACAATATTTTCACCTAAAATCATGTACTTCAATATTGTATATTATTTAGTTGATTTGTTTATTTAGTTAGAGTCACCTAGAGTATAAATAAGGTGATTTAGATCACATTACAGACACACAGAAATACGAATAATATTTCTACATTTCTTTTTCTTTCTCTATTTCTACATGGTATCAAAGTCTCCTTTGTAACAAAAGGAGTCAAAATTCTATAGCCTTCTTTATTCTCTCTCAACATTCTGCTTTCGTATTTTGGGTTATTAAATTTGTTTCAAAATAATTTGTCATATACCCAATCGTTACTCTTTTTGAGCATATTACAATGATGCAAAAATCATCTCCAAAAGTCCCTCCACATGCCCTCATGTGCCACCCCATGTCACTGGATTCCAAAACCTTAATTGCTAGTGTTTAAAGGAAGAAGAGATCTAAATGAAATCTTTTAGCTTCTATGCAAAACGACTCCATTTAGTCACAAGAAGTTAACAACACATCAGCGCCATCTCATCCAACACGTCAACTGCCATGTCAACTACCACATAATCTAGAATCCTAGTCAATTGCCATGTCATTTGACATGTCATTTTGTTAGTGAATATATAAAATAAATTAAATTGGTCTCACACAACAGCTTAAGCTATTGTGGTAAAACGGTCATTTAACATGGTATCAGAGCCTTTGTGACCAAGTGGTTGTGAGTTCAAATCCTACCATCCACCTATTATTTAGCACAAAATAGAGTGAGCCTATGCAAGTTTCAAGTCCAAAGGGCTTTCACTTGAGTGGGTGTGTTAGTGAATATATATAACCAATTAAATTAGCCTCACACAATAGTTTAAGCTATTGTGGTGAAACGGTCATTTAACATCATTTGCTACATCATTAGCAATCATTGCCACACCAGCTATACATGTGTCGTTATCTTATTTTTCCACGTGTGCTCTCCTCTTCAGTTCACTTTAAACCCATCAATCAAATTCGATTCAAAAAAAATTGACCAATATTTTGACTTCCCAGTTTAGTATATTTTAATTCAATTTCTTTACAAATTAGATTGGTTCCTAAGGTTTTTGACATTTTGAATCTAATTTTGTGGTCAGAACAACCAAATTTCATCTTTATAAGTAGGTTTCCTTCTATTTTATTGTCTTATTTCAATATGATGCCTCTAAACTACCCTACAATATCTTTGATGGCTTCAACTATGATCTTTGGGCTAAGGAAATATGTAGTTTTCTTAAGGGGAGATTCCTTTAGTGTATTGTTATTGGAGAAATAACTAAACTCACTTTAAAAAAAGATGAAAATATTGACGTATTCACTGAATGATTAGTGGCATGGGATGAAATGAACCATCAAATCTTAACATGGTTTAGAATACATATGTTAAAGCCATCAAACTTAACTTTCAATAGTTTGACATAGCTCAGGAGGTATGGAATTTCCTAAAAAATTATTATCCTGTATCAAATGATATCCACCGATTTTAGCTATATAGGAGAATTCATCGCACACAACAACAACCAGATAGACAATACATAATTAAGTGTCTGAATTACAAGAACTTTGGGATTAACTAGCACTTGACGATCCTGTTTAGCCTAGTTTTGATGCTACTGCGATTTATGCAAATCTTCGAGATTGTTAACATATATGGCATTTACTTATGACTCTCAAGGTCATTTGTAACTCCCTTCTTCATAGAAGAACTCTACCCAATCTCGACACTGTCATTAAGGAGCTCATCTTAGAGGAAAGTCACCTTAATATGCTCTGTGTGGAAAAGTCTTTCTTATCTACTAATGTTGTCCTTGTAACTCATACTTTGTCTTAAACTTCTCACAACTCAAGTAAGAAGTTCTACAAAGGATACTGTGGCTAATTCAAAAAGCCCAGACATTACATCTCTGAATATAAAAAACAACTTAAATAGAAATCTGGACAAGATAATTCTTCCAAGTCTCTTCATCTTACTTTCACTACTATTGTTGCCACTGAGGGACCAAAAGAAAGCACTTCTCCCAAATTCTCTTTAAAGGACCTCCACGGCTTTCTTCAACAACGTTAACCAGATTTTGGTACAGCCTCCTCCTCTTCCCTATCTGTCACATCAAGTACCTCAAATTCTTGGTAACTCGATTCTGCCTATTGCAATCATATGACCTCTGATTCTTTTATTCTTGAATCTTTAACAATACTATCTATTCCACTCGTTTTTCACACTACCGATAATCCTACCATGCATTTAATCATATAGGTATTGTTCACATATCCATGTTACATTTACCCGAAACCTTTCTTGTTTCCAAACTCTCATTAGATTTTATTTCTGTTAGACAATTATATGAACTTAGTGTTAACATATCCTTTTCATATTGAAATCATATGACTTCTGATTCTTCTATTCTTGAATCTTTAATAATACCATCTACTTCACACGTTGTTCACAATGTTGATAATTCTACTATACATTTAATGATATAGGTATTGTTCACACATCCATATTACATTTACCTTAAACCTTTCTTGTTTCCAAACTCTCAAGTGTTAACTTATCCTTTTCAAATTGTGGTTGCATTATACAGGATCCAAAGATGAATAAGATCTTTGGGAAAGGGCGTAAGGTCAAATGACTATTTGAGCTTACTTCATTGAATCTTTTTTCAAATCTTTTTGTTGGTGTTGTTACCTCTCATTTATGGCACTCTCATTTGGGTCATCTTTCTATCTCTAAATTAGGGTCTTTAATCTCTCGCAATAACTTAGGTTATGTTAAGACTACACATTTTGAATGTGTCCCTTGTCAATTATCTAAAAGTCATTCTTTACCATTTTCTCTTAATGATTCTATCTCCTTAGCACCTTTTAATCTAATTCATTTTGATGTTTGGAGTTCTGCACCTCAGGAAACATGAAATATTATGTGATCTTTATCAAAGATTTTTCTTGCTATATATAAATTTTTCTGATGCGACATAGATCTAAACTATTCTCTATTTGCTCTCGTTTTATTAATATGATTCACACTCAGTACTTTTGCAAGATTAAAGTATTGGGACTGATAATGTAATGAAATACAAAGATACAAAATTTATCAACCTTCTTAATCAACAAGGGATCATCATTTAAATATTTTGTATAAACACATCTTAATAAACATCTTAGCAAACATAAAAATATCCTTGACACTATTCGAGCCCTTCTTATATCATCTTTTATCCTAAAACCCTTTGGGAAGAAGCAGTCTTTACTACTTTCTATACTATGAATCGCATTCCCTCTCCTATTATAGGTAATATCTCTCCTTATGATTGCTTATTCAATCATGTTCTTGATTATTAGTCTCTTAAAGTTTTTTAATGTGCGTGCTTTGTTCTATTACAACCTCATGAGCACACCAAACTTGAACCCAGAGCACATTTATGTTGTTTTCTAGGGGATGGGATGGAGCATAAAGGATATAGATCTTAGGACCCACTGACTTAAAGTCTTTGAATCTCTCAACATAACACTTTTCAAGAACATAAAATGTTTTCCACGATATGAAAATTTTGAGTTAGCAAACCCTCACACAATTTATTTTCATGATCCTACCATACCTTTGTTTCCTAATACTTTTTCTATAGGTTCGTCTTACAACTTAACACAACCGATGCTTAATTTTATTATATCTTTTTCGGTTATAGATCCTCAATTCTCACTAAATATCTCTTTCTCTTTTATTCATTCATTATAATATACTGAGTGTCCACAACCCCTCCATCGATCCTCTCGAGTAAGTCAACCATCTATTCGTCTTAAAGACTTCCATCTTTATTCCACTGTTGTCTCTCTATATAAACTTTGCACCTATCATGAGGCCAACTCTAACCCTTTATGGCAATAAGCATTGGCAGAAGAATCATGGGCTCTCTCCGACACTAACACTTAGGACTAAGTTGACCTACCTTCAAATAAGTTTGTTATTAGCTGTAATGGGTCTACAAATTCAAGACTTGAGCTAATGGATTAGTCAAAAGAAACAAATCACAATTGGTTTAAAAGGGGTTTACTTAAGAATATGGAATTAACTATAAGGAGACCTTTGCTCCAGATGCTCACCTCACTTCATTATGCAGTCTTATTGTTACAATAGCAAGCAAGCATTAGGAATTTCTCTGATGGATGTCAAGAATGTCTTTCTTAATGGTGATCTTCATAAAGAAGTATATATGCAACATTTAACTAGGTATGCTTATCCACCTAATAAAATTTTTTATCTTTGCAAAATGTTGTATGGCCTTAAGCAAGCTCCTCGAGCATGATTTGCTAAATTCAGCTCCACCATCAACAATCTTGACTTTATGTCTAGCACTTATGATTATGCCTTTTTTATCTGAAAAATAGATCAAGGATGCACTCTTCTCCTTTTATATGTTAATGACATGATAATAATCAGCGATGAAACTCGGGGGATTTGAAATGAAAGATTTAGGTCTCCTAAGTTATTTTAGGTCTTGAAGTATCTTCTGATGATTCAAGCTAATACTTATCTTATCTCTCATGCTGGTCTTACTGATACTAAGATTGCTAGCACTCCACTCAACTCTAATAATCATATGACTACCATTGATGGAGCTTCTCTGAGTGATGATAAACTTTATCGACAGTTGGTTGGTAGTCTTATATCTTACTGTCACTTGTCTAGATATTGCTCATACAATTCACATTGTCAGTTAATTCATGTTTGCACCTCATACCACTCACTTTTTTATTGTTCATTGTATACTCTCATACATTCGAGGCACCTTATTTCATGGGCTTCACTTCAGTCATTGATCTTTGTTGGATTTACGTGCATACTCTAATGTTGACTGGGCTAGAGACTCAACTGATCGTCGATCTACCACTGGCTATTATGTCTTTCTTGGCACATCTTTTATTTCTTGGTGTAACAAGAAACAAACGATTGTCTCTCGCTCAAGCATTGAATTAGAATATCAAGCCCTAGCTAACACTACCTCTAAACTTTTATGGTTACGGTAGTTACTTCAAGACATTAGTTTCACACTTTCTTTAACGATTTCTCTCTTTTTTGATAATCATAGTGTCATGTAGATTGCTCGCAATGATGTCTTTTATTAATGAACTAAACATATCGAGATTGATTGTCATCTTAGATGTCATCTTGTGCTTTACGGAACTATACAACTTGTCTTAATCTCATTTGTGACACAAATTACTGGTCTTTTTACCAATTCACATCCACCTCGATATTTTCAAGATCTCTCCAAACTCAAGTTATCATCTTCACTAACACCTTAAGTTTGAGAGAGGATATTAACGTAATCTTTGGCCAGTCAACTATCTACTATAATTAGTCTTCATTTTCTCCTAAAATCCTGTATATTAATGTTATGTATTATTTAATTGATTTGTTTCTTAGTGTCACCTAGAGTGTATAAATAGGTAAATGTACATGACATTAGAGACACACAAAAATATAGTGAATATTTCAACACTTCTTCTTCGTTCTCTATTTCTAATCGAGTTTTAAACTTTGAGTTAATTCTAATTATTATAAATGTGTACTTTGTTGTCTCGTCCATCATACTTGGAACTTACAGAAGGTTACATATACTTTCAATCCGACTTTGATTAGTCGATGGTCTTGCTGAAACGGGTTATTTTAGCCAGTTTGGTGTCGTAGTTTCCTTGTATGCCCTTTAAGGTCCCCCTGTGAGATGTATTGTCGAAATTCAGCATCAAGACGCTGAATATGAGCTTTGTATGACTGGTACATCTGTTGGATCTGTTTAGAAACTGCATCGACTTTATAATGAGTAGCAAGATTTTGTTGACTGATTCTATACAGCTTAGAATTAATTTTTATCGGAATGAGAAGAAGAGTCATTTTTCAGTGAAAGATATGGTACAATGTGCAATTCAATTCAATGGCAATTAAGCGAAACTGACCATATCTAATCAACTTATTATCTGAATGGTCAATGTTTGCGTGATAACTGAAGCTCTTTGAACAAATAGAAGCAGACTTGAATATAAGTATGAGATAACATGAGAAAAAGAAAAAAAAAACTTAATTTTCATTAGAAGATGAACCATGATGACATGCGTCAATTTTGCTTTAAGAAAAATGGAAAGAAAAGCCAATAATGATACGATGGTAAGAAAGTAGAGGTAATCAAAAGAATGGTTCTGAGATTTGACAGTTTTAGCAGATCGTGCTCGACCGACACAAAATGGGTAACAATGAACAAAATGTTAGGAGAATTAAACGAAAATATAAAAATATCCTGAGACTCTCGTTCGAAGCCTATAGAGGCAATCGTTTAGGTGTTTCTGAACACAGTCAGTCGTCCACCAAGCGACCCATACAAAAGGACAATCATCAGTGAAATTATGACTGGCGTTCTGCTACTTGCTGACATGATCACATGCATGCCCATTCAATTTTTTAACAGTGATAAGAAGTTTCATTAAAATTTTCAACTTTTGACTCGTCTGTTATCAGTACCTCTTACCAAAACTTGTTTGGGATTTTAATTATACATCATTGTGATAGGCAGAAAATGGATTTAGAACATCGGAACAAATCCTTCAACTTGCTCTGCTTTGTTTCGCATCAACTTCTTTTTAGGGTTAATCCAATATTCTTTTAGTTCTAAAAAAAAAAAAGACTCGGAACTTTTTTTTTCGATAAGAAGATGAACAGACGGATGAAATTTGTCGTTGATGAGTTTATTTTTCTTTCTTTCTTTCAAAGTACCCGTAGCTCTATATGTAGAGCCTCCTTTTGTACAACCCGAACATAACAATGCAATATACAAATATTGTTTACATGGAATCAGAGCCATTATCTATTATTAATAGTGTCGTGATCTGTCCTACGGCTATTCTCATTTGTGGCCAACTGTCTAATCACTTTAGTTGTTGGCACTTCAGTGATTTTCCTGGTTTTCTTGCAGTTGAAATTTCATCTATTAATAGCCATTTGTTTTGCAGCGGCTTCCTTGTCCTGGTTATTGTGTCCACTCCACTGCCTGTCGCCAGCAAGTGTCCCACATTTCATTGCCTCCTGCACCAAAGTTTGCTTTCCAGCTGCAGTTATCTTGGTTTTACTTCTTTCTCTTACTCGCTCAATGCGTGTTAGAGAAACAGTTGCAGCTGTCCAAATCACTCTGTTGCATCTGATATTTTGCTGCACGCTTCCCATCTCTTAGCTTCCTTGATTTGATTCTATAAAATTATGGATAAACACGATATTACCAAATCCAATGGTGTTTCATTTGATAGAACTAACTATGCGATGTAGACACAAGAAATGTCCAATTTTTTGCGAAGTCGCAAGTTGTGGCGTTATGTTACAGGTGATTTTGTTGAGCTAAAAGAAAAGCATGACAAAATTTCAAGAAATTCAAAGAATGATTAGAAAAAAGGGAATACAAAAATTACTAAATTCTCAAATAGTTCCGCAACACATGTGAACCATTAATCAAACGACTTTTTGGTCATTTTAATACTACAAAAGGGGTTTGGGATATGATTGCTACACGTTACTCTACTTCTGACGTTGCTCACCAATTTCAGTTACCAGAATAATTCCATCATCTAAAACAAGAAACTGAACAATCTGTACCTGATTTTCTTTCACTATTGCTCACAATTTGGGACCAACTTGCTACTTCTAATCCAAAGTGGCATGACCAAAAGAGATCCTGAGTTATATGCACAACAACATCACTTGAATGTAATGAAGCTCTTAATGTCTCTTCATCCTGAATTTTAATTGGTACGTGGTGATGGGAAAAACGTTGATAGATGCAACAGAAGTGACCTACCAATTAGTCGATACAATAACAATATGTATGACCCCAGATATAAATTAATTCTCCCTACTTGAGTAAGCTTTTAGGAAATAATTAGGCAATAAATAATCTAATGTAGCACCTAATAAAATCAACACTACGATTTACATGAAAAACCTCTCGATGTGAGGAGTAAAAAACACGAGACTAAAGTTTAGAAAAATCTCCACTATCAATAAATAATGGCTACAACAATTCCTCTCTAGTATCCTAATAAAGGCGACAACAACAACAACAAGAATACAACAATTCTCGGCAACAACATCAATAACAACAATAAGAAAAATCAACAAGAGAATTTGTGAAATCACCTAGAGTCACACTCTCTAAAACAGCCTGAGCAGATCACCCAAAAGGTCTACAAATAGCAAACCCATTATTTGATATCAAGATTAACGTGTCCTCTACCAGCTATCAAAGTTTCAGCCCAATTGAACCACATTTCACCATCTAATCGTGACCTTGATCAAAACTGCTCAATATTGGAATTTAAGGATCCCAAAAGTCAATCTCAACTTTAATCACGAATCGCCAGAAAATCAGAACTCCGATCACGATTATGATTGTTGGAGTTGAACTAATACTAGTGTAGAGTAAGCCTTCAAATTCTGAGCTTGATAAGACCACAAATGACTATCTAATTGAGGACCTAATCAAGACTATTTAAATTTCTCTCCCACTTACTAATATTTTCTCTTCACTCTCTTGTTTTTTATTCATTACAAACGATACAATCCTCTCCTGTCTCTTTATACAACAGAAGAAGAAAGAAACCAAATTAAATTCAAACACAAACTATTGCTTTTTTTCTCTCAATTATGGAGGCTACTTTTCTTAATTATGGAGGCTACAAATGTCAAATATGAAGGCTTAACTAACACGTGGATCACTTTTACATTGTGATACATTTCCAAAATTGGAGATAGTTGCTCCTAAACTTATTTACGAGGAAACCAAGTTAGTTGCACTAAAATCTCATTGTTCTATTGACATTGTCTTAGCTACTATTGGATCCACAAGGTCAACAAGTTCTCATCCTCCAAGGAAGGGCAACTCTTGTCCTGAGCATTTTTTGAGAGAGAAGCAACTCTCACTAGTTGTCTAAACTATCAATTGTGTCCCAGCTGCAACTATAGGTAATCAATCGCCTTATGAATTTATTTTTAATAATACTCCTAATTATATTCTCTTTCAAGCTTTTGGTTCTACTTATTTTGTGTTTCTTCATCTACATGAGTATAACGCGTAAATTATAATAAAGCATGAATCTTAATTTACACCATATTCTGAAGCTTGATCATATTTTTTTCATATCCTCAAACTGTTTTTGAAATCTATCCATTTCAACCACCGTATTTGTACTAATGTTCGGCCCCTAACGGTATCCACAAAATAGGTTTAGAGAACTCTATAACTCTTACAGAGAGGGTTAAGCAAAAAGTGCTAGCTCCATTAAAGCTTAAACCTATTTATAATAAGTTGTGGACATTTTAGTAATTAAACTAAAATTAAATTCTACTTTTAATTAAACTTCAATTAGAACTACAAATAATTCTAATTAACTATTAATTATGCCTAAATAAAATCTAATATCAAATATTAATCCTTATTTATTAAATATCTCACATTTAATAATAAAGTTTCTCAAACATTACAATCAAGTTCAACTAGATTAAAATATATTTACTATCTTCAACAAGTTTTTTATATAAGATCCATTAGGTTATCAAATATACTGACAATGATTATAAATTATAATTTTAATTCATAATTAGAATTACGTAAATTAAACTTCCTTTTAATTTATTTTTAATTTTTCAGTTAAACAATTTATAATCATATATCAAAATTGGTGTCTAGTAAAATATCATCACTACCCAAATATTTAGGAATCTCAAAGTAGTTTTGACTAACCTTTTCGTGTATAATTTTCTGTGGACCTAAAATGTATTTTAAACCTTAACGTTTATATCAAAATTTAAGTTAATCCTAACGTTTTGAAGTATTCAAATTAAATCTTAATATTTACAAAAAGTTTAAACCAGACAGTACGAGGACAAATAAAACGTTTAAGCCAGACCTTAAGGCCTTGTTTGGTTGTCATAGATTCTTGCTTAGGAAAGTAATCTTTTTCTTAAAATTTATATTATCACGTTTGGTTCGTTTTTTTTAAGTAGTTAGGAAAGTAAAAACTTTCCCAATCTAGGGAAAATAGTAGCACTTTCCTTAGATTCTAAATCCCAACACTCCCTTAGTATTTAGATCGCTTTCTTCAGGAATTTAATCTAAAAAATATACTAGTCAATTTAATCATTCCTTCTCTCTCAACTTTACGATAACTCTTTTATAAAACCCTACCTCCTTTTCAACCAATGTTACAAATACTATACCAGACTTGGTACCGGATTGGGTTCTAGTACAATATTGCACCGGTACCGGTTAATATTAAGTAACGTTTCGGGTAATTTTTTTAAATTTATGAAATAGTCCATAATTTTTTTAAAATTACAAAATAGTCTAT
>JANIHZ010000002.1:37422169-37435200 GCA_027478365.1 Erythroxylum rufum | reverse complement strand
TTCTTATTTTCTCTTCTTCTCTCTCTCAATTCACGTTCTTCTCTTCTTTAGGAACAAGACAACATTTCTTCTTCCATCTCTACCCTTAATGAGTGTGCAAAGTCCATTTGGCCCTTTCATTTATACCTTATGACTTTTAATCTTAAGTGATCTTCCAAAAATGCCCTTATACATATACACTCTTACTACCTTTGTAACATCCTATTTCCATACTAAAGGTTAGAACCCTAAAAATTTGGTACATGTGAGATCAATTAGAGATTTAGGGAAATGCATTTCATTTTCATGCATAATATAGCATACACATACATGTGAATAGGGAATTTTACACATGAAAATGATTGTACATGCATTCATTGACATTTTAGGTAAAATTGTTTATAAATGTGATTGTTATTGAGAATTGTGGTTTATTTGTATTGAAAATTGATTTGGAGAGTGTAATTGTTGATTTAGAATTTTTGGAGAATTTTAGGAAATTTTCTAAAAATTTGGAGTAATTTTGGACTAGGACAAATGCCAAGTGGCAAAACAGTTGTTAAATGGTAGTAGAATTTACTGTCAAATGGTAATGAAAATTTTGATAAGTAACTTTAGAATTTATTGACAAATGCCATTGAAAATTGGGGGAAAATTGGAGTAGAAATTGAAATTGATTGCACTAGTTAAATGAAAGCAATCAATCTAATGCTTTAGAAAAGGGACACTTGTCACTTACCCCAACCATGTCTTAAGTCATGATCTTTTAATTAAAAGCACCCCCCCCCCCTTTTGGCTTTGTCAATTCTCAATGCTCTCTCTCTTGAAACGCTATTGGAGTTTTGCTTTGGTTCTCTCCATTTTCATAGATTCTCTTCTTCCTCTCTTCTTTTTTGATTTTTGACCATCTTTCATGCTACTCTTTCATCTTGCTTTCTCTTCCAATCTCACCAAAAACCCAAACCTTTCAACCTCAAGATGATGATGATCGTAGGTTGTTGATGAAGTTAGGGATTTTTGAGTTTCTTGAAGATTTTGAAGAATTGGAAACTAAATCAAGTAAGTATCTTATCAAATATCATGGGTTTTGGTTAAATGAAGCATTCGTGATGATATTTAGAGGTCGATTTCATGAAATGGTGTTTTGGGGTTATGTGTGTGTGTGTCGTGAATGGTGAGAGTGTGTAAATTTCTTGCTTTCATTGATGAGTAATGACTTATAGAAATGTTTTGAGGTTGAATGATCATCAAAGTAGTGTTTGCAGGAATGTAGAAAATTACTTATGAATGGGTAAATTTATATGCTCTGTTTTTGGTTAATGATCAATTATAGATCATTCATTGTTTGTGAGTGACTTATTGAGTTGGATTGGGTAGAGAATGATGAGGAAATGAAATGGAAGAGATAATTTAGGTATAAGATGAGTTAGATGTAAAATGTTGAAAGTTTGAAAATCTAGAAAATGTTAGCAGAAAAATGTCCACTAATATGCTTCTGTATTTTAGCCATAACTTGTTCTATAGTTATCCAAATGAGTTGACTCTTGATTTAGATAAAACTAGAAGTGTAACATTCGTGTCCTTACTAAGGGTTAGAACCCTAAAATTTCGTACATGTGAGATCAAAGAGAGATTAAGAAAATTGCATTTCATGCTCATGCATAATATAGCATACACACACACATGAATAGTGGTTTATCCACACGAAAATAATCATACACGCACTCATTTGACATTTTCCGGGTATAATTGATATCTAATGTGACTATATTGGGAATTGTGAACTATATGTGTTATCAATTGAGTTGGAGTGTATAACTAGTGTATAAGTAGTGAACTAAAATTTTTGGTAAAAATTTGAGAATTTTCTGGAATTTAAGGATATTTTGGACGAGGAAAATGTCAAATGACAGAACAATTGATGAATATTAGTAGAAATAAGGGTCAAATGGCAATGGAAATTTTTATAAATGACTTTGGGATTTAATGACTTATGTCATTGAAAATTGGGAGACAAATGGAGTAGAATTTGGAGACAAAATATACTAGTTATTAAAGGGGACCAAATGGAACCATAGGGAAGTGATATGTGGCAAGTGACACACCACATGTTGATACACGAAATTACTAAGTGAAAGACCATATTTTGGGCCTTTCACTTGCTATATAAGACAATGCTTCTCTCCTCTCCATCTTCTTCATTTTCTTCATCTTCCTCCCCTTAATAACAACACTCACTACCCAGGCCTCAAAGTTGAACCTTGCCTTCTTCCATTCCTATCCACTTAAATATTTGCTATCTTCTTCTTGTTTTCAAAGAAACCTAACCTACTCCACCTCCATTTGTGATGATCGTGTATGTTGGAGTGCTAGGGTTTCATGGTGATTTGAAGACATTGAAGCTAAATCAAGTAAGTAACCTATTCCTCTTCATGGCTTTAATGAATGGAGCATATTTGATGATAGTTAAGAGTTAGATGTTCATGATATGAGGATGGGTATATGCTAAAAATGGATAAGAAATGGGGATGGATTCATGTCTTGCTTGTGTGAGTGAATGGTGTATAAAGTGTGCTGGAGAAATATTAGCTATGATTTTTTTCACTATATATGCTTATATTGTTTAGCCATAACTTTTTCTGTAGTTATCCAAATGAGATGATCTTTGATTTGGATTAAATTAGAGACATAGGGATATATTTTGTGTGAAGCTATCGAATTTAAATTCTATCATTTGGAGTTTCCAATTTTGACTTGAAGTGCAGTACTATGTGTAGGGAAAAAGTGCAGAAAAACTAGATCCATATTGGGTTTTTGTTATGTTTTTCTTGATGAATTAATGTGAATCTTTTTGGGTGCTTTTGTGATGATGTAAAATGAGCATAAAGCTAAAGATAGGGATTAATTTGGTGCCTTGAAATGTGAAGGATCTAGGTGATAGTTAGAAGTGAAATGAAAGTGGAAATGAAGTTGAATATGTGTAGAAAATTGATGATGAATGCATTATATGTGTATGTTCTGTTATTAGTGTTTATGATCAATCATGGGCTATAATTCGGTTATGGATGATGTTGAGTTGAAAGGGAGTTAGAATAATGGATAAATGATGAGCATTGAACTAGAAATGATAGACTAAGCATGAGAAATTGAATGTTGAAAGTGAAGAGTTAGAAATCTAGAAATCATAAAAAGCAATTGACCATACTTTAATGTAAGAGACATAACTTTTTCTGTAGAACTCGGATTGAAGTAATTTAGGTATGGCTTTAAAGAGGACTTCTAGATATACAACTTCTATGAAGACCACGAAAAGAGATCTTGATGTCTAGAGGTCAAATTTTCAAGTCTCTATAAGTGACCCGTAAAGGTCCGTTTAACGGACATGGATGTCTGTTTAACGGACATTCACGGGTCAAATGACCCAAATTAAGCCTTAAATGGGTCTTAAAGTGAACCTAGAATGATCCTTGGGTTATGGGACTAATGTATGATAGGTTTGAAGTGAAAATAAACGTTAAAAGTTAGTGAACAAATGGATGAAATCAAAGTATCAATGCATGAGTATAATGGGAATGAAGATGTTCATATGATTGTAGTTATGTTCAAGGGAGTTGAGTAATATATATTAAGTGATTAATTGTGAATGAGAATGGGGTATTATGAAGACATTTAAGGTTAGAAAAGAGATGACGAGAAATTGAGTTATGATATAGGGTGACCAAGTGTTCTTGAGGTGTAAGCTTATGAATAAGCTAGACACATAAAAGGGTAAAGATTGAATGGATAAGTTAGAGTGATCATGTGCAAATGAAGTGTAAGTATAAGTTCAATTAGACAATATGAATCATGAATTGAGAATGAGCATAAGATGTGAATTTAGAAAATATACCCGGGATTATCATTGAGCATGCATTATAAATTACACATATACATGTGTGTAAAACTGAATGTTTATATGATTGTACAATTATTAATGTGTGTGCAATATGTGTTTTGCATCATGATGATACAGGATAGAACGTCTCCATTCAGACGTTTTCGGATCATGCAATTATTGAAGTGCTACTTGTATGTGAATAAGACGAAATAAGTGTACATATTTTGATTGTTAAATGCTAGGCTACGATCTGATGATAAAAGTGTTCGGCATAGGTAATTGCATATGAATGAAAATGTGATTGTCAACTTAATGTTAAATGCTGGACTAAGGTCCGATGATATGTGAATGTGATTGCATGAGTATAGGCAAATGTGGTTGAGGCATTCCATTTCATGAATGAATGAAACATAACGGGAGTTGTGACCAGAGTAGCCACTGATTAGAGCTTAAAGCTCAACGAGTGAAAAAGAGCATCGAGCTCAAAAGTGATTCAGAGCCTCAGGCTCAATGTTTAATGAGCCCTATATGGGACAGTTTAGGCACTCGGTCATAACAAAGTAACAAATAGAAAGTGGGTCTCATGTGCATTGCATATGCACAATATGAATGATTAAATTGTATTGAATGTGAAGTGTGAAATCGAATGTGAAATGTGAAATGATGCGAATGTGAATTATGTGTTATGTGACTGGGTGAGCCATCAATGATGGTCACTCATTGAGTTCGTAAAACTCACCCAAAATTTGTAAATATTTTTCAGGACTCAAGAATACCCCGTTAGACAAACGGGAGTATACCTATTGCATATGAGTAAAAGAAAAGGTCGGGATCAGTTCGTCTTTGCACTTGTATTTTTTTATTTTTGTACCGATTTGAGTCTTCCGCAGTTATTGTAACATGTACATTTGAAGATTTCTATTTGTAATAACTTTCCAAAGTGGAATGGTTGTAATTGATTATAAAGTGTACTAATATTATGATTATAAGTGTTTTATCTCAATAATGGGCCAAGTGGGAAGTGAAATTTTAATGATTTATGTACTGGATGTTACGCGTAACTGAAAATGTTTATGAATGAAATTGGGCTCCAATTGGTTATTGAAATTCTATTGATTGCATTGTGTTGAAAAAAAATTATTATACTGACTTTTGAATGATTGAGTGCTTTAGCATGCCACCATCTGGGGCATAAACTCAGATATCACTCAGGATGTCAGGTACGTGTCTTGCGGGGGGAGTGGGGCGCTACAAGTTATGCTTTTGTGGTACTTAGAAGACTCCCCATATTTCTTATTAATAATGTATCAGAAAGTTGCTCCATTTGAACCTCCAAGTTATGAATGGAAGAGGAGTGTTTCTTTGTTTTTTTGATCAAATTTGTTTTCAATCCTCCTCTGACTTTAATCTTGGCTATCAAACTTGGAGATTAGTATGTCCACTAACTTGTCTAGTTTTGACTCTAAGGATCTAAACCTATCATGCTGGAAACTTGGTAGACCTTGTGCTCTCATATTATTTCCTACATTGTTATTCTAAGAATAATTTGGATAGTTATGCCACCAAAGGTTATATAAGTAACTCCCATTAATGTTGTAATGCCTTCACTAGGTTAGAAGAAAAGATCTACAAATTGCTCAACTTAAAGTTGAAGTTTTTCCTTTATTAAGTCTTGTGTTCAAGCACCTTCAATCACACAAGAAAAGTATTACAATCTTTAAATCGAAAGAATTCAAATTGTATAAGATGCTAACTCAATCCGTGAAAATGGTGCCAAAATCTTATTGACAGTTTTATATAAAAACTTCAGTACTCATAACTCGTAGTATAAAGGGTATTATTCTCACTATGATTAATTAGTCAACTAATAACTTAAATAAAACTTTATAGTAATAAAATATTGATTGAATTAAAATAAAATAAATAAAATTGAAATAACTAATAAAACTAAATAAGTGAATAAATGAGACTAGTGATAAGATTAAAGTAAATCAAAGTTGGAGACTTTAGGACTTATTTTATCCTTATTTTGTCTTCTCTTTATCTTGTTGATTCAATTTATACTTAATCCTAGATATCCTAAGATTTTTATTACCCTCTCTCAAGATCTAATAAAATAATCCTAATTGAAATTGATAATAATAGAATTGCAATAATCCTAGTTATCCTAAGATTTTTATTACCCTCTCTCAAGATCTAATCAAGTAATCCTAATCGAAATTGTTAATAATAGAATTGCAACCTCTTAATTCACAAGACTACTTGTAACTATTCAAGTGGATTTGAAGCAATCCTAAGGATAGTTAACATAAATAACTTGATTCAATATTAACATAAATAACTTGGTTCAATCTCTCGATTTATTATCAAGTATAAGCATAACAAATATCACAAAGCATTCATAGATGTATTGAATTTAACAAGAATAAAGTTCAACAAAACAGATTAAGAATAATCTGTAATATGGATTAAAAAACCCATAATCATGTTTAACATCCTAATAATATAAATAAACATTCAAGACAATGAAATACATGAAGAGAAAAGAAAGAAAAACAATTGATGTATTGATCTAAAAATCTGGAAATTTCTAGAGTTACTCTTAATGTCTCCTCTTTCATTTTTCTTTGAATTTGATGTGTGGCCTCCTTTTTGTTGTTTTTTCTTTTCCTTAAATACTTCATGAGTAAAACTTAAAAAGTATTTAAAAAAACTCGCGTGTTGGAGAACACTTGCCATAATCGTGGCCTTTTTGGCATTCCTGGTTCATAACCTCTATATCATGGCATTCCTTTCTCCAAATTCTTCCTCTTTTCTTGTATTTTATGTTCCACTCACTAAAAAACACATCAAACACCCCTTGAAACTTAAAATCAACATTAAATTCTTCCTTTAAACTAAGCAAACAATTAAAACACATAAAAACACTCAATAACAACATAATTCTAAGTCATAAACACATTATTATCATCCAAGAAAACTCTTAAAAACACACTCAAACCCCTAGAAAACATACTACAATATACACCCATCAATGTTCCATAGATGTAAATGAGCTTTTAGGTTTTTAATTATGTTGGTAATTATTGAGTTAATTAGGACCTAATTACATATGGGAACTTTTAATTGTTACAAAATTGTCAATTTCAATAATCTTAATGTTAATTGCTGCGATGGACTCACATTACATTTACTGTTTATATAAATTTGAGATTAAATCTATTATAATTATAGGCCAATTTTCTCTTTTTTAGGTTGACTATCAATTATAAAAAAATGATTGACAACTATAATACAATGTATGCAGGAGAAAAAGTAAACCTATTACTAGAAGTAGAGAGTTATAGATTATACCTCATGAAAGGTTGCTTTTAAGGATTCTCCATTTCAAAACTAATCTCTAATTAAAGAGATTGGAGACTCTTTGGATAAATAAATTCATGGTGTTATGATACATAGGCTAAGGAGTCTTAAGAGAGCTAGATTTGGAGATAAGGGTGTGGTAGATGGTAGATTTTGATAGTTGGCTATAGTTATTTGATATCCGAGATCTAGTGTTAGAGTTTATGTGTACTTTTTAATTAGATGGGAAGAAAAATGCTTACAATGATGACTCAATAATAAAATTCCAACTAAGGGGCATTTATCATCATTTTAGCTATAACAAATTCAATATCCATATAGGGGTTTATAAAATGGAGCATAAGGCACTATGTATCCTAAATGAACTAAATTAATTGGGACTCCTTATATATTCATTAAACTAATTATCGACATGCTGTAGGCACTATATAACCCTATTTACCCACTAAGTTTAAGGCTTTTGGCTTCTGTTAATATGTTATGAGGTATGTGCATAAGTTACTCATATATTTATTATGTTTATAAGATAACAACATGAGTATAGTGACCTTCAAGACCTAACCTTCCTACACTTTATGAGAGGTTGAGTGTGATGCCATTTGGGGCTCACCTTCATTTAGTTATAAGGGGTTACTTGCACTAGTTGAACTTTAATGTAATTAAAGAAGGGTTAATTATTACCTAATTGGCGAGGAGACTAGGAGTGATAGGTAATAAGAGATATTTGATGATTATATTTACACTTCCTTCTCAATTAGTATGGACATTTTGAGAGTGATGAGAATGGCTGGGCTTTTTATAGATTTGAGTGGACAAAACTTTGCACTAATTGGAGTACTATTAAGAGTATTGATGGATATACCTATATATTAAGATCAGGCTATAAAGGAGAAGTAATAGAGAGCATCTACACCATCCCAACTCCAAGCACTTTGATAGCACTCCCACCACCTACTACAATGTATATTAAGTAGTATATTTATTAATAGAGACATACTAGTGAGGTTGAAAAAACATTTGGGTGTCCAAATACTACTACTACCAGTTTTCCCACCTTAACCAACAATTGTAGAGCCTAAGCTAAAGATTAAGGGTCATGGAGAGATTGAGCTAGAATTTATAGAGCTAGAGTAGGAGATCGAGCCGCATAAAGAGATTGAGTTAGTAGTTATGGAGCCTTCACTAAGCAGCTAGTAGATATGTTGCCAATTAATTATATGGTCAACTCTTACAATTTTTCCTTATATGTCTCCATCTAATACAACATTGAGCACTCAACCATCCCAAGACTAATTTGATAAATATCCTTTTTTATTTTTATGATATTATGATTGTGCAAGAAAATAGTTTAATAGAAAAATAATATTGATTAAATTTATTTATATAAGGGAAGCGCCAATCATTTTATTTTATTTTTCCTCCCTTTGTAACTTTATTTTCATTTTTCTTATATATCATGTACACTGAGGAAATTATATAGCTTAAGTGTGAGGGAGGAACTTAGGTGCCTAAGTGTATCAATTTTGCTATGAATAACTTAGTAGTGAGAAATTCTAGAAAATTTTCAACTTTGAAAGGATATTGATTGAGATAATTAATTATGAGTCTGGTTTTTATTATAATTTAAAGTGTTTGGGGCAATCAATTTTGAGTTTTGATGAATAAGTTGATTTCAATTTATATCATTAATTTTGATATTGGATAGTTGATGTGGAAGATGACACTTTCTATATATTTAATACATATATTGAATTAAATATGAATTCTTTTTAAGTATTTTCATTATTCTACATAAAAAAAAGTGTGAATAAATGACTATAAAATAAATTCATGATGTTTGCTTCAAGTAAGGTTGTAGACTTTTCTTTTCAGTGCAGTTACATTAATTTTTGGAAAAAAAGGTTAACGTTAAAGAGTGGTGTTAATAGTCATTTGACATTGTGATTTAATTTTGTAATTAGAAGTATTCATGATAAGATGTTTATTCTTGTGTTAAAACGATAGGTGACTTTTCAAACAAGCTTCTAAATGCTCTTATTTCGATTTAAATTTATTTTTTACTTATCATTCAATAAAAGTTACGAAAATATTTAAAACTTGAAGCAATTTTCTCATATATGTTCATTTCATATACTAATTTGAATTGGTTAGACTACGTAAAGTTTAAAGGATTATGGAGTGATGTGAATTGAATATTGATTTGACATAAGTAGCTAAATGCCTAACGATTTGATGAGATTTGCAATTGAATGAATAACACAGAATCTTTACTGATATGATTGAGTTATTAAATGTTTTCTTCGAATTACCTACTATTTAATTAATGAATGAAACTAATTTGCTTGAGGACAATAAAATGATTCAAGTGTGGGAGAATTCGATAAGTGCTAATTGTACTATGATTTATGACTTTTTAAGATTATTATGCTTTATTTTGACTTTTAATGATACTTAAAATGATATATGATTTTATATCTTATTTCAGTACCTTAAAGGAAAAGGAATGAATTCAAGAATATTTGAGTTAATTTAGAGAAAATTTTAACATAATTTTAGAAAAAAAAAGACTCAAAACATGTCATCAACATGATATTATGTTCCTCTTTATGTTCCAAGATTCCATATTTTGTTTGCAAGAGAGTTTTCCACATGAGTGATATATCATTTGTATAGACCCTTGTCCCTACCATATTCAATACTAGGTCATTCTGTTATCTAGGTGTCTTCCAATTTCCTATCATGTTCTTCTCATATTATACAATATAGGAGAAACATAGACCAATCCTAACAGTATTTTAGTACATAAAAGAAGCTAAGAGGAGGTTAAACAATATAGGATCTCAACACAATCTCGTGTTTGGTTTTTGCCAATTAGAAATTTTATGTTTCACGTTTTACGTAGGGTTAGGCAAGAAACATAAGGGAAGAGTTATGAGAAAAACTAAAAAAGCAATTGGAAACTGAGAAAAAACAGTTGGAGCTAAAAGAAGGAAAAACAAAAGCTAGAAATCCATCAAGATTCATCAAGACCTTTATGATTTAATAAAAATAAGGAAGTTATCTTTTATCTTTTGTTCTTTCTTGGTTATTATAGGTTTTTCTTTATTCAAATATAAAATAAGAGATATAGATTTAGGTTATATGAATCCTAGGAATTATTGTGTTGAATTGATTATTTGATTTTATGAAAGATCATATTTTTCTTAACAATTATTCATTATTATATTGAATTGAAGTTTGTTGGTATTTTAATTCGATTTTGTATTTTGTACATTAGGGTTGAGAGGTTATATGTATAAATGAATTACAACATGAGTAACGAGAGTTTAATGGAATCCTATAGATATTACTACATGATCTTTTTGAGTTGAAGTGAAATTTATGAAGAAAATTAACAAGAGAGTTAATTTCAAATTAAGAATATGGGTTGTATGGCTTGATAGAGAATATGGATGTAAATTATGAATTCTTATTGGTCTAAGGAATTATGATTAATCACTGAGTTAAGATAAATCCAAATCATAAGAAAGTTTTAGGGAAGTTCTTACCGAGATCTTGCTTTTATATGTTGCTTTTATATTACAGGATCATGCTTATATATTGGTTGTTTCAATCTTATTCACTGCTTCAATTGGGTGATTTTGTATTAGTTTTGTTTATTTTTTAAATCAGTAACTCATTTTATTGGGTTAGATAATAGGAAGATAGTCAATATTGGTAATTACAATCCCTGAGCGATTGACACTCAACTTACCTAAACTATAGGATAAAAAATAATAGTTGTATTAACTAGGTGATATATTTAATATTGTTTTATGATTCATTTATATCACATCAAGGTTCACCAATACTCAATTGCTTCCTTTCTATCTTTAGCATATTCCACAACAGTAAGTTCTAACTCTTCTTTTGCCTCTCAACCTCCCCCTCCTTCCTATTCATGTCCTTTTAAGCAACCTTTCCCTCTTTACTGGCCAAACTCTATTCCTAGTTTATTTCTATACTATTATTCATTCTTTTTTAGCTTCTCATCTAGATCCCCGTTAAAATCTTCCATCTTATGCCATCCCTATTTCTACTCCTTCTAAGACTTGCTTTTTAGATGATTTGGTCCCTACCTCAACTCTTACTCCTTGTAAACCTTGCTTCTCTCACCTTCCCTCAACAACTCAAGTAATGGCATCCACTTTAAAGGCTAACTTAGACTCCGTTATTACTTCCTCCTTAAACCATTCAAGGTGGAAAAAAACTTGGTGTCAAGTAGTTGGTGATGCTTCACCATTTGAGGACTTACTTACTTACTTACTTCTCTTTGGGAAATGTAAGCATTCATAAATTTATAACCCCTCTTATTAAAGTCCTTTGTGTAAGAGCATTAAAATTGTCCATTATACTAGTCTTCTACTTCCTAGAAAAATGACTTGCCTTCCTTCAAATATAGGTATATAAATAGAACAATTAGAAAAAGATGGGGCTAGAAAGCATCCTTATTAATGAGGATAATTTTTTCCTTGTCAAAATTAATTATGACGTTAATATGATGAAAATTTAGAGGTTAGTATATGGAACATAACTAGGAATCTTCTCATACTATATAAATGGTGGCTACATATTGCCTTCGAGCTAGAGCTTTCTGTATTTTCTTATTGCCTACTTCTAATTACATCTTCATTTTCCAGTAGCCTTGATTCTCTAATGACTCTTGTCCCTTTTATGACATTTCTATCCCCCAAGGTTCTCCCTTTCCTTTAGTATTGGATCCAGCTTCTGGAATCCAACTCCTTAGAAGAACATAACACCTATACTCTTCAAACTTAACTTGCTTTGATATCAACTATGTTGGGTCCCGTTTCTGGAACCCAACTCTTCATAAATACCATAACTATCATCAATTCATTTTCTTACTCTGACAGTACTCATGTTGGATCCTGCTTGGCTTCGGAATCCAACTCTTGCTCTAAATCAATGTAAACATACATACATACATAATTGAACTACTTAAATCTATCATTTCATTTCCTTAAGAAACAGAGTTTGAAATACTTTGCTTACATATCAAAGCCACATCATTGGCTTATTACAAAAAAAAAAAACAAAAATAGCAAATGAAACAACTCCTTTAGGTTCTTGAATACTTGATCTTCTAGCTATTACCTGAGGATGAGACAGAGAAGGGGGTGAGCTTAATAGCTCTTGGGAACAGTTTATAACAGAAGAATAAGCAAAATCTTGAAAACATTTTTTTTCTTGTCTTATAAAACTTTCTTTGAATAATAAAAATGCTTACTTTTTAAAGTTTTTGCCGTGCAAGCAAAATTCACAACTCACAAAACATGAATGCATCATCTTAACAATTCACAGATGCAGTGCACATTAAATGGCTCGAGAGTTACGTGGAATAAAATAGATAAACCGAAGTTTAAACTGTAAACAAAACGAGTCCATTTTTGGATCTCGTGGGCCCAAGCGGGCAGCCAGGATAAGGCTATGCGTCGACGTGCACGTGACTAACGAAATGTTCTTCTCTCACCCAAACAAAATCACATAATCATGCTCAAATCAATGTATCGAATGCTCATACTCTTTCATTCATACAAAATGCCATAACATGCTTCAATGGCATAATATAAAATGTATTTTGAAATTCATCAAAAAGTTTATATACCAAATCACAAAACGATTTTTCAAATCATTCATAACAATAATGCAACACTCATGAAGAAATTTAAATCAGAAAATTTCTTTGATTTAATGAAAGCAATAGTGGCTTATTGATTCTATTATAAACATGTACCCACCTTAATTTCCTTGC
>JANIHZ010000002.1:37403842-37414485 GCA_027478365.1 Erythroxylum rufum | reverse complement strand
TTATTGCTGGTTTCAATTTTAATTAAATACACTGGGCATTTTCACTGCGCATTTGCGCAGAGATAATCTGCTAGTTTATAATAAACAGTTCAGATACTACCTTTCCTCCAAAAGTACTAATTAGGGTATGGTAGTCCTACTCCCTATTCCTCACTACTCGAGTTGGACTTTATTTATACACTTGATTGTCAAGTTCTGTACATCCCGTAACTTCCAAACCTTTCCCATAAACCTAAAACTGTGTCTACAAAAGCTAGCTACTAAATATATTAATATTATAGCTATATCTATATATATAGCCTCGCTATTTAATTAATTAACATGTAAAATTAATGTCAATATCCTTAACGCCATTTAAGGTTTCTTAATCATTATTGATTATCACTTAATTTTGGTTCGGATGATTGGTGCGGGAAATATTAAAAAATAATATTTTAAAAATTGAGCAGTTAATCTTGTGCAACATTAAAAGCCGTTATGCACTAATTTTTTAGTTTTATTTTTAACTTTTTGATTTGATTTAATTTAATAATTTTTATTATTAAACATTAATTAGTTTATTAATTAATCGGTTAGTTTTTACAAATTAATCAATTTTTATAACTCAAAATAAAACAATTATTTTTTTAACAGTCTTTTTTTTCAATTAAACTTTAATTTTTTTATGGGTAAGAATGATTTTCTTCAATCATTTTTCAAATTATTTAATTTATTCAATCTTTAACTAGTTTTATAACGATCGTCTAATAATGATTGAACTATTTAAATCTTAAATATCTTGTCTTACCGGCTTAACTTTTGGTTTGATTATCAAAATACTGCTAAAAATAATTAGGTATATTTCTTTTGGTAAAAGTAATTCGGTTTATATATCTATATATATATATAGCCCACAGAGTTAGGCACTCTTTAAATTGAAGCAATAAGAATCCTTCTTTTCTAAGAAATCCCGTAAGATAGGAAACCCATCCCCACTACCCAATCGAAAAAAGAGAAATCTTCATTCTAATTTGCAGATACTCCATAAGTGCACATAAAGTCATATATGCACCTAAGTCCTTACGATGAAGTTGGACGTTTCTATCTGGGTGCTAACTGTCAAATATTAGTTATAGATTAAATATATAAATACCCTTTTACTAGTACAAGATTTGTGTTACTGTTCTTCTACCTCCATCGATCATGAAGAGTATCTTCATTTTCTTCCTTTTTCTTCTCCCTCTCGTTGTGTCATGTGCAGAGACAATGGTTCGCTTTTCTTGCTCCTTTTTTTATGAATGAAGCGAATCCCATCTTTATCTTTTTCTCTCTTAATGAATGCGAGAACGAAGTACTTTTTTATCTTCTTTCTTGTGAATATCATATGATTAATTTAATGTAACCACAGGCTTATGTAGTGTATTTTGGAGGGCACAAAGGAGATAAAGCACTGCACGAGATAGAGGCAACACATCACTCGTATTTGCAGGCCGTGAAAGAAACTGAAGAAGAAGCCAAAGCTTCGTTTCTTTACAGCTACAAGCACACTCTCAATGGCTTCGCTGCATTGCTCACTTCAGATGAAGCCTTCAGGCTTTCTGGTACAGAAACTACTACATGGATTTTCTTCCATCTGCCAAGTATATTCTCTATCAAACAGTAAACAATTTTGCTGTTACAGAAATGGAAGAAGTGATATCGGTTTTCCGAAACGAGGCATATTCACTACAAACAACAAGGTCATGGGAATTTGTAGGCCTAAAAGACAGGCAAAGCTTGAACCATTCTTTTGGAAGTCACAGGGACTTGCTACCAAAAGCTGGATATGGCAAGAACATCATAATCGGAATCATGGACAGTGGTTAGTTAACAATACCAGTTAACAATACCATACTATACTACATAGAGTAACAAAATCAAACAGACCTCAAAGTATGATTTTGTCTTCTCCATAACGTTCATGTTCCTGGTCTCACAGTATGGATTTTTGTCTTCTCCATAACGTTCATGTTCCTGGTCTTATCATTTTTATAACGTTTCAGTATTTTTGTATATGAAACTGCCAATGATTGGTCACGAGGGGCTGGCTCTGTTTGCATGTGATCATTAACAGGGTTTCTGTCTTTCTTTCTTTCTCTATTCATTTCAGGCGTGTGGCCAGAGTCTCCGAGTTTCAGCGACGAAGGGATGGAACCAATTCCGAGATCATGGAAAGGAATCTGCCAAACTGGAGTGGCTTTTAACAAGTCGCATTGCAATAGGTGAGTGTTGATCAAAACAATTTTTTGAGCATCGTTATTGCTATCTATAGTTGTTTTGCCTTTTGAGCACTGTGACAGCGTATAAAATCTCGGTTGGGAAAGTTTAGGCGTACACGTGAACTAGTTCAACGTGTAGATATCTCTCCGCCAGACACACTGGAGGTCTGTCATAAACTAGCTTCTCTTTCTTAAAAGTATGTCGTGCTCGTGGAAGTAAGTAAACAGAGCCGACTAGATACATTTGTCATAGTTTCCATTCGCACATCAAATAGAAAACATTAAGGGTCTCTTTAATCTGATTCTCGCAGGTAAAAAAAAACCTTTTTCTCGGCAGATGCCTATCTGTGATTCTTGCGTCACCAAAAAAAAAAAAAAAGAACAACGTAGTTAGTCACCTTTGTTCTGTTCCAGTGGATTTGATTAATTACTAGATTGAACTTTGTTGTTATGGGCACATATAATATTTTATCCGGTCAAATATAATGCGAATTAACTTCATTCCTCCTAAATCTCTTAACTCAAAAGGCTCTTATTTTTCCATTTAACTATCCCCTCAAACTTTCATTACTACATACTAGCTAGAGTCACTTTTGTCAAAGATGGATTGATCGGTATAAACTTAGTATCATCCCTGTCAAAAGATCTTGATCGAATGCCAACGTGCTCGATAATGGGTAATCTAAATAATCAGTACTTTATCTTTTGTTTTCAACATAAAACTTGAGGTGTTCGATAAGACTGTACATGACATGATTAGCAAACAGATTATGATTTATATTCCTTTTTTTTATTTTCCTCTTCTTATAAGCAAATAGGTATCACGGGGGCCTTGGGCTAACCCTCGTACGATTTTCCAAATTTGGTTTGATGCCATATTATTTCGCGACCACAAGATCACTTCATCTTCCCTGATTTTTATAATTTATTTATATTCCTTCGAATACACTCGGTATATATCACTCGTGATCGACATTGGCAGTACTTTTTTTTTTGTTCCTTGTTCTCAGAAAATGGGCCTTCAAATTCTGCGCTGCACCACACGTTTTTATGTGTCTTTTGCGTAAAAGATGAAAAATGCATTGTGCTTGTCCGAGCAAACTAGGAAGTAATCTGACCTGCAGTTAATAGTTTTTGGCTTCTTTTCATTTCTTGTTTCTTCTCCTTGGAATGCCCCATACATTTTCCACAACTTCCCAATTCTTGGAGTGTATCGACGCATATTTCTTACAATTCCTTCATCTCTTAAGATTTATTATAATCACTCATCTACTCTACCATAGATTAGAATTTACCCCACCAATAAAAATTTCATTATCAAGAAATTAAGACAATTTATCAAGAGGAAAAAAAAATTGCCAACTTATCAAATCATTTTCTACACTTGCATAGCAGTTAATGTATTAGTTTGAACATTTTGCAGGAAGATCATTGGAGCTCGATACTACATTAAGGGTTTCGAGCAGGAGTACGGTCCACTAAATGCCACCGAAGACTACCGTTCGCCACGTGACACGGACGGCCATGGGAGCCACTGCTCTTCCATAGCCGCAGGCAGAGTTGTTCACGGCGCTGCGGCCTTAGGTGGGTTTGCTTGCGGCACAGCCTACGGCGGAGCGCCGTTGGCCCGCTTATCGATATACAAGGCTTGCTGGGCTATTCCAAAGCAAGAAAAAGCCGTAGGCAACACATGCTTCGGAGTGGATATGCTGGCCGCTCTCGACGACGCCGTCGCTGACGGAGTTGATGTGTTGAGCATCTCCATTGGCACGGCTAAGCGCTACCCTTATGAGGGTGATGCTATAGCAGTTGGTGCATTCCATGCTGTGCAGAAAAATGTCATTGTCGTTGCCGCCGCCAGTAACACCGGTCCGGCCCCGTCTACCTTGTCAAATAATGCTCCCTGGATTTTTACGGTTGCTGCCAGCACTTTGGACCGTGAGTTTTTTGGTTCTGTTTTACTTGGAAACGGCGAGGAAATAAGGGTACGAAATACATCAACTTTCCTAGCCATTGGGTCAACGTAACTTCTGTTTTTTTTTAAAGTATAGACGGATCTATGACTTGTAGGGACAAACTATTACCCCATACAAGCGCTTGACAGATGTTCCAATAGTATTGGCTGAAGATGTTGTTGGGGCTGATGTTCAAAAAGATGAATCCAAGTAGGCGTTTCGTTATCGGTTCAGTAACCTCTGACTTATTCTTAATTTGCTGCCGTTTATTTTAAGTAGTGTTTGATGCAAATACAGTGTAACGGAAATTGTATATGATGATCAATGATATACATGGATTTATAATGCAGCCAGTGCCTGCCTAATTCCCTTGATGCTGAAAAGGTGAAGGGAAAGGTTGTGTTGTGCATGAGAGGGCTTGGAATTAGAGTTGGAAAAAGTTTGGAAGTGAAAAGAGCAGGTGGTGCTGGTTTCATTTTAGGAAACACTCGTGCATTCGGTGGTGAAAATGTAGTAGCCGATCCCCATTTTCTTCCTGGGACTGCTGTCGGGGCCGAAGATGCCATTAAAATCATCAATTACATCAAATATACCAAGAATCCATTGGTCACTCTTGAAGAACCTAGAACGCTGTTAAATCAGAAGCCTGCACCTTCCATCCCTGCATTCTCGGGCAGAGGTCCAAATCCTCTTGATTCTAACATCCTCAAGGTATAATACTTTTCACAGATCAAGAAACAACTTTTTATGCTTCAACCTATAATCATATATGTACATAGTGGTTTCCAGTTCACAAAATCTCTTGGACTATTCTTCAACAGCCCGACATCGCAGCTCCAGGAGTATACATACTAGCGGCGTGGAGTGGAGGTTCATCACCTACGAAATATTCATTTGATCATCGATCTGTTAAATTTAACTTCGACACAGGAACATCTATGGCTACTCCTCATGTTGCGGGTGCAGCCGCACTTATCAAAGCTGTACACCCTCATTGGAGCTCAGCTGCTATAAAATCTGCTCTCATCACCACAGGTAATATAAATTTGAACATCCTTATCAGAGTCTGTTCATAAATTTCCTTGCATCCATTAGTTTCTAATGCCTTTTCATGTCCAAATGAAGCTGGGATTAGGAACAACTTGGGAAACCCGATAACCGATCAGAACGGGAATCTTGCAACACCCTTCGAGTACGGTGCGGGCCATTTCCGGCCAGCTCTGGCATCAGACCCTGGGCTGGTATACGATTCCTCGTTTGAAGACTATGTCCTGTATCTTTGCAACTATGGCTCCAGCTTGATCCAAGGCTTCAGATGTCCCGAACTTCGTCAGCCAACAAACACTCTCAACTATCCATCACTTGCAATTTCTAAGCTCAGTGGTAGTGTAACTGTAAAGAGAACTGTGACAAATGTTGGTGGCGAAAATAGTTTCTACTTCTTTACCGCCAAACCGCCACTAGGAATCTCTGTTGAGTCCTCGCATAATATTTTGCTCTTTAATCGAGTTGGCCAGAAGAGAGACTTCACTATAACAGTAAAAGCAACAGATCTTGTCTGGGCAAAGAAGTACTACAAGAATGGGTTTGCCTTTGGGTGGTACAGTTGGAAAGATAACCACCATAATGTAAGAAGCCCTGTTGTTGTATCTTATGCGTAGGTTTTTATTCTCTTGTTTTGCATATTGGCGTTCTTGGTTGATATCTTGTTTTCTTTTAGTCCATATCCTACTTGTGTCTCTCTTATGTTGCTTGCTAATAGTCTATTAACCAACGTAGACCGTTTTAGACCTAAAACCCTTTTCAAATTTTTACAAAACTTTTCTTTAAAACGGATGATGACAAACATCTGCACACAATAGTTTTGTCAATGGAGAATCGAATACCAGCTTTTGCTTGCAAGTGAAACTTTGATTCGGTACATATCCAAACCATAGACTCGAAAGCAATCAAACTGGATAATGGCCAAACTTCAAATGAAGACTGTGAGTCGCTTCATTGCTGAATCAGAAAGGCTCATTGATGCATTAGAATTTAGTAGGTACTATGATTAAAATAGAGCTCTAAAGTTGATGACCTCCATGTCATATCACCCATTAACTTCCCATTTTAAGTTGTCACCTTAGCACCCATGAAGTTCCCTTTGTAGCGTTGTTGGTGCAGGGGTCTTAAAGAAAAGTTCCGCTAGCCAAATGTTACAAACAAGTGATGGTGCACAAGCTCATTCGCAAGCTTCATCGTGGACCTTTGCTTCAAACAGTGATTAACAAAACAAATTTGGTCAGATTATCTTTGATGCCAGTTGGCTCCAGTTTGATACCTCCAACCACCATCCTGATCTATCCATCTCCTCACTCTTATCCTTTCACCTTTAAAGTGAATATACTTCCACTTTGACAGGTACTTTCTGAGAACTAAGTTCTTCTTTTCTTCTTGCCCTAATTTATTGAATGCCCGTGCTACTCTCCTGACAGTATCTTCGTCTGGTTTTACACCCAACTCCTCCATATCCGCAAATACCTGTGATCTCATTATTAGAAATTGTCAGTATAATAATACATATACTCATGTCTAACAAGCTGATGCAAGTACAATCACACGAAAATGATAGAAAACAAAAGGTAAGAACAGAAACAGCAAAGCAGGCACGGAAAAAATAGTGAGAAGTTGCAACTGGACAAATGCTTGATTCTGTAGTTACCTCTATTATCTCAGTTTGCATGTCATGATGATCGTACAAAGAGATAATCCTTGCAAACAAGCGCTTTGAAATAGAGCGTGAGTGTGTGTGTAAAATCATGTTCCATAGTGATGCAGCCTCATCTACCCTGTCATCTATATCAAATGCTAGCAGAAGGATGTCATATGTTCCCATTGTCGCTCCTTGACCTTTACTTAACATCCACTTTGCCACCTGTGTATTACCGACAATAATATGCATTTGTAGCATCCAACCTAAAAGATCAAGTATTACAATATAAAGTCTAGAAATAATTTGCAACCAGGAAGTTCATTTTACTATAACACAGAAACCACAAGCAGCACAGGATCATTACCATAACACACAACCTCTTTTGTCAAATTGCCAGACACTGTTCCAATCTTACTAATAGATTTACATAAGCAGTTCCAGAAACACAACCTCTTTTGTCAAATTGCCAGACACTGTTCCAATCTTATTAATAGATTTACATAAGCAGTTCCAGAAGTGTAGTATGAAGAACCCTGAGTAAGAATAGCAGCATCCTCTTACTTCTTAACATGGGCAATGACGATTTATATAAAAAATGCATTAGATACCTTTAACTTCATAAGTTTATCCAGGCCAACAAGCCAAGTCATATTCATGATCCAGTAGGTAAGAATTATACCATATGAAGTTTTCTAATTGTGGTCACCTATGAAGTTCCATAAGATTTGTGCCTTTGAAAGACTTCACTAAAAGAAGAGATGATCATCAAGATCATACCCAAATAAACTTGAGCTAGTTAGGCAGCTCCTACATCAGATTGAGCCTCGATAAATAAAAAATCTAACTATGTTAACATATGAATGCCAGTCAACAGATAATGTAACAAGCAGATGAAATCCATTAAATCAGTTTTATATGGCGTTAAATTCTAAAAGCTAATCCATATTGACAACAAAAATGTCATACTTGAATTACACGTAGCCATAGTCTCTTCTTCCCCAATATTTTCAAAGCTTTAGCTGCTGCTATCACTGGAAATTCTGCTTCCCAGGCTGTCCATTTGTCTAGCGCCCCATAAACAGCCTCTTTCTCATTAGGAAGTTCAGAGACCTGCCTTTTTAAACAAAGTTAAGTCACATGACTTCAGTGTAGTTCATATTTTTGTCTTGTTTGTGTTATTTACTGTTCCCATATAGGAACTTATTGATTGTTATCATGTTCAACCAATTCAATTATACACTAGGCTTCCCTATTCTCAGTGTGACAAAAAAGAAAAGAAAAGAAAAGACTGATGAACCTACAATTCTAACAAGATTTTGGGCCTTTTTCCCAGATCCTGATGACTCTCTTTTCTTCCACAATTGGTGCTCTTTCTTTCCTTCCTTCTTTATTATCTTCCTGCATTTAATGCTACCACTGAAGCAATTGCATCTAAGTAAAACAACAATCATCATGGCTGATGGTGATCAAAGAAATATAGCATGAATTCTGTCAAGAGTATACATCAACATCAGATCATAGAAGCAACTACATGAATTCAAAATGAAGTGAAAGAAAAGCTAAGCAAGATATCAACAAAGAATAATGGCTGGTGAATTATGAAACAAAAGATATCACCTATTCTCGTTAGCTGTGGATTGAGGAACTGGCTGTCCACCGTGATTCCTGGAACACTTGACATAAGTTGTGGGAGATAACTGCAAATGACAGGAACAAGTTTCTTCAATGACAATCATAAGAAAAAGCCATCAATTTATATCCATGATATGAAAAAAAAGATTATATTGGGCTTTGCCTTTATTGCAAGACTAGCAAACTTTTCAGTCACCTGAAAGATGGAAACTCTGCATCTTGAAGGAAACAACGCGTTGTTCATCCTAATCTGAATTATGAATAAAGCCAGGTCAAAACTCAAATAAAATGCTATTGAACTTGAAACAAGGTGATGAAAAATGGTTGGAGTGCCTATTAAATCTCTTATCCACCCATCTTCGGTAAAAGCAATTTGCCAATGAAGAGAACAAAAATGTCTACCAAACTTAAAAACAATTGAGGACAACTAGAAAGCTTAGGAAAATCCAATCTTTTGTAACCAAGGCAAAAGCAAAGCAAAAGAAACAACGTAATTAATGAATAATCCAGTTCCCTAAGTTTATATCAACAAAGATATCCATTTCCTCGGCTGTTTTGGCTAGGACCGACATCATAATCAACAATATAACAGTGTCAACTTTTTAGCTTAACCATAATAATTGAGCCTTGAAAATGATGGGAACCGACGAGTACGAAACTAATGGGACATCGGTTTTGAAATTGAAGCTCCAGACATCAAGCCAAAAAGCTCATATCGCAGCGTGGCACTAAACTTCATGAACAAGCAGTTGACTTTGGCTAAGTAATAGAAACCCGCTTTATTTCCATTTTAAAAATCATATATGCAACAGCTAAATGAGAAAGAGCTTTGTACCTTTCAGTTCACTGATATCACTTGAGGTTTCTGCGAATGTCGTCAGTTGCATCGAAGAAGATATGTCAGAAAGAAGACGGGCAAAGTGTGCGGATGTTTGCGGTTCTTCTCTGTTTAGCAAATTCCTAATCCCTAATTCCTCTTTTTTACGCCTTCTTCGTAATCCCTTCTTCTATGTTGCTCTAGCAGTCATCAAAAGCTTTTGGTTTGTTCTTGTCTGTTCTTTAGTCATCCCTTGATGCTTAGCTTCTTTGTTCCTAGGTGTAGTGTGGCTTCTCCTTCTCCTTGGACAAAGTCTGGTATTATTTGTTTTTTTTTTCACAAAATAATCATGGTATAGATTGTTGACTAAAGATAAGGGTGACATATATGGCCCGGCCACACTTTAGCCTGGGTTGACAAGGTTATAGATTGTGATTGCTTGGCCTGAGCCACAAGCTGCACTCGAGCTGGGACTGTCCCAACTTATGGCTCAACGAAAAGATAGAAAGTGACGTCGTTTTGTAAAAAATGATGTCGTTTTATCCTGACCAGTTGCTATTCCTACTTAAAGACCAGTTTTATATAAAAAGATAAGCCTAACTTCCTTGTTCATATTATTGTTGATAATTAAAGTTTGACTTGACGCCTAATCTTAATGCTCATACTCTTTAACACTTTTGCTTGAATTCAACACATTTTTTTCGAGAGGTGGAAGGGGAAGTCTCCTTTTCAATTCCATAATAATGATTATTTTTTATTATTAGAAGATCAAGAATTTCTATATTGGTGCCAACCACAATATGATATTTGCTTAATTATTAGTAGAAAAAACAGGTTGGTAAGAAGCCATTTTGCTATGTGAGGAAGGTACTACTACTGTTGCTGTTGATTGATATATATTGCCAAGAAAGGCTTGTAGTTAATCTGTAGCTATATTTGGTTCTTTTTTTTTTAATCTAAAAAGGTGATATTTAACTATATGAATATTGTTGAAAATTAAAGCCTAACTTTGTGGCTAATCTTAATGCCATCCTCATTTGCATGCTTCACAATAATATGAATATCTTAATATGTTTAACTTAATTGATAAATTGATTCTTTTTATTAGGGACCGTTTGGTTTCACTTCTGTTTTTCTGTTGTTGTTTTTTTGTTGTTGTTTCTGTTTTTAGTTTCTGTTTTTTTCCTTAAAAAAACGAAATCCTGTTTGGTTAAGATTTGTAATATAAAAACTGAAAACAAAAGCCTATTTGGTTGAGATTTCTAATAAAAACTATTTATTAGAAATATTTAATTGTTTTTAATTATACT
>JANIHZ010000002.1:37375761-37387542 GCA_027478365.1 Erythroxylum rufum | reverse complement strand
ACATAGGTCAAGTTGCATGCATTTGAGTCGTGTCGTTGCAGACCGTGGCAACTGATCCCTAGTCTGAGTCGCACGAGTAGAAATCCTACGTGTGCGTATGTGTTAAGTGATTAAGTGAGAGAAAAGTGAAACCGTATTAGAATGTGAGCCCATGAAAGTGTATGAGCAATTAGGAATGGTAAAAAGTTATAAACCTTCGAATGTGGTATAAGTATGACTATGTTGGCATGGGTTGATTGAGGAATGAAATGATATCAAAATGAATCCCTTGATTTAAGTGGCAATATGACGGAGACAGAAAACGAACATTTCTATAACTTGGAGAGGTCCACTGTGGATATGAGAAACATATTTGTTCAAAGCCTATGTGAGCTTAAAAGTTCGAGATGATTCGGTACTTCAAGTTGTGACTTGTATATTTGACGCAATGGGAACAATTGGAAATGAGCAACAAGTATATGGTCCGATTAGGCAGATATGGATTCACTATATTTGTGTTAGTGGATATCATAGATGATGATAGCGAGGTTGCAATGAGATTAATATTGTACCGTAACAATCTACTGTTAAACAAAAGAACGTAAAGAGCGAAGAAGTAGAAATGGTGAGACAAAAGTGTACCGTGAACCGGTTATGATCATGAATGCATGAGTTGGGGACCAAAACGGTTATGCAAATATTGTGCTAAGAGTTTATGAATCAGTATAAGGGGATAGTAGGGGAAAAGAAAGACTGAAAATTTCTACTGATAGTGTATCGGAAAATTTTGGATCGGTTGAATTTATGTATATGGAACAGAAATGGTAAATGGATGGGTGAACAGATAGAGGTACAGTGTATCGGTATCCATGAACGTAATATGTTGTCGTGTTTTGGGGACACATCCCCGAATGTACTGGAAATGTGAATACACTATCCTGAATTGAGTGAGGAAAATAAAGAGATAAGTAGCAAAAATGAGAGTAAAGTGTATAAACCAAGTGGATAAAGGTCAAGCTTGCCCGTAAATGATATGGGAAGGAAACTATTTGAAAAGAAGTACAATGAAAAGTGGGAAAGGAAACAATGATAGTGATAGTGAAACAATGACAATGATAATGCAACAATGATAGTGCTATATGAACAGAGTTGTCGCATTTAGGTTGATTTACCTTTGGGAGTATACATTGAATTGAATAGTGAATTCACCATGATTAGTGAAACAATGGGGCTTATGTGAAAAAAAAATATGCATGGAAATAATAGAGGAAATGATCGGTGATGTAGCGAATAAGTGCTAATCATAGTTCCTATAGGCCAAGGAATTTAGAATGTTCGTTTGGGAAGAAGGTACAATTTCAAATGATGCATCATATGTACAGAATTTGAGGAAAGAAGAAGGATGTGGCATAGTTCCTCTATTCACGGATTGGTACAAATGGAAAGGAGTTTTAGGGAATCCTGAGTAGTATAAGCTACAAATGAGTTTCTGGATAAGATGAACTGACATGTGGTAGAAAATAGTTGGTTGATGAGAATTTCGTGAACAGTATAAATGATGGTAGCAAGACTAATGGTCATGACGGGAACAAATTGAAAATAAGTATGTACGAAATCAAAAGTGAAATGGAGTCATGTCTTAAGAGGAGACTCAGGCATAACAAGTGGAATACTCCTGAGGTTATAGGTATTGTGAAAGAAATTGTTTAGTGCCTCACAGAACCCGAGTGCAAAGGATGTTCCGATCAAGTCATAGCATGAAATTGTTCGTAGTGAGATAATAAGTATCGTTGACATTGATTTTTGGGAGATACTACGAAAAATGTTCTCCCAAATTAGATCTAAGAATAAAATAATACCAAACCATGAAGCGAAATACTCAAATGGAATGTAAGTCGCCAATACCAGTATGCAGGAAAAATTTCCAATTAGTCCCAATCACTCTCACCCCTAGCCAATTGACTATTTACCCTTCCCGTCGGGGGTGGGATGTTACAATGTCAAAGTGATTTTGACTAAACATTATGTGCATGATTTTTCATATCATTCAATGTTTCAATTATTAGACATAAAACATGAAATTAATGCCTACTATATTTAAGTCCAATCATGTTAGTTCTCCACCATTAGTGATTGATTCAGTTAATGACATTTTAAAACTATTTTACAAAATGTCATTCTACCTTGGAAAAAGACTTCTTGAATCAACACTAATTAAGAACAATGAATCATTTTTCCTAATTACTTTAGGGTGATGAATCTTATATTGATCACTCAATTACCTCTATATAGTTCATGCTATATCCAATGACTATTGACTGAGCTACCAATGACTAGAAGGTAATAAATAGTATTAAAATATATCAATCTTTATATAAGATACTTTGGTGATCTCAAGTCGAAGGATCACTTGTCCAATCATCACAATGAGAATTTCTATGGATAAAAGTAATGTTCAAAATGGATTTCTAATATAAAGTCATTTTAATGAACTTATTATTTAACAAGTACCTATAGGTATGTTTAAATATCTCCATAATTTAGTTTATGAGATTGGCTACATCCCTCACAAGGAAGAAATGTAATGTGTACTAGTTCTTTTACACTATATTAATATCTTGTCTTAGTAGACTAATGATCATGCAGTTTAGGGATAATAGATAAATATAATATAAATATCATAATTTTAATCTCATCACAACTTCATTTTCAATGCATATTTGTCACATGGATTTTTGCATATACATTTAAATATGTATAAGATAAAGAATTTCTTTAAATTATTTTGTCACTAAACTACAACTAACTAATTTTCTATAAGGTATAACCCTGGGGTAGTGGTACAGTGAGAGAATTCTATAAGATTCTTTATAGCGAGACTTGTATAATAATTCTTATAACTTTCATCTTAATTATCTTTATAATTAAAAGAAATTTCCTAAATAAATACTTGAATATTTAATAAGACCTTAACTCCTTTTTCATACCTAATGGCTCTAATGTTCTATAGTACATTACTTTCCAAACAATGCAATAAAATTTACTGATTTTATTAAAGAAGTTATTGATCTAATTAATCATTTCCATTATATAAAAAATGTATTTAGCTTGATTAACAATTAATGCTACGTTAGAACATCTCTAATTTCAAAATAATAATATTCTAAGTAAAATATACCTTAATTAGGATTTACTTCTAAAGTTAATATCTATATAACTTTAAACTCAAATATCAATTCATATACAGTATAACAAATATCTCTATCAGATATCACAAATACTAAAAAGCTTTAGTACATTATCTATGTACTTGGACTTAGAATAGGTAAACAAATTTTGTATATATCTTTGTAGATCTAATTCATATAATTAATTTGCTACATTTTCATATAAAATATGAAATGTTCTTCGACTATTATATTTTTCAACATTTGAAAATACAAATTGTTGTTCTCTGTGAGCAGTATATCTCTACGTACTCCCACTAAAGAGTATAACTACACTAACCACCTTATAGACATGAAAAATTCACAATCATCTGAAAAGAAAAGATTTCATTGTTAAAGTGTAGCTTTGAACTTCTTGTAGTATTTTAACTATACATCAAATGTATCAACAAAATCACTATTTCCAATTGGATGTATTCTCATGAGATTTAAAATTTTCAAATTTCATGTTATTTCTGTTACTTATCTTAAAAACTATTCTCCTATAAGTATTCATTGAAATAAACAAATTGTTTAAAGGGTCTTTAAGATTATATCTAACCTTTAGGATCTCTCATAACCTTTTATTATCCCAATTTGTTATAAACTTATTAGATAGTACATGCTTTAACTAAGCATCACATCCTAAAATCATTAACGTGGACTCTTTTAAAGTCATACAATTTCATATCTAATATGAAATATTGCTAATTGACTTAATTAAAACTACTAACGATAAGTTGTAATATTAAGATAGTGATAAAAGAAGCAACTATTGCACCATACAATATCTCATATTGTATATACCTCCTTACATAAATCCATACTATTATGGAATTTATTTGTAGAGTTTTATTAATAGAGAATTTCATTCTTTGTAGATAACCAAAAACCTTAAATCTCATCAAAGAGTTTCAACATTTTTAATGCTTAATTTCTACTTAAATTTAAATAATTTGAACTTTTTAAAAAATTTAAATCAATATTTCATTTAATAAATATGAGTATATCACATAAAGTCATAGGTAAATCTAAGAAAATAAAAGTATTATCCTTTTACAAGTTTTTATTATATCCAACACATCATAGTATAAGATTTAACAATTCAGTACCATCACCATCCTTTCACCAAATGTTGATTTAGTTATTCTTCAGCTTAATAAGTTTCATATGATTTATAATCAAAAGGATAGATATATCCTTATATGTAACTTTATGATTCTTATGTTATTGAATTAACCAACACGACATAAATGGATACTCTCGGTTATCTAACTTTGTATTCTTGCAACATATGCTAAACATAAGTCTCCCTATCTCCAACACGTTTATTAAATCAAAGGTTTTTTGAATATCAATCTTTATGAAATAGTTTTTTGGTCTATTCTTTTTATGGAAATCTTTATGGAAATCAATTGGAGAGCACCTCACATCTATTTGTCAAATTCAATTACACCAGTGGTGCATGGAATATAATTCTGCATAGATGTAACATCAACAATCCTCTTGAGGAGTCGTAATAAATCATTAATTGGAGTTTGAATTTATAACATGTTAAAAGAGATTACAAATGGTGTTATTGCATTGTCTTATCTTATTTGGTACTGTATATTTAGGATGAAAGTATTAGGAGCATCTTCTACAAAAGGAAAGAAGCTATAAGCAATTCTTCAAAGAGCTAATCAATGCCATTCAACTTCATATAACACTTTTTTTAATAAGCTATCTTTAGAATCTACGTGTATTAACATTTGGAGTGGCGACTAGTTTGATGTTTTTGCATAATTTATGGATGCTTAAATAGCCTAATATATTGCTTTGTTTTTGAAACTCTCTTTTTGAGAGTACATGTATATCGAACTTGTTCTTAGACTTTAATAGCTTAATTCAAGTCCATTTTCCACATTTTTTATAAAAAAAACTCTTGAGCTAGTAGGATATTGTTCTTAATATTCCTTCTTATTATGAAAGCTCCTTAAAAAGTATTGGTTATTATAATTTGGAATTCTTTGAATCTATTAGCTAGTAAATTAGAAATGATTTTTTAAACCAAACTGCAGTAAAATATAAGTTTGTATTCACCTAGCTTACTTGAATTTGGAGTTTTATGAAATAAGAACAAGGTGATGTAAGTTTTACTTAACTCCTTCAATATAATCCATTGGTGGAACATTCCATTACACGTTTTTTCAGTTGATCCTTTATAAGGCTCTAGGTTTTTTGGAAGAAGAAGCCATTGAATCCATCTATTTGTATTGCCTTATTGGGATTTATAGAGAAAAAGGCCATTTCAAAATCTTCAGAGTTGAATGGTTTGTTGAGTGCCTCTGCTTGATCCTTAATGATTGTATTATTAATAAAAGTTATTGAGAATATGTATATAATAATAAGAGTTAGTGAATTCCCCTAGGGATTTTTGGAAATAATCATGTACCCTGATTAGTAATTCCCTTAACTTTGCAACATTAGATATAAGTAACCATTTATGCTCTTAAAATATTGTTCCCAATATGTTCCTTATTTTATGAATTAGAATTAATCTATTTTCTAGTTAGGTCTCTTAGTTATTTTATTTTATTTTTTATTATACCTATTCTTTCTCTAGTCATTAACTTATATTAAGTGCTCTGTATATCAATAATAATATATTATTTCCGTGAAAATATAGTGGAATTCACAATAAAAATTTAATCTGTTATAGATGAACTATAAGTGAATCTGTTGGTGAATCTCTTAGTGAATATGATGATCTATAGGTGAGTCTACTGGACATTCCTCGTTATGAACAATGTAGTTACTTCTAGAGTCGTGTTTCCCTTTTCCACCCTTCTTCTTAGCTTCGTCTTACTTCTTTTGCTTAAGCTATAATTGCTTAACTTTTTTTCTTACTTCCCTTTTCACCTATCCAGATCTTTCTTACCTCTTTCTACTTGCTTGTTGCATTGTTTCTCCGCCTGTTCTCTTTCTTCTTCAACTATCTTTTTTATTAGTCACTACTTATATCCATCATTTTTTAAAATGCCCTACTAATTTTTTAAACTTTTCCTTCCACCACAATCCCCACCCTTTCCCATAATCTTAGCCCTTGCTTCCTCCTTAGACCCTTTTGTTACTTTAGCTTCCCCTACAAACATAGCTCCCCTTAAATGCACTTGGGTTCAGGTTGTTGGCAACTATATTCCTAAAGCTAAATTGTCTTTCTGCCCCCTAACCTCACTTTAGATTGCTAGGTTATTTCTCTACTTATCTCTATCCTTCGGGAAGGAGTTCAAAAATGGAAGTCTACCTTAGTTGGATTCTTTCTTAATAAGAGAGTTCCTTTTCCTACTATGAAATCTTAGGCTAACAATAACTAGAAATAGTATGGTCTCCTTGATGTAATCCTAAATAATGATGATATTTTCTTCTTCAAATTTAACTCACCTGAGTATGTTTTAGAAGTAATCAAAGTTGGTCCATGTTTTAGAAGTAATCAAAGTCGGTCTTTGGCATTTTTCAAACAAACCACTTCTCATTCAAACTTGGAGATCAGGAGTGAAATTTGAGGAGATCAGATCAACCAACAAACCATCATGGATTTGTATCCATGATATTCACCTAAAATACTAGTGAGTTACCTAGCTAGCTCTATAGGAAAACCATTATGCCTTGATCAAGAAAATGTTGAAACAAAGAGAATCAACTTTGCTAAGATTTTTTTTGTTGATCTATTAACAAACCTATTTGAGTAAGTTTCAATCAAGAAATTCAATGATAACCTAGATATGGGAGAGGATAACATTAAGATATCGTATGCTTGGAAACCTCATAACCTGAAACCTAAGGAGAATTAGAAGCCAACAGGAAGAAAACTCAAAATAGGAAGCTATTGGGAACTTATGCAAGAAGAAGAATACTTACAGCAAGTGGTGAAACACCTCTTGCTATACCCCAAAATTCTATCCCTATGATGGATAATTCACCAATAGGGATTACTGATCCTACCTCCTCAAAGTAGAAATATGGGAACTTATTAAAAGAGATTGTTGATCTTACTGATGACTTAATAATCACAATCAATATTGATTTGAGAACTTGCCAATAGAGAATGTTGATCCTATTGATGACTTGATAATGACAATCAATAATTCACTATGCACTCACAATCCAGATGTTTGTAACCCCAACAAATTGGATCAAGATCCAAATCATACTATAACTACCGCAATCTCCTATGACATAGTAAACTCCACCACATATACCATAAACTCTTCCAATAAAGACATAACTAATAAATAGATATTTCAAGTAATCACTAGATGAAAATCAGGCAGAAAGAAGAATCTTCCTTCTTCTGCCAAAAACCAGGACCATTTATAGATGGAAGATAAACGGTGACTATTCCCTCGAGAAAATGAACCATTATATTTTTTTTTTACTGAGAATAAACTCACTCTATTGGGAATTTTAGAAATCAATTTGAAAAAGAATCACTGCAGTGTTCTAGCTATACTTCCTAAATGCTAAAAAGCAATCTTCAATAAAAAAATCACATCCAAATGGGAGAATCTTAATCCTTTATAACAATGAAAAAATTGAGCTCCTTAATGTTATTATCTGTGACCAGATGATTCATTTGAAAGTAAAGTTCTTAAGCTTGAATATCAGCTTGATATTTCCATCATATATGTTTTAAATCACACTTATCAAAGAGTTTCCATATGGAAAAACTCATTGAAATCTACCTCGGAATTAGCACTCCATGGATACTACTAGGAGACTTCAATTCTACAATTCATTTTAATGAGGCAGATGACTGCCATTCTAATAAACCTTTATTTGAAGACCAGGAGAATTGTCTAAATACCATTAAAGTAGTAGACTTACCAATTTGTGGTGATTTCTATAACTGGAGTAATAAACGTAAGGATACCACCTTTTTTAGGAAAAAATTAGACTAATGCCTCTCCACTTACTTGCAGATACAACATTTTTTGAATTCTTATGCTTACTTCCAAATCCTAGCATTTCTGACCATTCTCCTATTATTATTCATTCAAATTTAATGCAGGCTCACATTATATGTCCATTTAGATTTAACAACTATCTAATGAAAATTCCAAGTGTCAAAGAAGTAGTGAAGAAAGGAGTCAGTTCCTACTTTAATGGCACTAAACAATTTCAATGCTCTAAGAAACTTAGCTATATTCGTAAAGAAATCAAGAATTTTTAAAAAGAAAATGTTGGAAATCTACATCACCTCTTGAACACTGCAAAAGCAAGTCTTAAAAAAGCTTAGAATGATCTATATATTGATCCCAACAACCCCTCTTTTTAAGATGCTTAAAAGCAAGCTTTATTTAACTTCATTCATGTTGTAGATTTTGATCACTCATTATGGAAGTAGAAATCTAGGGTCAAATGGTTGCAAAATGGAGATAGCAACACCTCCTTTTTCCAAAGAGTTGTATTGATAAGAAAGGCTTCTAATAAAATAGTAACATTGGAATCTAATGGCTCATTACGTCACACTCAATCCAAATTTAGATACTAAAAATTATTTCACTCAATTGCTTGGAACTAGCTCATTAGCTTCATCCTCACCTAGAATCTTTGAACAAATTGTCCAATATAAACTAAATGCAAGTGAAGTGGAAGCGCTCTTTCTTCCCCTATCTCAATAACTAAAATTGAAGAAGCCATCAAATCCTAGCTTAACGCAAGGCTTCTAGTCTTGATGGCTCTAATAGTTTATTTTTCACAGAAAAATAGAGCATAATGAGGAATATAGTGATTGAAGCAGTTGAAAAATTGTTCAATAACAGAAAACTTTTTAAAGAGCTAAACAAGAAATTCACCACTTTTATTCCCAAGTGTAAGGATCATAAGTCCCTAAGAGATTTAAGACCTATCTCTTGCTGTTCATTCATGTATAAAATCATCCATAAGGTAATTGTTGAAAGGCTAAAAAACTATACTTCCTGGTTTAATTGATTCCATGCAATGTGCATACATTCCAAAGAGACATATTAGAGACAATATAACTATAGCATAAGATGCTCCTTAGGTACACATTGGTACTTAGTTTTTTGACAATCAAATGACATAAAAATAGCAAGTTATTACTTTATGCCACAAAATCAAATCAAACAAGGACTTTAATAAATATTTAGTTTCTTCCATTATTTTATTCAAAATAATAATCCTCAATATTTAATTGAGAAATTATCGAATAATTTCCTAGTGAGCTGGGATCGTATTTAAACCTAGATGATCTTAAGTTTGCAATAAACTAACTAATTTTAAATGAGGTAGATAACAAGTTTATTAATGATGTTTTATATGACTCATAGATCTATTGGATGACAACTCTTTGCTAAAGTATATCTTATATATTATTCCTAAACCTACCTTTAAATTCATGTGATTAGTAGTCTGCTCATCCAAATCATACAAATTTTATTAAGTAGGACTCAATAATTTAAGATAAAACATATTCGGGTTAAAGAGGTCTTGAGTTTGCTCGACGAGCTTTACAATAAACATAATTATTATTTTACTCCTAAATAATAGAAAGAAACTATCACATTCTTAATGTATACTTAATATTTAATTGAGGAATTTAAAATTTTAAAAATTTAGTTGTCGTTAGAGTTAATATAATCTTATTATATTAATTATTTTAAAATAAAATTATAAAAAATTCTTTTTGATTCTAGTTATTGATTTGATAACTAATTTAATTTAATAGTTTAACTTTTGAAAAATTAAGAACATACAACAAAAACATTTTATTTTTCAGGAGTTAAAAAAACATATATAGGAGGCCAGTATATTTAATTTTCTAGAAAACCTAATTCAAAGGAATCGATCAAAATTTAAAACAGAAAACCCTAATTAAACATACCCTAATCTAAATTTGGTAAATATGTAGAGAAGGCAAATCATACAAGATAATATAAAATATATATACTACTTTTGCATCAATAGATATTTTAAGCCTTAACATTATTTAATCAATAACAATATCAATAAAACAAATTTTATAGTTTTTATTGGATTTCAATAATTGAGTAACTTGGAAAACATAAATCATGAAAGGGTAACTGAAGAAATTGTTGAGTTACACATTCTCAATGAGCTACAAGTCCAAGATATATGATCACATATCTTACTTCCACAATCGTGTAAGTCTCCACACAGGCATGTACATCAAAGGGGTGGTCCAAACAACATCTTCAAGTTTGTACACGTTTTTATTGAGTTGCACATTCCCATACATGGTCAAGTGAATCACAATGACTTTAATTCTTCTATTCATTGTCCTATGTTCACCCTAACTCTTCTTCTTTTTTCCTCCTTGAAGGCAAATAAGATTGAACATTAATGGAATGACATAAAGGATATAAATTTAACTAATTTTCATTCTTGTTCCTCCAACTTGCACCTAAACTGAAATATGAACCAAAATAATTATCTTAGGCACAACATAATATTAATCACCAAGCATTAGGAGTAAATATATAATTAATCAAGCACTTATCACATAACTTAACTTCTTTGTCATTCCTCTGTTATAAAAAGCATATCTAGAACCTTTTGGTGAGCCCCTTTCCAGATGTTTATCCTATATAAAAAGTGGGGCAAAAAATAAAAATAAAAATAAAATTTTCTCTCTTTCTTTCTCTTCTTCTTCCCATTTCTTTCTCTCCATATTCTCAAGCATAGTTTGAATTTGTTTGAACATTTAACGACTTAAATTTTGTCTCAAATAAATAGTAAAATGCATCCTTAATATGCATTTGGACTATATCTCTCATGCTTATACCCACTATGGACAACTGATTACCACTTATCTTCTGATGGAGAAAATCGTCAAAATCTTTAATCTCTGACAGGATCCCATGTTTTGTTGATCATCTGGATTTAAGTGTAGAAGAAGACTTTCACATTTAACTAAAAAAATTTCTCCCACTTAAGGATGCTAAGCAAATGACCATATTTTTTTTCAGTAGATACTGGGAAAGAATTAAAGATGTTGAACTTGAAATTCTTCTAGAAGAAGTAACCAGTATTATAGCACATTGAGTTGCAAATTACATGACTTCAATAACAATAAGTGCATTCTCATACCTAAAGTAAATAGACAATAAACCACATAAAAGGAACAACTTTATTATTTGTTTCATTCGATTATAATAATAGCGGATATAGAAGAAAATATATGCAACTAGTAACAATCTTTTTTAAAAAAATTTGAAATTTCACAAAAAAATCTTGATAGGATGCAAATTAAATTGGATTGAATAACTATAGCTATAGGAAAATTCAATAATCCTACTTTGTAGAGAAAGCATATTAACAACAAAATAGAAAAGAAGAAGAACATATTCAACATATATATATTCTAGGAGAAGTATATAGTTAGTTGATATAAACCTTCATCACTAGTAATTATACAATTAATTATAACTTTTGGCAATAACCAAAGTAGTAATTTGGTTGGTGATAGTAAGACTCTGTTTAGATAGGCTTATATCAGTAGAGTTTTTCTGAGAAGAGCTTTTCTAAGAAGCCAATTGACTGTTTGGCTGTCAATTTAAAAAATAACTTTTTA
>JANIHZ010000002.1:37364722-37375661 GCA_027478365.1 Erythroxylum rufum | reverse complement strand
CTCATTAATCAACAAACTCAACAATAATTAATCGATCAAGCGCAGAGATTAAATAAACATAAGAAATTCACGAAAACGATTAAACCACGAGTCTCACGAATTACATGCATCAAACGTAAGGTACCTTAACTAGATTAAAAACTTACTAGTCTCTATCTATTAAAGCTGAAATTAACAAATTAAAATTGAAATTCACTTCCCTAAAGCTGTTGTCGTCGTTCACTCCTTCTCCCTGTTATAAATGTTGCTGCCGATGGTCTCCTTTGGTTTGTGAAAATATATCAGCTTTCAAACTCTACCGCCACCCCTCCTGCTCCCGCTCAAGCCGACACGTCTCCAATATATTATATGGTATCAAAGCAAGCTCTCGACGTTCCTCCCTAACCTGTGTGTCTATCTAATGATTTTTCTTTATTTTAAAACCTCACTCAAAACCCTTTGCTCTCAAAGTTGCCGTCAATGTCCCTTCGTCACCTAGGTTTTTGTTCCTTGCTATTAATTGACGTGGGCCCCTTATCTTTCCAAAGTTCCAGCCCATTTATTTGCTTTCCACGCTGCTTTATTGGTCTCTCCTATGCTTCTTGGTTTTGGTCATTTAATGAGTGGGCCCCCTTTCATAATGGTCTTTTAATGAACAAAGTGGGGCCCAAATCACATGTTAAAATAAAACTTTAATGGCCACATATCTTGACTTGTCAACAAAGAGGGCTGTTATTGAGGCCCAAATCCCAAGGTAAATTTGTAGGTGTCTGCCAGCACAGCACTGTGTTACCTTCAACATGGTCATGTTGAAATCCTCTTCAGTTCCAGATTAGTCAATTTCACTCCAAATTTCGTCACTTTGTATTTCTTCATCTAAAACATACAAAGATATAAATTACCAAAGAAACGCAAGTAAAGCATCACAAAAGCCTACCAAAAGAACATAAAACATAAAGAATTAACATGACAAAAATGCAAATTATCAAATGGGTACGCTAAGATAAATTGCTTTTTCAGGCCCTTACCGTATCGGTCGATGCTACAATTGTCAATATGCTTGGCTCTTTCACTTCCTCACACCAAGCCTAGGCTTTTCTTGCTTGGATGTATGCCAATAAGTCTCGCTCACATCTTATGTCTCTCAAAGAACGACTCATCTCTATCACCAAGGGTGTTTCCTCCATTCTAGCTTATCTTCAGCATATCAAAAGTATCGCTGATGAACTTGCTATCATTGGAGGACTGGTTGATGACATATATCTTGTCATCCACACTCTCAACGGCCTCCCTTCCGATTATCGTGAAGTCAGTGCGGTTATCCGTGCTCGTGAGACACCCATCACTTTTGATGATCTCTTTGATAAATTAACAGACTATGAGTCATTCCTCCTGCACCAGTCTCAACGTGCTGATTCTACTCCTCTTCTCATTGCTAATACTGCTACCCGAGTTTGGCACTCATCTCCTCGCACACCTACAAGGTTCACACAACACCATCCTCCTATTCGTTAGAATAATGCATCGCCCACTCACTGGTATCGTCATGTTTTCTGTCAGTTCTGGGAGAAACCAGGTCATACTGCAAAAGTCTGTCGAAAACTCAATCGTTGACGTTCTGGTTATCATACAAGTAATTCTGGTTTTACTCCTCCTTCATCAGCTCCTTTTGATGGCTTCGCTGGCCACTAGACCGATCCTTCTGGGTCTTCGCCTCATCCCTAAGCGTAATCCAACCCCTCCGGTTGCCTTGATCACTGGCATCGAGCGTCCCATTCCTTGCCTTTTGGTGCAGCAAGCTCGCATGTGGTCTCTCAACCTTCCTCATCTCCGAATCAGCAGTGGATTCTTGACTCCGGAGTTTCCCATCATGTTACAAATGACCTAGACAATCTGTACCTCAGCTCTCCGTACTTGGGTAACAATCAGCTTCAAATGGGTGATGGTTTCAACCTACTACTCACTCATACTGGTATCTTCCTTCTCACCTCTGCCTCCAAACCATTGCTTTTTGATCAAGTTCTACATGTGCCCAATGTTAATCGTAATCTTATATCTGTTAAAATATTTTGTACTAACAACAATGTCTCTGTCAACTTTTTCCAAACCACTTTCAGGTGAAGGATTTGTGGACGAAGGTAGTGCTTCTCATGGGGATGTGTCCCGGTGAGCTTTATAACCTTCACCTACCATCCGCTAACCCCGTTGCTCTTCTTACCAACATTTCCAGTCCTAGTGTTCTTCATCATCTTTTCGGTCATCCCTCCAATAAAATTCTATTGTACCTTCATTATTTCCATCAACTCCGCTGTCTCTCCATACTCCCGCCAGTTTGCATCTCCTGTGCATGTGCTAAAAGTCACAAACTTCCCTTCTCCACTCAACATCTTCACAGCTCTCGACTACTCGAGTTGATCTTCTTGAATGTTTAGGGTCCTGCTCCAGTAACCTCCTTTGATGGTTTTCGTTATTACATTCTCTTTGTTGATCATTATTCAAAATATGTCTGGCTATATCCAATACAACGAAAATCAGATGTTCTTGATATTTTCCTTTCCTTCAAATGCTTTGTTGAAAAGTTTTTCAGGTTTCAAATCAAATCTTGTATACCGACAATGATGGTGAGTATATCAAACTACATTTATACCTATCCAAACATGGAATCTCTTACTTTACTACTCCTCCACACACCCTAGAGCTCAATGGCACTTCTAAATGAAAACATCGTGATATCATTGAAACCATAAGATCACTTCTACATTTTAGCCATTTACCATCCAAATTCTGGACTTATGTTGCCCTAATAGTCGTATGTCTCATCAACAGTTTATCTACTCCCCTCCTCTCCATGAAATCTCCCTATGAACTCCTTCATCAAACACCTCCCATATACAATCATCTTCATGCATTCCGATGTCTATGTTTTCCTTAGCTACATCCGTATATGGATCACAAACTACAAACTCGCTCGTTACCCTGTATTTTTCTTGGTTATTCTCTAAATCAATTTGCCTATAAGTGTCTTGATCCTAAAACCCAAAAAGTATATATCTCTAGACATGTCCGATTTCTTGACGATAAATTCCCATATGAATCTCTATCCCTATCTCCATCATCTCCCATTCTAGTTGACCATCCTCTCCTCCTTAGCCCTCCTGCCTAACTTATTCCTCTTGGTCCTGTGAGATCCTCCTCAGCTGAGAACACACTGCCATCGTCCGCAGATACTACACCATCGACTACTCTTCCTTTGACACCAGCACCAGTTGCACTCCCCTTACCAACTTCCTCTTTACAGCGACTTCATTCGATGGTTACTAGATCTCAAAACAACATCTTCAAACAAAAAATTTACAACGTTACTAAATATCCCCTACCTGATACGGAGGAACCTCACACCATCACAGAAGCTCTTCGACACTCTTATTGGCGTGCTTCTGTGTCTGCTGAGTACAATGCCCTAGTTCGGAATGGCACCTGGGAGTTAGTTCCAGCTTCTAAAGCTACGAATGTTGTGGGATGTATATGGCTATTTTGGATCAAATGCAAACCTGATAGATCAGTTGATTGTTATAAATCTCGTCTAGTTGCTAAAGGTTACAGTTAATGTCTGGGTCGTGATTACAAGGAAACCTTCTCCCCAGTTGCAAAACATCCGACAATAAAAGTGATCCTTACCATTGTCCTTACGAAAGCTTGGCCCCTACATTAGATGGACGTAAACAACACATTTCTTCAAGGTCGTCTTCAAGAGACAGTGTACATGAAACAACCTCTGCGCTTTATCCATTCAGAATTTCCCCTGCACGTGTGTAAACTATGTAAACCTATCTATGGTCTGAAACAGGCACCAAGAGCCTGGTATACTGAACTTCGGGGCTTCCTTACTCAATACGGCTTCACAACGAGCACCAATGATTCTTCACTCTTTATTTATCATCTTCACAACATCACTATGTACTTTCTTAGCTATGTTGATGATTTGTTACTAACAAGAAACTCAAGCTCTCATCTTCGGGACTTCATGGCTGCCATCTCCACTCGATTTTCTCTGAAGAATCTTGGCACACCTAACTATTTTTTGGGCATTGAGATCACTCCCACCATCAACGGTCTCTTTCCATCTTAACAACGGTACATCCATGATCTTTTACATAAGTTTAGTATAGAGGCTTCAAAACCGTGTGGCACTCCTTTATGTACCTCTACTGTCTTAAAGCTTGATGATGGTTCTGCTTCAGTTGATGGCACCCTGTACCATCGTATTTTGGGTGCTCTCCAATACGTTACGATCACCTGCCCAGATATGTGTTATGTTGTCAACAAACTATCGCAGTTTATGCACTGACCACTAGCCACCAATTTTAAATAGCTCAAATGCACCCTTTGCTACCTCAAATATACTCATGATTTTGGCCTCCTCCTTCGTTGACCGGTGCATCTCACTCTCACTGCGTATAGTGATGCCGATTGGGGTGGCAACTTTGACTCCAAAACGTCCACTTCTACGTATGTCATCTATCTTGGTGGCAATCCAATATCCTAGTTGTCACAGTGCCAATGCGCAGTTGCTTGATCCTCTACTGAAGCTGAATATTGAGCAATTGCCAATACCACTGCTGAGGTACTGTAGCTTCACAACTTACTCGATGAACTCCAAATTCACTCTACAGCTCCTCCAGCAATCCTATGTGACAACATTGGTGCAACGTATGTCTGCTCCAATCCTGCCTTTCACTCTCAGATAAAACACTTGGCTCTGGATTATCACTTTGTGCAGGAACAGGTTCAACTTCATCGACTTCGGTCTCTCATATTTTCACTCATGATCAAATTGCTGATGCCTTAATCAAACCCCTTCCTCACACAAAATTTGATCTGTTTTGAACCAAGATGAATGTTTTGTCTAAACACTTCATCTTGTGGGAGCGTATTAAGGGATATTCTAACACTGTATAACGTCACTGTATAAGTTAGTTGCTCCTCTACCAGAATTTGTTATTTCATGATTGTTAGAATATGTCGTACAAGTTTTGTCAGTTTCTATGGTACATTATTGTATATATTTCGGTGCTCTTTGTACCAAAAACATACAGAAAATAATAAACAAATCTATCCTCTTTACCTTTGGGGATTGGAGATCTTAAAGATTTTTTCCATCAAAAGACAAGTAGTAATCGACTATCTAGAATGGGTATAAGCATGAAAGATGTAGTCCAAAGGCATATTGTTATTTAAAGCAAAATTCAATTCCCTAAACCTTCAAACAAATTCTACTAAGTTTGCAAATATAAGAGAGAAAGAAACGAGAAGTTGAAGAGAAAGAAAGGGAGAGATTAACTTCTTTTATTTTTCTTTGACTCACTTGTCAATTAGAATAGACATTTGACTAGGGTCTATAGAAAGATTTTCAATACTAGGGCTCAAGTTGAATTTTTGTTAAATGTGCCAAAATATTTTACTTTTAATAAAAAATGTTATATTCTAATTTGACATTTTTGATTGAATTAAAAAAGCAAAAAATTGAGGTCTATAAATTTGGTATGTAGGCACTTTTAAAAGAGGTTTACTTTGATTGAGTTTTGCAAATTCTGTGTGATCACCGAATGGAAGTATGAAAATAGGCAAGAGAGCAAGAGATGCCCGTTACGGGGTGCTGGTTATCGTATAATCCCATATTTGTTAGGAATCACACGTCCACAACACAAATTCTATACCACCTCCTAACAAAGATTCAATCTTGCAAATCAAAAATAAAAGTTTATTCACCGAAAGGAAAGGACATAAATGTCTTGTACTAATTTCTTTGGAAGTTAAAAGAAAATTTTATTAACTATAGTAAAATTATACACAAGAAAGGAAAGGACATAAATGTCTTGTACTAATTTTTTTGGAAGTTAAAAGAAAATTTTATTAACTATAGTAAAATTATACACAACATTAAAACGAGAGTTACGTATCAGTAGTCTAAAAGTAGCTAATTAAAAGGACAAAATGCTAATACTAAGCTAAATGTTTCCATGTTGTCAGAGAAGCAGTAAATCAGATCTTCCATATTACTTAACCTATCCTAACCCTATTTCAGCTCCAAAACAACGTCACTTTAAGTTTATTTATACATAAAACGATTTCGTTTTGGTTGAAACGGATAAAATGGTACAAAAGAACCGAACCGATCAGCTAGCTGTGAGTTGCTTCCTTAGTTAGAACCAGGCTACGTATCTCATATCGATTAATGACCTTCTCTATTAAAACTGGCATGCCCCGCTAGAAAGCACCCAACCCCGGGGAAAGTGTGCGTATTGGATTGTAATGTCTTTGGGTCAATCTAAGGACGCTGGCGACCTACAGGTAGCCACGACGCCCGAGCGGCCGAAACCAGCTGTTCCCCCTCGACCGCTTGCTTTGGGGACGGCAACTGGATCGACAGCGCTTGTGGAATACACGGCTCCGGCGTTCAAGGAAGAGGATGAGGACCTGGAGCTGAAGCTCCGACGAATCATCGAGAACGTCCCTGTTAGGGTTAGCAACACCTCCGGTAGTTCTGCTGGTGCCGGCTCCGGCGACTTCCACCAGGTAAATTTTCTGTTTCTTAACTAAAACCCTATGCTTGATTCTAATGTCATTAAAGTTATGATCTGCAATTAACTAAAAGGTGCTTCTTTTATTGTCAGAAGTTAAACCTTAATGTGTTTGGCTGAATCAATTGTATATCTCGGCTCTTTGTAGGTTGAATTTTAGATAGGGAAAATTGTCAACCTAAGTAGCTATAAATGGTGTTTTTATCCCCGAATTTACTAACCTTGTTTCAATTATGGAATAGAGTTTATCATAAATCTCAACTACTAGTAAGCTCATTGAGCGCACAACAACTAATTATACGTAGTAGCGACTAACCTATTGCAGTTGCTGGTAGTGGAGTTTTTGTCGATCTACATACTTTAGCTTTGAACGAGAATTAGATTCTACCACGATTAGAATGAGGCTTTCTAATTCCTTTAAGTAGTTAATATGTCTTTTAACATTCCCCAGATAGGTCAAAGGATCTATTTCAGGTGTCTACTGGATAACTTAGTCACGCTTTCCCATAGTTGCAACAGCATCCAACTTAGTAGTGAATATTGACAACTTGTTAAGAGACATACATGCAAGTTCAAGCGTGCTGATTTCAGGACTTCAGGACTATCCAAAAACAAGGAAGCAGAAGATTCACCTTGTGTTGGATTGTAGTTGTGTAACAGAAGTTGTTTGTAATCATTGAAGCATTAAGTTTTGTTGTTTAATTTTTCTGTGAGCTTGATGTTTGTGCGGTGGGAGAGCTAGCTAGTGTGGTTAGTGGCATTTTAGTGAATAAGTTGAACTTTTTTTCTATTAAAAAGAAAAGGAAAGCAGAGTATTGTTTTAGTTTACAACCGAACATCCTAAATAAAAGAAACTCCTTTGTGCGTCAGTGGAGGAGCTTCTCAGGAGAATTCAGTTCAGAAGTCTTGTTCGATCACTTCTTTGATGCGTGATCAGTTTAATCTAGCAGTGCTTTCTATGAATGACACAAACAACAATTATAATTTTTCGTGCTTATATTTTTATGACATGTAAATTTTTTGCTGCATGGTGAAGCTCGAAAACCAATTCTTTGTTTGTATGTGTGGATACCTTCAAATGACTATTAGGAATATTTAATTCATTTTTATAACTTCGATTTCCTACAGTATCGACAAATGAGGCGGAAAGAGCAAGACCGACTTGCAAGGATGGATGCTGACTACCAGAAAAGAAAACAACTGGCTGAATTCAATATGAGAAGGGAGGAGAGAATTAAAGCCGCGGAGGAACGAACAGCTAAAAAGCGTTTGAAACGCCAAAAGAAAAAGCAAAGGAAAAAGGATAAGAAGATGAAACCGAATGCCGATGCAGAACAAAATCAGAAAGGAGAATCATCAGATGATGAGGTGGACACTGGTGAAGACGAGGAAACAGAAAAGTCACAGGACTTTGAAAATAGATATCCTTGATATCAACCAAGGAAATTAACAATATGATAGGCAACTGAGTTAGCTTTTTAGATTAAGTGTGCCTAAAGAACATTTTCAGACTGGTACTCAAAATTTACCGATGATGTATTGTGAGAGGTCAGATATGTATACTTTTTGTGAACTCTTTTTCCGTTTGTGTCAGGCATAAGAGAATGATTTTAATGTTAATGTCAACATGCGAAATTACACGGTGAAACTCTTCTCATGAAAAGTTCGAGAAGTCTCATCCATCACCTGCTTTGATTTTGACATTTTCAGTCAGGTCTTTGGATAATGATACTTTCGTTCTTTAGAGACAGGGTGCAGTTAGGGTAGAGTCAACACAGTGGAAGCTTGGGGAAGAAAGCTTCAATTTTTACACTTCAGGGTGTTTCATGTGCATTCTCATGAGAACATGTCATCAAAAATTAGCCACGTTTGGGTGGCGAACCAGTTCAGGTAGGAAATTAGGATTAACTTTGAAGGGGCCAAGCTAATTGTTTTTATCGACTTCCTAACCTAAGGGATAATGTTATTTTGTTGACAATGTATAAAGATCGCACATTCAACAGTTGTAACGTTACCACAAAGCAGTGTGATATAGAATAGATTTTCAACAATAGTCGCAGAAGATTGAATATAATCTTCCAACAAGATAGCTATGGGAAGCATGTATCCAATTCAATAGTACTCTTTACCTTCTATGAAGTGATATATTCGTGCAGATATTCCATCTTCTCTATTGTACTTCTCAATACAGCAAAATTGCTTTCATGCCATGTCCAACTGTATTTGATATTGGCAGTGTGACAGAATTGTCTAGGCAACAAGACTTTCTGGAGAGAACTGAATGGAAATTGGGAAGCAATTAATTTGGTTATCTCCAACTCTCACACTGGCATGCGACACTTGGCTAAACTATAAGATTCGAAGATTAAAGACCAAAGTCTGCAATACCATTTCTCCAAAACAGAGCAGAAGAAATTGACCCAAATACTGTATGTCAATAAATTCGAAGAGATTGACCCAAATACTGTTTATGTCCATCAATTCCAAATATATAGTCCACCAATGCTCTAAAAACTGAAAACCTTGATGAGTTGGAATTTATAAATTTAGTGAGGATAGAATTCTCCGCACCTAGATCACATCAGTTAATTCTCACCGTTTCGTTAAATGAAGGCATCTTAAGCTTACTATTAACCAAGTTCTGATAAAAATTCTTTTCAAAATCATAACATTTATATCGTTGAGCAAGTTTTACATAATAATAAAACTTTCAATACCGCAAGTATACCGATCAAATTTTTTAATATAAAGGGTATCATTCTCGCGAGGACTATTAAACACCTAAACAACTTGAAAAGGACTTTGTTTAAAGTATTAAGAATTGATTTTAATTAAAATAAATAAATAAAATTAAAACAAATAATAATGCAAAACAAATAAACAGTGAAATAATTGAGCTACCAACAAAATGGAAATTGATCCAAGTTGAAGAATTAGGAACTATCCTGTCTTTATTTTGTTTCTCTTAATCTTGTTGATTCAATTTTAGATCCAAGATATCCTAAAGTTTTGATTAACTCTCTCTCAAGATCTAATAAAGTAACCATAATTGAATTCGATATTTATAGAATTGTAATCTTTTGACTCATAAAACTACTCCTAAATTGTTCAATTATATTTGAAGTAATCCTATAGAAAATTAATTTCACAATTAAGATCTTGATATTTGTAGGTTTATTAAGTTACCAACTCTTGTTTCGCACCTTAACACTAAAGACTTGTTATCTATCTCAATTTTTTACTAAGCATATGCACGACAATTATCACAAACATTCATCAATGTATTGAATTCATCAAGAAAAAAGGTTCACAAAGTAATTTGAAAATAATCCCTAAATATGAATTTAGAAATCCATAATCATGTTATGTATCATAGAAATCCAAATATTCATTCAAGACAATGAAATAAATAAAGGAAAAAGAATAAAATCCGATTAAAGTCTTGATCTGGAATGATGGAATTTCTTTGAAGCTCTCTTTCATCCTTCCTATTTAATCTGCTTTAATGTTGTCATTGATGCCTCTTTTTGGTGTTTTTCATGTTCTTTTATAGTGCTTGAGGCTTTTAGGGTTATGTCTAGGGTTTTCCCGCTTTATTCGGTTCCAAAAATAGTCCCGAACACTCAAAACTTAAAAAACTCGCATTTGGAAAAACCTATCCGTGATCTTGCCCAGCATAATTGTTCCTTTTTTGTTATGATTGTGCACGGTGGCACAATCGTGATAGAAAGCCATGCAATGTTGCTCATCTTTGCCATGCACAATCTTGCCTTCCTATATGCATCCGCAATCTTCTTCATTCTTCAATTTCCTGTTTCCAAACACTTACACCCACATCAAACATCTTTTGAAATATAAAATTAAGATCAATTTCTTTCTCTAAGCCAAACAAACACTTAGAACACATACAAACACTAATAATAATACAATTATAAGCCTATACATATGATAATCAGCTAAGAAACACTTCAAACCACTATTAAATACCTAGACAGCTATTACACTTAAACCTTTGCTTGTCCTTAAACAAAACTAAAAACACAAACACAAACAAAACACATAACATCCATGCAACATGTAATAATGATACAATGGTATTACATCTTAAGGAATTAACTTAACCCTAAACATCAATCACTCAAAATGTGCTAATATACTAACTTATTCCTTTCATGTTTAAGTACTTTGATTTGAATATACATATTAATTAAAATATTAACACCCTATTTAGTAGTTTTATTTATTGTAATACCATTTTCAGATTTTCTTTAAAGATAACCTTGTAACATCCCACCCTCAATTAAAGGGGTAAAATGGTAAATTGGCATAGGATGGGCTAGATTGAGAGTGTATAGGACTGATCATGCATAATAGGATTG
>JANIHZ010000002.1:37284805-37298038 GCA_027478365.1 Erythroxylum rufum | reverse complement strand
TTTCCTTCATCATCTACCGGTGTATACGGTCCATTCTCTATAATCTCCCAAAGATCAATATGAGTAGATTCAATGAATAGCCTCATCCTGTCTTTCCAATAATGGTAATCTTCACCATTGAATGCAGGAGGTCTAGTGACAGAGGCGCCTTCAGCTATATAAACGTGTGATTATGCCATGGATCTTTATCCACACTTTGTAATGGTGGTTCTTGGACACCGAACTCTAATACCAATTGAAGTAATTCATGAGTTAGTATAAACCTTACGTTCAATAGACAAAATGCACAAGAAGGGGGGTTGAATTATGTATTCTTTTTCTTGAATACTATCCCCTTTTAAATTTCTTTGAAATCTTGCTTTTTCAAAACTATTGAGTAAAATTCACAATGTATTGCAATTAACTTCTAAGTACTTGTATAAAACAATAGAAATTAAAAGTCGAGAGCTAGAGAGTAGAAGTCAACATAGCAGTTTTATCCTGATTCACCCTAAACGGTGGGCTACGTCCAGTCCTCAGAATCCTTTTTGAGATTTCACTATTCTTCTCAAAAGTACAAGAAATCTTTTCACCGAGGCTCTTTAGGTCTCTTACAACAAGTATTGTTTATCTCACTTAGCCTCTTCAAGCTCTCAGCTTTTCTTCTTTCTTACAGAAAGATATTTGTGAGCTTTGTTATAGAAAATAATAGCTATAGAGTTTAGTAAAATGAATATAGTGTTTTTCAAAGTCACTAACTTTTTTTAAAATCTCTAACTCTTTCAGTCTTCGACTCCAACTTGTATTTATAGCCTTCGTCTTCAACTGCTTCTTGATAACCGCTTTTTTCTTCTTGTTTCTTGACCTTTGAAGAAACAGTTATTCAGTTGAGTTCTATAACCAACTCAAACTGATTAACCATCTGACGTAGTATCAGGTCTTCGCCTTCGTATTGCTTTTGTCTTAGTTTGTTTCGCCTCACTTTTGCTTCCGCTTCGTCTTATTTTCTTTCGTCTTAGTTTATGCTTCTGCTTCCTCTTACTTTCTTTCGTCTTAGTTTCTGCTTCCTCTTCGTCTTACATTCTTTCATCTTAGTTTTTGCTTCCGCTTCGTCTTATCTTTTACTATACCATTATTAATCGTGAAGTCATTTTGACTTAACACTATATCCATCAGTTAAGAGCTGAAAAAAAAGACAACAAGAGATCTATGCAAACTAAAAGATAGAATTAGCCAAAATGAAATTCGGATAATTTTTGGGGATATGATAAATAAGGCTTGGAAATATGAGGAATATGCATGTTGAGGAAAAGCCACATGCAATCCAATTTCATTAATCTATTAAGATATTCATTTGTACTATGGCATTTCAAGGTAGTTCTCTAATTATTTATAAATAAAAATTAATTAATTTCTAAATAAGTAGAGAACCAACTCAATCATATGCATTTTAAATGATCTTGAATACTAGACAAGTTATGTAATCTTACGTCGAGCATTTTATTGGAAATGGAAATAATACAAAATTCTAGTATGACAATTGTCATCCACTAGGGCCAATGTATCTCACTCCAAACTTCCACAAGCTAAGAGATTTTGTGGTTTTCAATACTAAGGTTCAAATGCTTATCCAAAATGGCAACTGGAGTTAGCATTTTCATTCATCAAGGTGTTCTTGTATCATCGTGGAAAATCTTCCTGTTACCAACCTGATTCTATACAATGGAAGCTCCACAAGTCTAAACCATTCTCAATTGATTTGTGTAAAAGGCTGTTATTTGGATCCTTGGACAAGTTACAATATAAAAAAATCGTATGGGACTCTAATATTACACTAGCTCATTCCTTTATACTGTGGTTAGCAATACTACAGAGTTTAGGAGCAAGAGACAAATTGAAATTTTAGGTGCCTGATATGAAATGAGCACTGTATGGAGACACATCGGAGAAACTAGACCACCTGTTCTCTATATGTGCTCCAATTAAGAATTTGTGGAGACAATTTCTTCTAACTTTCAACCTAAAGTAGAACAACCAGACATAAGACACACTTAGATGGGCAACCATGGTGAAATCCAACTTGAATGGAGACTACAGACTATAAGCTATTTAAAAATATTTTTGCTATGTCAATTCACTATATGTGGAGAATGAGGAATTCCTAATTGTTTGGGGATGCTAAGAATATCTTGAAACAAAACTTGTTGGGATACATAACCAAATTAAGACTAATTTCTCTAACAAAACTCCTTTTATGACTCCATTACAATAAGATTGAAAATGAGACTAAACTTATAAAACATGGCTAATATCCTCTAAATGTTCTCTAATTTCTGTAAGTGTAGCTAGTGTACACTTCAAAGACTTGAAGTGGTTGATTTGTAATGTTTTGTAATGAATCTATTATTCCATTAAGAAATTCATTAATTACTTTCCCAAAAAATTTAATTAACTTCCAAAAAAAAGATAAGAAGATGGTGGTGAATGTCATATTGCACATAATTATGCGAATAATAGGAGACATCACAGGGGAAATTATATGTGTTCTCATAAATAGAATATATCCAGTACGTAATTGAAAGATTACAAGTTGTTCTCATGCTTCCATAGGCATTTAACACCTTTCCTATATCATTCATTCTCATAGTAACTGATCGCTTGACTTAAAATTTTTGTACAACAATAGCAACCTATTGAAAACAACACCTTACAAATAATATGGGTGGTAGAATTTTTTTTTATAAAAAAAAATTGAATGTGATTGAATTAAGCCAAAAGGTAAGCAAATTACAACATAGTTGTTACAATATGCTGGACATATCTATAGGGATCTATCTAACTAAGCAAGTAGGTAGAATTACAAAACAATGTTCAGTCCTTTACATAGTTGAGATGATTACATGTTCCATACATTATTGAAATAGTGAATGTCTTCAAATCTGTTCTTGAATGTGTTGATGTGGAGTCTAATTTTCTGCATCAATTTGTTGTTGAAAGTTTCTTGATCTTGAGCTACATCTCGAAAGACTCTCCTATTTCTTTTATCCCAAATAGCAGCAATTTCAAAGCAATGCAAATTCACCACCTGATATTGTTGTTTCACTTGTTTGTATGTTTAAAAGTGGAGCTCTAATTGATTATTTCATTCCAAGAACTCAGGACGTGGAATACCTAGTAGTTTTGTCGGAGTTGTTTCTAGATTTTCCTGTTAAATTCACAGTGGAAGAAGAGATGTGATGAATTTTCTTCATCTTGTTTGCATATGACGCACCAATTAGGCAGTTGTAGGAACGTGGAGATTCTATCAATTGTTGGAATTATGGATTTCATAGCCATCCAAGTGATTGTGGAAGCTTAGGGATTAAGGTGTTTATGCCACACCACTTTAGTCCAAGGGACAATGTTGTTATTACCTCTTATAAAGTTCTTGCATAACTGATATGTGAAGTTTCCAGACCTTGTCAATCTCCATATGATCATGTCATTGTCAGTGCTGAGATGAGTCTATGTCATTTCCTTCTTAATATTGCTTGGAATAGGAATGTTATTGAACAAGCACTTGTCAATAAGAGCGTTAGCAACTGTACTATCAAAATGGATCATTGGTTTCAATATTTGCATGGAGGTTTGATTGTAGAGAGGCCTTGTGAACAGCCAGCTATCATGCGAGAAGTTGGTGTCCTTGCCATTTCCAATGAGATTGATAATTTCAGATCTTACTTTCTCTCTTGTTTTCAGGATTGCTTTCATCATCCAAGACATACCAGGTGAGGGCAAAAGATGATGATACAGCATTATTTAAGAAGGAACCCTCTGTTCAATCAATGTTCACAGAAATTTTGATTTTAAAAGTAAAGTAGTTGACTGGGAGGAATTTGAGAAGGTTGAGACCCTCATTAATACAATATTCGGATCTTATGGTTTTGAAAGAACTAAGCAGAAGGGAGGATCTCTAGTAGTCGTCAGCCTAGACGCAATCCAACGTTTTCTTTCCTCATTGCTTCTTGACAAATGATTTTTCATGGACACGGTGTTTTTGAGGATGGAGGCATTGTTACGCAACAAAATTTCCGATCTATATAAATACGCCAAATTTACACATTATTTCATCACATACTTGGCAAAGCAACAATAATACCGACATTATTTATTCAAAGTTCGAATCTTCCTTTCTACTCCTACTCCTACTTCTTCTTCCTCTCTACTGGTACAAAACACTTATCAGAAATTTTTTCTCTCTGCTGATATTGATAGTGATGGAGTCATCTTCTGGAGTGGAAGAACCTGTTAATTTTGGAAGATCCATAATAGTACCCAGTGTTCAAGAGCTTGCCAAAGAGTCCATCCTCAAGATCCCACCTCGGTATGCTAGAACTGAACAGGAATCTGTCACTGCTTCCGAGGATGGATCTCTGTCTTCTGTCCCAATCGTTGACCTTGAAAGATTAGAAGCTGACGATTCAGCGGGGTCTGAGCTGCATAGGTTGCATGCTGCTTGCAAGGACTGGGGCTTCTTCCAGGTATTTGTAGAGAGTTTGGTGAGAGCAAGTGTTATGCTTCACGGAGGAGTCAAATGTTAAAACTTCGATCCACATCCATCAATGCAGTGTTACATAGGGGTCGTAGATTTTAAAGCTGGAACCTCATCCTTATAATCAAGCTTATACTTGATGCAAAGAGTAATCTGAGTGGTGAATCAGTAACTTAGGATATTAAAATGAGACTAATCAAGTTTTTCCATGTGAGAAATATGCTCGGTAAATTACACAACCAAGAAATATATATCCCGTACTTAGCGTTGTTACACTGTATCGCATTCTTTTAGTAGTGCAGCTGGGAGCTCTGTTTCAATGAATTCATTTGATTAAAACAGGTTGTGAACCATAAAGTTAGCAATACATTGTTGGAGAATTTCAGGATGGAAGTTGAGAATTTCTTCAAGCTGCCTTGTGAAGAGAAGCAGCGGCTATGGCAGCAACCAGATAACCATGAAGGGTTTGGGCAATTGTTTGTGATTTCAGAGGAGCAGAAACTAGACTGGTGTGACATGTTCTTTATAACCACTCTTCCGACCGATCTGAGGACGAAGGAACTATTTGACAAACTCCCTCCAAATCTAAGGTATATTCCCCATTTTTCATTCATTGCCTTCTGCGGTTACAATCCATAAAGTGGAGTATCCAGAAACTGTTAACTGGGTACTATACAAATCAGAAGGTATAAATTTAAGCTTTTTGGGATACCGTCGAAATTGCCGAGCACCATAGTTGGCAGCTAGTTAATAACCAAATTTCTATCCCAAAAAATGAGAATTATGGACTTCACAACTGATTTCTAGGTACGCTTATAACCTAGGAAATCTTAGGAAAGAGTTTAGGAAGTTTAACTGCCTTAGAGGATAATTTTATTTCTATTTTGCATCTTCATTCTTTAACTGCAGGTGCACTTTGGAAGCTTACTGTACTGAAATGAGAAAGCTAGCAATGAGAATCTTGGATTACATGGCAAAAGCATTGAAGATGGAAGCTCACGAAATGAAGGACTTATACAGTGATGGAGTTCAATCAGTTAGAATGAACTATTATCCAACATGCCCTCAACCAGAGAGGGCTATCGGTTTCACTCCTCATTCAGATGCTGACGCTTTAACAATTCTGTTTCAGTTAAACGAAACTGAAGGACTACAAATTCGTAAGGAAGAACGATGGATTCCTGTTAGGGTACTTCCAAATGCTTTTGTTGTTAACGTCGGGGACATCATGGAGGTATCAGTTTTACTTCTAAGCCAACTTGTTGCCTGCTGCATTCGATTAATACATGAGCCATGTTGACTTGAAAAGTACACGCTGAGTGTTTTATTTAATGATTTAACCTTTGGTAACAGGAGAATTTAGGCATATGAATTAAGTAAAGTACCTCTACGACCAAATTCGGACCTCAATTGTCAGATAAATTTACGCTGTCACCATTGCCTTCTGTGAAAATAGCTTCTCTTCATCAGAAAAAAATCAGAAACAAAGGGGAAAGGGACCTTTTGCAACTTATGAAGACCTATAGTTCTTTTACGTTCTTTTAGAAAACTTGGGAGGGACAAAGCCCTAACACCTTCCTTTCGATAGCACAAAGCAAAGAGTAATAGAGTGTTGAGTTCCAGTTACAATGACCTCTGAAGCATTTGAGGAAATAAATAAAAAGCATTACCAATAAGCTAACGAAAGAGTTACTGTGTCTATAAACAGAATTTTCGTTAGCATTTCCACACGTTTCACTTTTTCATTTGCAGATTTTCAGCAATGGAATTTATCGGAGCATTGAGCACAGGGCAATGGTGAACTCAGCAAAAGAAAGGTTGTCTGTTGCAACATTTTACAGCCCAAAGCTAAGCACTCTACTAGGCCCTGCATCCAGCATCATTGACTCGAATAATCCAGCTGTTTTCCAGCAAATGCCATTGGAGAAGTACTTTAAAGAATTCTTTTCTCGAAAGTTAAATGGCAAGTCATATCTTGATTTCATGAGAATAACAGCAGATGACAAAGTGTTATGACTCCACTGCAAATTGTACACAAACTTATTCTACCGCGTAACTCTGTTAAGATATTTGCTAAGATACCTAATTTACTATTTTGGATATTATTTCTAGTTAGATATATTTAGTATATCATTACTGATAAGAAATTCACTTGTTATATGATTTCGTTATTCAGAATAATGAGGGAATCCTACTTGAAATAAAATCCTAAAAAAGATAGGATTTATTGGATATGTACAATTGGAGATAGATATGTGTTCAGTTAAGATATACAAGCAGATTTATCGGTGATTTGAGCAATCTTTCGCAGCTGCGTTTTCTCTAGATGTGCATGAATGATTTGGACTGTTGGATCATCATTTTTGTGAGGGAAAAACGTGCAGCAAATTAATCAATTTTGTAGCTGTATTTTTGTGATGTTTCAGTGATGAAACACATGTTTGTTTGATGATTTTTATGGCTGCTTTGCATGGGATGCTTTACTGATTATTTCAAAGGTTCACAACAGAATTCTTTTTGGAAAACTTCTCATGGTTTCAAGTTAACGAGGCTACACATACAGGGGAGTGTCTTTTGACTCAAGTATCACTTTGTTTATGTTTATTCTTGTTTTAATCACTTGAGATTTATTTTTTATCTTTATCTTCTTTTGGTGTTGCAAAAATCTTCTATTAAAGCTAGCACGAGATGGTCATGCTATTGGGAGTAGAATACTTTCACATAGTGTAAGTACGAGTGGATAGTATCAAGGGTTGAGTAATGTCGGCTCAGTAAAACCTTGTATAAAATTATTGTACTTTGGTGAAAGTTGATTAAGCTGGATAAGGATCCTGCAGACATAAGTCGAGTGTGTCAAACTGTGTTACCAAATTTCAGTTGTTGATTTACTTGTTGTATATTTGATTTTTTTGCTTGTGTTTTAATTATGGAAAAAATGACAGTTGCTAACATAGTTGCTTTCTATTAAGCAACTATTAGGTTTAGTTTAAAGCAATTACGACAAAACACGGTTATTACGAAACTACAACCTTCGAGTTTTTCTTTTGGTATTAGAACTTGGTTCACCTAATTAGAACTTGGTGTGTCAAGTTGATGTAGATTGGTGTTCCGCAATTATGGTTACTAGAGAAGGAACGTCAATTACTAGGCCACCGTTATTAGATGGTTCTAATTACCCTGCTTGGAAAGCAAGAATGAAAGTATTTATTCAAGTACAAGAAACTAAAGCATAGACTTCGGTATTGAATAGTTGAACACATCCAATGATAATTGATGAAAAGTATAAAGGAGTACTTAAAGATCCATCCAACTGGATAAGTGCCGAAAAAAAAGGAGTGGTTGGTAACTCTCAAACAATGTATGCAATTGCTAGTTATGTGGATAAAGGACATTTCAGTATGATATTAACGTGTGAATCAGTAAAAGAAGCGTGAGATACAAAACAATACATGAGGGACTAAAATCGGTTGTAGCTTCAAAACTTCAAAAGTTGGCTACTAGATTTGAGAAACTTAAAATGAAACTATTTGAGACTTTCATGAACGACTGCGTGATATTGCCAAACAATTATGTCCAAAGTCATAATGACATCAACTATATACGTATCAAAAAAGGACCCAACCTAGGGCTAAGCGTTAACCAGGATTGTTCCGTATCATTTCTCAATATCATATCACAATCATCTCTCATAGTCAAACCATTAAGCATCTGATCATTATGCATACTCGTTAGGTGGTATGTCCTACGGTCTTTTACTCATCTACAATCACAATCTAACACATCAATATATAATTCAAATATCAATTATGCAATTTCACAAAATAAGCACTTATTCACATAAGGACCATTATAAATGCATGCAGTATGCCACAAGCATCCAATCACGTATGCATATACTTAGATATCACTACGATATTAATATAGGCATCACAATAAGGATATTGACATTTTTACTGACTTAACACGTAATCTTTCATATCAGTTTAGAATCATATTTAATAGCTAGTATGGTTTGGTATCAGTAGATAGATATGAACCTACTTGATTGATGTCCTTGTTTGTCTGAACCTTGCAATGTCGATCTCACTCCTATTGTACATATAAAATAGAAAAAGAAATATCCTACTCAGTGTTTTACAAGTTGTTAAGCTCAATTATTAACCAAGGACTTATTAGGTTTGCCGTAATGGTCCAATTATGACAATTGAATCTTGATATTATTATCGCATAAAGTTTTCATGATTTTTAATTCATAAACTATTAAGAAGCTCGCAATGGTTCTTAGGGAAAATTGACCAATAGTATTTTTTTAGAAAGTCACTGAAAGCTCATTGGAATATTTCTTCAATGATCGGAAAAAATTTTGGCTTTAGAATTCAACAATTTTTAATAAAAAAATACGAGTTTTTGATGAGTAGAACAACTTTTATAACTACAAGAAACTCAAATTCTCAACCAATCTCAATGAATTAAAGAAAAATCATTTTGGAGCCCTGACCTCTATTTTCGTCAAGCAATAATGATACAGCCGACGATTGACAACAAGACCATAAGGGCTTTTACTCCTAACACTAAGGGGAGATCAATATGTTGGTGGAGATGGTTGACAACACTCACTAGAAGTGATGAATCAAAGAATTGAAATTTTGTCTAATTTTTCTTCTTGATTTTTGTGATGATTTTTGCATTGTTATGAGATAAAATGGCTATAATTGTGACAAGTTCAAAGAGAGGAGTTGATTGGTATATATAGTTGGTTGGTTAGAATCACCGGCGGTAACGAATAAAGGAAGATAATGGTTTATGAATATATATATGTAAGGTAGTGTATTACAAATTGATTCTTTTAATGATATTTAAAAATTATTTTTAAAGTTTCATTCTACCTTATCTAAGGATTTCCTAAAGTAATATAAAAAGAAGATAATGAAATATTCTTCCTAATTATTTTATAATGACAAATCATACATTGATTGCTTAACTTTCTCTAAGTAATTTATGTCATATCTAATGACTATCAATTGATCTGTCTTTAACTAGAGTATGACGTGACTAATATCAAAACATACAACCCCTGTATGAGATGCTTTAGAGATTGCAAGTCACTAACTTATAGAATCATCACAATGGACACATGAGTAGATAAATTTCACAGTTTATTGAACTTATTCTCTAACAAATACCTACACGTTTATTTAAGTATTATCATACTTTAGTTTATGAGATTGATTACTTCGTAAGAAAGAAATTTAAGATATTCTATTCTACTCTATAATATCTAGTCATAGTAGATTAACGCTAAAAATAGTTTTAAAAGAATACTTAAATAGAATATAAATCTTATAATTATGATTTCATTATAATTTTACTTTTAAAATACATTTATTCTATAGACTTTATCTTATAAGTTAATTAATTAAACAAACATATAAAAGATTTAAAAAAAAGGCTTTATCTAATTATGTCGTATATATATACAATTAATTGATTAATTGTAATATAAAAACCAATAAGTAGTTACTTTGAAATGAAGAGTTTCAAGGGTGCTCAATTTTAATACTTCTACTAGCAAAAGAGACTTAAAAAGAAAGACAACATGGTATTGAGTTGGCGAGTACATTTCAGAACTTTCATATGTTTTCTTGCTTAGATAAGATGTATGGATAACGTGTTGGTCTCAAACTCTGAGTGCAAGAAGGTTGTGGCCTACATCTAGAATATTAACTTGAAACAGGAGAATGTAAATCTAATGTATAATCCACGTTTCAAGATAATAAAAAGAAATATTCTTGCATTTGTAACATTAATTTATTTTGATAAACTAATGAAAGGGTACAAGTTAATGCTGAAGCAAGTCCATTTGCTCAAGTAAGCTTCAGGGGTTATGGAAGAGTTAAACATAACCAGCAAAATAAGTTGGTGTATAATTTACAGTGGAGTCGTAACACTTTGTCATCACTCATCAGCTGTTATTCTCATGAAATCAAGATATGACTTGCCATTTAACTTTCGAGAAAAGAACTCTTTAAAGTACTTCTCCAATGGCACTTGCCGGAAGACTGCTGGATTATTCGAGTCAATGATGCTGGATGCAGGGCCTAGTAGAGTGCTTAGCTTTGGGCTGTAAAAAGTTGCAACAGACAACCTTTCTTTTGCTGAGTTCACTATTGCCCTGTGCTCAATGCTCCGATAAATTCCATTGCTGAAAATCTGCAAATGAAAAAGTGAAACGTGTGGAAATGCTAACGAAAATCCTGTTTATAGAGACAGTAACACTTTCGTTAGCTTATTGGTAATGCTTTTTACTTATTTCTTCAAATGCTTCAGAGGTCATTGTAACTGGAACTCAACACTCTATTACTCTTTGTTTTGTGCTATCGAAAGGAAGGTGATAGGGCTTTGTCCCTTCCATGTTTTCTAAAAGAAAGTAAAAGAACTATAGGTCTTCATAAGTTGCAAAAGGTCCACCAAGTTTAAAGCTCAAGTGTTTAATCCACAGTAGGAATTCTTGGTTCCTTCTGTGAAAATAGCTTCTCTTCATCAGAAAAAATCAGAAAATAGCTTCTCTTAAGTCACATGCCTTACTTCTCCTGTTTCCAAAGGTTAATCATTAAATAAAACACTCAGCCTGTATTTCTCAAGTCAGCATGGCTCATGTATTAATCGAATGCAGCAGCCAATAAGTTGCTGAGAAGTAAAACTGATACCTCCATGATGTCCCCGACGTTAACAACAAAAGCATTTGGAAGTACCCTAATAGGAATCCATCGTTCTTCCTTACGAATTTGTAGTCCTTCAGTTTCGTTTAACTGAAACAGAATTGTTAAAGCGACAGAATCTGAATGAGGACTGAAACCAATAGCCTTATCTGGTTCAGGGCATGGTGGATAGTAATTCATTCTAACCGATTGAACTCCATCACTGAACAAGTCCTTCATTTCGTGAGCTTCCATCTTCAAGGCTTTTCCCATGTAATCCAAAATTCTCATTGCTAGCTTTCTCAGTTCAGTACAGTAAGCTTCCAAAGTGCACCTGCAGTTGAACCATGAAGATGCAAAATAGAAAAAAAATTATCCTGTAAGGCAATTACATTTCCTAAACTCATTCCTAAAATTTCCTACGTTATAAGCATACCTAGAGTACAGAAATGAGTTGTGAAGGACATAATTCTCATTTCTCGGATAGAAATTTGGTTATTAACTAGCTGCCAACTATGGTGCTCAGCAATGTCCAGCAAGAAGGAAACTGAATTTTCTGTCGACGGTATCCCTAAAAGCTTAAGTTTATACCTGATTTGTTTAGTACCCAGTTAACTGCTTCTGGATACTCCACATTGTGGATTTTAACTGTAGAAGGTAATGACAGAAAAAAGGGGAACAAACCTGAGATTTGGAGGGAGTTTGTCAAATAGTTCCTTCTTCCTCAGATTGGTCGGAAGAGTGGTTATATAGAACATGTCAGACCAGTCTAGTTTCTGCTCCTCTGAAATCACAAGCAATTGCCCAAACCCTTCATGGTTATCTGGTTGCTGCCATAGCTGCTGCTTCTCTTCATAAGGAAGCTTGAAGAAATTCTCAACTTCCATCCTGAAATTCTCCAACAATGTATTGCTAACTTTATGGTTCACAACCTGTTTTAATCAAATGAATTCATTGAAACAGAGCTCACAGCTGCACTACTAAAAGAATGCGAATATGCGATCCATTGTAACAACCCTAAGTACGGGACATATATTTCTTGGTTGTGTAATTTATCGAGCGTATTTCTCACATGGAAAAACTTGATTAGTCTCATTTTAATATCATAAGTTACTGATTCACCACTCAGATTACTGTTATAATCAAGTATATGCTTGATTATAACGATGAGGTTCCAGCTTTCAATCTACGACTCCTATGTAACACTGCATTGATGGATGTGGATCGAAATTTTAACATTTGACGACTCCATGAAGCTTAACACTTGCTCTCACCAAACTCTCTACAAATACCTGGAAGAAGCCCCAGTTCTTGCAAGCAGCATGCAACCTATGCAGCTCAGATCCCATTGAATCGTCAACTTCTAATCTTTCAAGGTCAACGATTGGGACAGAAGACAGAGATCCATCCTCGGAAGCAGTGAGAGATTCCTGTTCAGGTCTAGCATACCGAGGTGGGATCTTGAGGATGGACTCTTTGGCAAGCTCTTGAACACTGGGTACTATTACGGATCTTCCAAAATTAACAGGTTTTTCCACTCCAGAAGATGACTCCATCACTATCAATATCAGCAGAGAGAGAAAACTTCTGATAAGTGTTTCGTATCAGCAGAGAGGAAGAAGAGGTAGAAGTAGGAGCAGAGAGGAAGATTCGAACTTTGGTTAATATCGTCGGTATTATTGTTGCTTTGCCAAGTATGTGATGAACCAATGCGTAAATTTGGCGTATTTATATAACTCGGAAATTTTGTTGCGTGGCAATGCCTCCTTCCTCAAAAAAACCCATGTCCATGAAAAATCACCGACAGAAAGGGAAGCTTCGGTGTTTTGTCTGTGGAAGCAAAGAGCACTTAGCTAACAACTGTCCTAAGGCGACCAGGAAGGATGCCAAATTCCTGGAGAAGATTGAAAATCTGTTGCCTATTCATCCTCACAATTCTATCGAGGAACTGTTAGAAGAACAATCTTGTGAGGACAGTGAAACTCAGTTTGCTGTTTCTGTTTCAACAGAAGAAGAAGATTCATC
>JANIHZ010000002.1:37196590-37210537 GCA_027478365.1 Erythroxylum rufum | reverse complement strand
TTTGAGTGGAACAAAAATTTCTGTCCTCGTTCCATGCGGACGGAACAAAAATTGATGAGGACGGTAAGCAAACACCACGAAGACAGAACTTTTATGTCCTCGTCATCCGTCCTCACGTCCGAGGACGGCAACCAAACACAGCATTATTATTTGCTTTTACGGCATTGTCAAGTGTAATAAAATCAAATCAACTCATTACAAGGCTGCAATGTTTGGAGATGTGATTCTCTGACCCAATTTTTTGTACCTACTCTGTTTCATTAAATTCAAACTATTTATTTATGTGGATTTATTTATATAAGACTTACATAAATAGATGACTTGAATCTAACGAAACAGGATAGGTACACAAAAATTGAGAGGGCCAATGTTTGGTGGTTTTTTAGATTCAATTTCTTACTTGCGTCTCAAATTCAAATTCAAATGCAAATCCCTCCTAAACGGCACTGGATCCCACTTTATGCAAAACCAACAACTCTGCTCTCTTTATCAGAAGAAAACGAACAACTTTTCTCCATATATAAAAACTGATGAAAATAGTACACGTGATAACTGCCATGCCCCTAGTGAATCCAACAAGCCAAATCCAATACAAAATGGAAACCAATTAAAAAGTAGTCTATTGCCAAAAAGGGGAGGAAATATATGGGAACAGTCAATACACTTAACAAGCATCAAATTTTCTGTGTCAATGGAAGAGGAAGAGGCAGGCACACAAGGAGAGAATCTAGGCAGTCAACTTCCAAAAATGGTGTCTTTGAATTCATTAACAGATTTTTGGCATTAAAGTGTGTGTTCTTATATCTCTGTATAGCTATTGGGTGCGTCAATCTCCAATTGGGTAGCCTAGTTCTAAATTTTCTCAACTGAAGTGTCTTAAGACGTCGCAGTCTCCACACTGAGAGAGTGACGAAGGAGACAATCCCAACATCTCCGTGTGTGTTCTCTTTTTTTTAGTTATCTCTCTTCTGTAGTTGGCTAGAAGAAGAGAATCAATCATGCCATCGGGTCCAAGGAAGAGAAAAGCTGCCAAGAAAAGGAGGGAAAATGAAGCCGCCTACGACAAGGGCAACCATGACCACGACCATTCTTCTTCAATTAATAACTTACATGGTAAGAGAGAGTATTTAGGGGCCTTTTCTTTTCACTTTCTGGATACAGCAACCCGTCACTGCCGTCCGCTACTTACCAATCTGTCAATCAATCATGGAGCTTCCTTTGGTTAAAGCCTGTTTCTTATTTTCTGTTTACTTGTGAATCTGGCGTGATGGGTATTTAGTTGGAGTCCATGTTTATTTGCTTTTGTAGTAAAGATTGCGGCTTTGGAGAATCTGTGGTAATGAGTATTGTTAGTGTACTTGCTTTATTTTGATTCAGGATTTGTAGTGGTTTCGTGTTTTGTGGCTTTAATTTGTTAGTGTATCCATTTTATGCTTGATTTCGATCTCTTGTTCTTCTGGTGATTTTGGTATTGGTGTCAATTTGGTTGGCGTGTATTCTTTGGTGCCAGATTCGTGCTGTTCTTTTTTCAGTATTGTTCTCGGAGGATTCTTTGCATTCTTATTTGATCGGAACTGCAAAGTTGTTTTTGTCGCCTTCATTGATGGCTAGTTGGGATGAAAACCTTGTCTATATTGGCCTCCCGATTCTTAACCATCAATCCTTGAATCCTGTCCTCGGATTAGTGGTTACTATGGCCAAATGGAATTCCTTATACTGTGCTTCCACGACTGACAAGTGAATTCTTCTATCTCTAAATCACTCGAGGAAATACTCATCCATGCATTTGCTTCACATATAGCTTAAATTTATTCAGTTATGCTTTTGCTATCAAGTTGGTTGGGTGAGCATCAACTAAATATCTTGCGTTTTTTTTTAAATTTGATGTTCAATTTTATTGGCTCCATCTATATCATTTTACGCCTCAGAACTATTCTAATTCACCTTATGAGTTCTAAAGATGTCTGGATAAATGTGTCTTATTCATGACTTGTTGACAGTCAGTCTCTTTTGTTGAACGTTTGGAATTTAACTGAATTTTTAGGACGCGATGATGATATAAGGCATGAGGATGAGAGTGAGAGTGATGGTGGTTCAGCTGATTCCTGTCTTTCTCAAGACCACTACGATGTGCATAATGATGAGAGACATCCATTTAGTGAAGAATCCAATAAGAAAGGCCCACCGACTTCACAATCATTTGGGTCTGAGAATTTGACAGTTGAGAGGATTGCTGAGGATGTAGAAGGTAGCGATGAAGTTGAAGAAGATGATCATTTTCTCAAATTGGACAGAAAACGGCTTACTATTCTGAATGAAGAGAGAAATGGAACTTTATTTCACAGCAAGGAGAAGGCAGTTGATGCTTCTCAAAGCACAACTCAGATTTCTCAAAGTGGAAAACTAGTTAACAAAGCTAATAACAATTCAGGTCTCGAAACTGCATCTGACGTCGATACAGTCCCACCTTTGGTGCCCATGTCTGAGGTGGGAAGGCCCATCTTCGAAGGTGTTGAAGGTGAAACTTTAGAGTTTCTGGATGTTGTTAAATTGGAAACAGAAGAAAACATGGAAAAATTGTTGCCTATATGGAATGAGCATGCTGGAGTTTCACTAAGTTCTGTATCGCATGAAAAAGAAGATAAATGTTTATTAGGTGACATTGTTGGGCAATTATCAACTCTGCCTGGTACGGTTAAAAATGAAAATAACACCAAAACTTCAGAAGTACCAGATATAATTACTGCTAGCAATGATATTGGATACACCAAAGATTCTGATGGTCCTATTTATGCAAATGAAGGCAAATCATTGCCCGCCAGTAAATGTGCTGTTGAGACTAATAATGATGCACAAAACGTCAATGACTTTGAAACTTCCAATGTTAGTGAAAATCAGGTACTACCCTATGTCTTTTGCTGATAATATGCTTCATCTATCCTTCCTTCTTGTTATTTCGTTAAGAAGTGATTACCGAACTGCTGTGCAGCCTCTTGTTGGTTCAGCTCCCCGAGTAACACAAAGAACATCCTGGTTGAGTTGCTGTGGTTTGTTTGAAGTTTTTACAGGCTCTAACAGATAATTTCAGGTTTCTTATCTACCTAAGATCAAATCCATATCCTTTTTTCCTAAAGTACCTGGTATTCTATATATAGGCATTCATCTTTTACTGGTACATGGAACCTTCATTCTTAGAGTTTGTCTCTACATATCAGATTTTGAAACTGATGATATCACTTGGTCTTTTGTAGGATCTACTTCATAAATACTATTTCTTTTTATCCTAAGTGGATGTGGATTTATTCATGTAGAGAATCACAATTTGTCAGTGTCTTCTATCCTTCCTTTACTTCTTGAATATTTGTGAATAGGATTAATGTCCTTTAACACCATTTCACAGAATAAAACAAAGGATTTCTTTGGTGGATACTGAGTCAGTTTCATGTCTCTGCTTTCAAGGTGTTAACTTGGGCAATATACTTATATAAACAATTATAAAGTCTTCGCAAATAGTTGTGGTATCCAAATTGCAGGCAACTTGTTTTGTTTCATGCTTCGTTGTTGCTGATTTTGCCATGTGCTACTAGAGCGGAGTGAAAAATCTTTGTATGGTAGTAGCTCAGAACAACCATGACCTGTAGAAATTGCTTGCTTGCTTGCTTTTCAGTGGCCTTCAAATTCTTTTTGAATATTTGATAGTTATATTCTATTTCAACTTACTAGGGTAAATGTGATTCGATGTATTAAATTATGATAATAAAATTAAGTTGCAATTTTTGCGGTATTTTTACAAAATTTGGAACATTTTACGAAATTGCTAATGTATAAGCATAAAAATTTGGGTTTGATACACGTAGCTCGTAGTTTTTTTTAATCTCTATATTTCGTCACAACTTTTTGACGTTCAACCAAATTTTCTGAAGTCTAATGCTCGTTAGATGTTGTTAGCGTACCATCTTGTTTGTTGTATTAAACAACATTATTTCAACTTAAGAGAAGATGGAATAATTTTCACAGAATCATATAGACTATTAACCGTCGAAGAGATCATGCTGCTGTAAATGTAAATAAACAAAAATATGCACTCAATAAAGACATTTTTTCTACAAGTTGAAAGATAATGTTTAGTATTATATTCATGACTCAAGTTATTTTTTTTTTTGTAATCATAAAACTATTGAATACATGACCCAAGTTAAGATTAGTGTAAGTAGTTTATTTCCCGAATTTCATTGGAGAACTCATTTTTTTAATACACAAATGCACGCTCTCTCAAGGCTCTTAGCAACTCTTTAGTGTATTCAACATTTTTTCTACAATTTATATATAGTCTATTTATACTTAAAATAGTTGTTAGAAACAAAAACTAGTTAAAATGACTAATAATATTGGCATTTGTTGACAATTATAGTATATTAGTCAACCAATATGTCATACCAATCAATTAATATGATGACAAACTCACATTAATATTTTCAAAAGATACTAGTTGAGCATGCTACTATACTAGTTGAACAGCCTATCCAAAACTTTAACATTAGTTTGCCTAAATCATTGCATTGTTCAATCAAAATTTCTACAATAACTTTTCAAAACTTTTCAAGTTCTTTTCAAAAATCAAAACACTTTGTTTTGTCAAAAACTTGATTTAAAACAGTTAAAATTAACATGTTTTAGGTACTCGTACAATTTTGGGTCCTTAATGCTTGTACCTTTTCTAACCCATAACTTTTTTAGTTTACTTAATATAAATTGTTTCAAAGGGAAATTCTATGAATATATCCATAATTAACTTAAAAGTGACACCTCATGTACCATGATTTAAACATTTATGAATTATGGAGTGTTGCATATAAGAATATAACATATATGCATTTCTAAGTCATCTTTGGAAGTGATGGTGATTAAGAAATCCACTTTGTAAATATGATGGATAAGAGGCTCTTCTTGTATGATAGTTAGGCCTAAAGATGAATTGGCATAACATATCCTTTTGATGGAAATTTGTCCTATATTAATTATGAACATGTTCTTTTTGCTTATATAGTGGCCTATGATGATAAAGAGCTTGTTTCATGCCATTTTGATAGTAAAAAGGTTTGTATGAATGAGAAAAATATTACAAGCAATTTTGGTATGGCTTTGTATGAAAAATTATGCCTATTTATTCCTTCAATGCTTGACCATCAAGGTTTAAAATGTGAACCAAAGATGAATATTTCATTTCAATTTCTCATTCTCAATTATGTAGTCATGTAGGAGTTTTTGAACCTCTTTATACTTGAAAGATAATTTATTGCTTTTGAAATTCAGCATTTCTAAGCATTCAACAAGTTCTTTATAAGAAAAAATATTATTGTTGTCATCACAGTCATTAACCAACTCATCATTATTTTCCATAATGAACATGTATGCAACCTCATTATTCAATTCTTTACTTTTAGAATTGTTCATATCATCCATATAGATATTAATGCTCTCTTCTACCTTCCATCATTCTCCTTCCTTTTAATCCATTCTTGATTTTCATTTAAATTCTTATCAAGCTCATCATAATTAACACTAATACCATTTACACCAATATCGTTATAACAATTATTAATGTATGTAAGATAAAGTATGTGGTGGATATCATAAGCAATTTGGAATATTGAAACTTTGAAAAAAAAAATAATATAAAAAAGTTTGCACTGCTTACTATTTAATAGTGAGTCTATTTTTACTCCTATTCCACTTATGTTACTATAGAAACTCCTATAAATCAAGCACTTAAGCCATAAGAGAGCCTTTTATTCTAGTTCTCTAAAATAAGTAATCATTTTGATGTGATAAAATAAATATATAAAATGAAGCACAAAGCATAATACTAAAGAAATCACTCAGGCAAGTTCATCTATCCTTTCTTATAGCACTGTTTGGCTTATTGGAGACCTAACTAAACTTGTAAAAACTCTTAAATTGAATGTTTCTAAGTGGACAATGGTTTGTTCTTTCCAATCACCAACACCTATGGTATGGTGGTATTAGCTCTTAATACATCAAGAAAAGGAATGGCTTACACATTTCCCTAAAAGTAGAATAAGGGCAATAAATCCTTTATTCTCTGACCGTGCTCTATTAGAGGATCAAAATATGTTTAAGAAAAGAAGGAAACATTTCCCATTTAGATTTAACAACTAATTGGTGGACATTATTAGATACATAAAGGTTATATAAGTGGTCTTTCTCACAATATCAAAGGTAGCAACACTCTAGAGGGTTTAACTAAAATTGGATAAGCATATTGGAATAGGGAGATCCTCCTTAATAAAGAAAAGAGAAATCTATATGAATATACCTGAGCTCTTAATAATCAAAATTCTCTCCTCCTTCAAAGGTCTAGAACTCAATGGATAAAGGAAGGTGACAAAAATACCAAATTCTTCTTTAATTTAATTTTAGATATAAGGAATTCCAACAAAATTGCTTCTGTTCTTAATCAAAAGGACGAGCCGTTACCTCTTAGGAGGATACAAAGACTCCTTGTGGGTGAAATGGCCTCACTCTTATTTCCTAAAAAACAAAAACGTCTGGGACCTAAAGACCAATCCATCATACTCCTGGTTTCTCAAGTGCCTATTGAAGGTAAGGGATGAAATAAGGGGAGAAAGTTAAACACATTATTGGAAATGAGGAAGTTGTATATCTTTTCTTTGACAATTGGAGTAAAGCAAGTCCATTATATAATAGTCCTCTGGCCCTTGTTAAGTAGCATATATCCCACAAGTTCCAAGGTTAAGTTGTGGATTAGCCACAACCATTGGCAAGGAATTCCTAATGTGTTTGAGGATTACATTCCAAACTACAACCTGAGCTATATGGAGGAAGATGAATATTGGTGGTTGGGACCCTCATTAGGTAATTCAGTACGTGATATTTTAGAGAAAAAGGACCACATATTGATGGTTGGAAGGTAGTATGGAGCACTAACATACTACCTAAAATGTCTTTCCTGCTGTGGCTTTTGGTTAAAAAGAAAGCCCTTACACCTGATAGAATTAATTTGTTAAATACCAGTAATATCTGTACGCTTTGCAAGGCTAAACCAGAATCAGTTGAACACCTCTTCTTTTGTAGTTAAGTCTCTAAGGAGGCTTAGGATGCAATCCGAGATATATGTCAATTTGATTAACAATGCCAATGCTATATATTAAGTAGGATACAAAGAAACAGAAGGCAAACCAAAGGAGATAGTCCAGCTACAAAAATAGCTTTTGGACCATGCATTTAAGATTTATTTATTGCAGAAGGAACGCAACAATAGATGCTTTGTGAGAATTGATAAAAGTTTGACACAAATCAAGCAAGAACTCTCCAAGTGGATTAGAGAATAGCTCCTTAGGAGCAATGACATCAGAAGCTGCAATAACGGACTGACAAATGTGTTGGGACTCTAGCAGATACGTCAAGTTAGGAAACATAGGAAGCTGTGTTACAAACTGTAGTCTCCTCACTATTTCAGTTTGGGATTAAAAAAATACACTTACACTAATCTCCTCAAAGCAGCTTTTATATACGTAGTTTGAACATATCACCATAGCTCATGAGATAGGTCCGATTTGAGCTCCTCTAATGGACTGTTGTGTAACAATTTTTATGAAAAACACATTAGATAAAAATTACTTGGTGCTTCTTAATGTTAACAAAATTAGAAGTCAGCCAGAGGTAAAAAGGTGCGCCAGTGAGTTAATAAGGGGCTCTCTTGATTTAAGTGAAATCGTAGATTTAAACTGTTTTTATATATACAATTGCTTAAAACTTGAAGCTAGAATTTTGCTATTAGCAAAAAAATCTACCCGATTCAAGCAGGGATTAATCTGAAAATATGAATAACTTAAAGATAACTTTTTATAATCGAAACCCTCCTAAAATATCTATCCGAAAGAAAGAAAAAAGAAGAAGGTATGCCCTTTATTCTACAGGGACCGTGAAAGGGTTGAATGAAAGAGACCATTTCTCTGCTCCCTTTCTCCCTTCATGAGCCATGCTGGTATTTCGCGCCACTTTTAGAACCTTCAAATTTCACGTAATTTCAACCAAATTGTCAAAGAAATTCTCCCAAGGTTTCCAGTTCAACGTCAAAGCAGCTACTGGTTCTTCCGACAAGTTTTTGCTCTCTTATCACCTCAAGAACCACAGATTAGACCAAGCTCGCGTGGTCTTTGATGGGATTCGATCTCCGGATGTTCAGCTATGCTCCATGATGATAACTGGGTATGCGCGAAATGGCAGGATACGTGATGCCATGATGCTGTTTGACAAAATGCGTCACAGAGACTTTGTTGCTTGGAATTCGATGATAAAGGGTTGCTTAGATTGTGGGGATTTAGCTATGGCTAGAAGTCTTTTCGACGAAATGCCTGAAAAGAATGTTGTTTCTTGGACGACGATGGTTGATGGGTATCTGAGGTACGGACGAATTGAGGTTGCGGAGAGTTTATTTTGGGATATGCCGGTGAGAGATGTTGCTGCATGGAACGTGATGATTTATGGGTATTGCGAGTACGGAAGAATTGAGGAGAGTATGAAATTGTTTGAGGAAATGCCATGTAGGAATGTGATTTCGTGGACTTCGATGATTGCTGGGCTTGACCAGAATGGGAAGAGTGAAGAAGCTTTGTCCCTTTTTCGGGAGATGATGGATTCAGGTGTTGAGCCGACATCAAACACACTTGCTAGTGTGTTGACAGCTTGTGCCAATGCGGCTGATTTTAATCTTGGAACTCAAGTTCATGGTCTTGTGGTTAAGTTAGGCTATTTGTTTGATGAATTCGTATCAGCCTCACTTATGACTTGGTATGCAAAGTGCAAGGAAGTAGACTATTGTCACAAGGTTTTCGATGAGATTGTCTCTAGGAACCCTGTCATTTGGACTGCTCTTTTAAGTGGCTATAGTGTGAATTGCAAGCATGAAGATGCATTAAGGGTTTTCTGCATCATGATAAAGGTGAATGTTCTTCCTAACCAAGCTACTTTCATTAGTGCTTTAAATTCATGCTGTGAATTGGAGGCTCTTGATAAGGGTATAGAGATCCACACAGTAGCATTTAAGCTAGGTTTAGACACTGATGTATATGTTGGTAATTCTCTTGTAATCATGTACCATGAATGTGGAAATATACACGATGCTCTAGCTGAATTTAAGATAATTAAGGAGAAAAATGTTGTCTCGTGGAATGCAATTATTACTGGAAGTGCACAACATGGATATGCCATCTGGGCACTGATATTTTACACCCAAATGATACGTGCAGGGGTAGATCCTGATGAGATTACATTCACTGGCATTCTTTCTGCTTGCAGTCATTCCGGACTGTTACAAAAGGGCAGGTGTTTTTTTAAGTATATCAGGCGATACAAAGTTACCAAGTTGAAGCTGCAACACTATGCTTGTATGGTAGACATTTTGAGCAGGTCTGGGAAATTGGATGAAGCAGAGGAGTTGCTAAGAAATATTCCTATGCAAGCAAATTCCATGGTGTGGCTAGCATTGCTTAGTGCTTGTAGGATTCATTCAAATATAGCGATTGCTGAAAGAGCTGCAAAATGCATTTTTGAGCTGGAACCCCACTGTAGTGCTGCCCATGTTTTATTATCAAATTTATACGCTTCTGCTGGTAGATGGGAGGATGTTCTTAAAATGAGGGTAAAAATGAAAGAGGGACGTGCCATGAAAGTGCGAGGTTCAAGTTGGATAGTTCTGAAAGGAAGGAGACATGAATTTCTTTCTGCAGATAGGTCCCACCCTCAGACTGAAAAGATATATGAAAAACTAGACTGGCTGGGAGGAAAGTTGAAAGAATTTGGTTATATTCCTGATCCAAATTTTGTTTTGCATGATGTTGAAGATGAGCAGAAGGAGGAAATGTTGTCCTACCATAGCGAGAGACTTGCCATTGCATTTGGATTGGTTAATAGTGTTGAGGGCAGGGTAATAACAGTAATGAAGAATCTTCGGGTATGTGGTGATTGCCACACTGCGATCAAGATTATGTCAAAGATTGTCAGCCGTGAGATTGTTGTCAGGGATCCCCGTCGCTTTCATCATTTTAAGAAAGGAATTTGTTCTTGTGGAGATTATTGGTAGCACGTCCCAAGCTAATGTATCTGAACAAATAGTTTTTTGCAATATGATTGAATGGATAGTTGAAGCTCAGATAGAGATTTATAGAATATGGTTTGATATTCTTGAGTAGCTACAAGCACAGCATCTTAATTGATTTGAAAATTTCATGACACTGGCCAAACTATGAATTGTTAGAACCTATACTGGAGGGTTTCAATTGATTTCCTGGAAGTCCGAAGTATGAATTATGTGATTGAAGCATTAATGCAATTGCAGTGGAGATAAACTGAGAAGGAAGAAAAAGATTGCCGTTGCAGGTTTTAAGGATACCTGAATTGTAAGTAATTCAGGGCTAATAACCGCAAGGTTTTGGTTGGAAAAAGAGAGAAGGTTTGAACTTTGAATTAATCATCCGAGTATCCGACCATTGCACTATAATGGACATGGAAATTAGCATATCGTTGGAACAGCAGCTGTTTTGTGGAAATTCCAAGGCCAATGCCAAGGCTAAGCTCTAGGTATCAAAAGCTTCGCAGCCTTTATGATTCTTTATGGGAGTTAAGCATTTGTTAGTTGTAAATGATTTTTTCTTTTTGATGTATACATAAATTGGAATCTGATTATTGAGCAATTGATGAAAGTGACACCTATAATTGTGAATCAAAATTATGATTACAATCGTAATATAGCAAATGTGGTCCATTCGGTTTCCATAACAATTGTTGTAGTTTATAATAATCGTAATTATGTATTTTTTTTTGCAATAAGCTATCACTAAGTAGTTAATAATACAATGTTAAACTTTTCTCTGAGCTATTCTATTACTGCTAAGTGGATATAGTACACAACTTGTTGGACCATCATTCTTCAATGTCTGCACTCGTAAGAGGAGTTCAATGACCTCAAAAGGGAAAAGTTTCTACTTTTTCTTATTTAGTATCTTTTATTTATCTTGCACTGTTAATGCTTATCATAATACTCCATAAAATAAATATATCATCTTGTCTAACAAGACTTATCCCTACTAAACATTTAAGTGCTTGTCTTTAAAAGATCTGCTCTCATCCTTATTTCCAATATTAGTTCATACTGGAACCATCTTCTTGTCTATCTTGTCCTATGATTGAAACCAAAACTCTATTTCTATATATGAAATTTGATTCAAGTTTAACCCATATAATATAGGGATGGCAATAGGCCAGTCCTACCAATTATTTAAATAATTTTGTTAAATTTAAAAGTGTAAAACAACGTCTTTTTTTAATTGAGTCCGGGTCTGAGCTGCCTAGACTTAACTCTTCTGAGCAAAACAATATCATTTTACACAATACCCAATTCAATAAGAACAAAATAACATAAACAATCCTTAAAGAGGGGAAGAACAACGATATACAAAGACGATATGCTTAGATGTACTCCTCGATGTCAATTTCACCTTCGAATAGGAATGGAGAAGCCCTCTATGGGTGTTATGAAAGAGTAAGTTTCTTCCCTTCACGAGTTCCCAAGTTGAATATTTTTTCATTTTCTGTCAAAATGTTTTAGTTATATGAAAAACTAGGTTTATGGGTATATACGCAATTTGATACACGACCGTGTATCAAATCGTATAAGTCAAAAAAATTTGAAAGTTGTGAAGATGCACGGTTGGATGTATAGTTGTGTATCCAACTGTGTAGGCCAAAATTTATCTTTCCAAAGCATATATAGCTATGTATCTCCCAAGATTTACCGAATTGTTGTTCTTCTTGTAACTTCTTATCTAATCGTCACCCTAATTAATCTCCTTCTTGTTCTATAAAGGTAATTGAGTTTGAAAACCAAAATGTTGGCTCCAGGAATGTGCTTTTACCCCATTTTAGTTATTGTACTTTAAACTTGTACCTAATACGGAATATGAATTAAAATGAGTATCTTAAGTATTTCACGACAATAATCATTAAGTGTTAAGAAGTGAATGTATACAAAATTAAGCACACATCAAAGATAACTTTGGGGATCTTAAGTCAAATGATCACTCATGCAATCATCATAATGAAAATTTCTACAAATATATAAGTAATGTTACAAATGAATTTCTCATTTAGGTCAGTCAATGAACTTGCTTTAATAAACACTAACACATTTGTTTAAGTATTTTCATACTTTAGTTTATAAGATCAACTACTTCCTTCATAAGAAAAAACATAATGTATGTTAGTCTTTTTATATTTTATTAATATTCATTCTTAATAAAATAATGATTAGAAACAATTTAGAGATAATACATAAATGCAATATGAATCTCATAATTATAATCTCAGCATAATTTTGTTTGCAATGTATAACTATCTTATGGACTTTATCATATATATCTAAATATGCACAAGATGCATAATGTCTTTAAATTAAACTATAATCAACTAATTGATTAGTTGTAGGACATAAATTAATAATTTGTACATGTTTCAATCAAAAATAAAACATCAAAAGAAGCACAGTTTGTAAAAAATTTCTTCCCCAAAAAAAGAATATTCTTAGTGGTCTAAGTCCAACGCATGAATTACTTTTAGTTATGATCTAATGTTAAATAGACCTTAAATCCTTTGATATCTAAGTTCAAAAGCAAGGTTTTTACTTTGATGTTTTTTTTATAAAAGGAAAAATGGTATGAATTAATAAAATGAGAAGGTAGCACACCATATCAAAATAACAAGATAGCAAGGTTAATACATGAAACTATCTTAGCATACATATATAGGGTTGGGAACTAAACAAAGGAGAAGATTATAATGAGATAATCAATCAAGTGGTGGTAAAACAGTGATTTAGATATTCAAAGAGGACAGGATGGTTGTGTTGTAAGTCTGCTTGAGGCTTTTAAGAAGGATTAATTCTCAAAGTTCCTTGCATATCTAATGAGGTTTTTACTTTTTATATTGTTGTGTAGTTTGAGGAATGGTTATGTATGTTGGGTCCCGTTTCCAAAACCTAACTCTTCAGAATATCAAATGTTGGAATCCGATCTCGAAACCGGATCCTAATCGAAAAAGCGGAATCAAAAGTAACCGAAAGAATGAAAACAAAGCGAAGCGGAAGAAACTTACGGAAACGAAAAACGAAAACACAAAGAACGGAAGCGAAAGAACGGATGCAATCAAAAGCGGAGTTAACAAATGCGCGCGCAAACCAATGAAAGGCAAAACGGAAACAAAAGCGAAGTGCAAAACAAACGAATCCGACATTCGAAGCGAACAAGAAAACTATCGAAACAGCGTCGCGTTGGAATACCCTAAGACCAACTTGGCCCAAACTAATCCGAAACCGGTATAAATTTTTTTTTCATTCTAATCTCACTATCCTTGCCATTATTTTCCATAATCTCAAATCACTTTATTTCTCTTAATCAGGCATATCTTAATCGCACCACTAAAACTCTTATTCTTATACTTATTCTAACTTTGCCATAAACCGATTTTTATCGAAAATCAGGCAGCATAACGGCTGTAGTTTGAACAGCCCAAAAATCTGCAAAAGAACAAACGCACTTCTATAATCCCAAAACCAAACTCTAAATCATCGGACCCTCTGTCCGGAACCCAATTCACAATCAAATACAATTCTAAACCTACACTTCAATAAGCCTCAAATCAATATCCATAATCGGAAACAATTCCATTCATATACGTCTCAATTCATAATCATACTCAATTGAAATACACAAATTCATAAATCAAATACACTATATTTCATAATTCACATACATCCCGAAATAAAAGCTTACAATGTAGCGCCCCCTCACCGTAGGGTACACAACGGGAAACCCGAAGGTCGCTCCGACGAGTATCCTACGATGAAGGTGC
>JANIHZ010000002.1:37138789-37153906 GCA_027478365.1 Erythroxylum rufum | reverse complement strand
TTGATGCAGGGAGACAGAGTGATAGCTTATGCTTCACGGCAGTTGAAGCCTCATGAGTTGAATTATCCGACTCATGATCTGGAATTGGCAGCAGTAATTTTTGCCTTGAAGGTTTGGAGACATTATCTATATGGGGTTCAGACGAGGATCTTTACTGATCATAAGAGTCTCAAGTACTTGCTGAGTCAGAAGGAATTGAATTTGAGACAGAGACGGTGGATTGAGTTACTCAAGGATTATGATTTGTTGATTGAGTATCATCCAGGGAAGGCAAATGTAGTGGCGGATGCTTTGAGTAGGAAGTCATCAATAGCCCATGTTCAGACAGTTTATTTGCCTTTGTTGGAGGAGATGGCTAAGCTTAAGATAAGCTTGAAGCAGGATGAGTCTGATTGCATTCTTGCTAATTTCAGAGTGAGGCCTATACTTCGGGAGAAGGTTAGGGAGTTACAGGCACAGGATGCAGAACTGAGTAAGCTTCGGGAGGAAATTCAGAATGGCAAGAGGTCCGAGGTAATTGTGGGGAATGATGGACTCATGGCAGTCGGAAATAGACTTTGTATTCCGAATGTCAAAGAGGTGAAGGACGAGATTCTGGATGAGGCACACAATGCGCCTTATGCCATGCACCCAGGTAGCACCAGGATGTACAGGGATTTGAGAGAGCATTTCTGGTGGAAAGGGATGAAGAAGGATGTTGCAGAGTATGTTAGTAGATGCTTAGTGTGCCAGCAAGTTAAGGCTGAGCACCAGGTACCTTCAGGCAAGCTTAAGCCTTTGTCTATTCCAGAATGGAAGTGGGAAAAGATCACGATGGATTTCTTGTTGGGATTGCCACGGATCAGTAGGAGTCATGATGCAATTTGGGTGGTTGTGGATAGGCTGACTAAGTCAGCACACTTCTTACCAATTAGTTGATTGGAGTTGAACTATGCTAAGGTTAGTATGAATGATAGGAATTATGAATGATAAGATGTAGTTAAATGTGATGAGTCAAATGAGTTGAGATTTGAGAGTTTAATGAAATCAATTTGGTAGTTGATGGCTAAGAAGTGATATTGCATTTGAGGAAGTGAATATGGGACAACTACATTAATTTGAAAATTTGACCCTTTTGAAGGCAGAATATATTTTTGGGGTCTTCACGGAACATATAGGTATAGAAGTCCTATTCAAACCTATTTTTGAATGGCCCTAATCCGACATCCCTAGTGGAAGTTTTGGAAATTGCCCTAAAGCAGGTACAATATGATTGAGGACAAAATCATAGTCATTCATAGGGGTAAAATTTGTGTTCATACTTCAGGAGAAATTCTGGATTAATCTAGGCTTAATTAGATAAATTTGACTTCTTAAAAGTTGTAGATCTTTCTTTTATCTTTCTAACAGTATATAGTATGCAATTTTTGGATATCGGAGTTGAGAGATATGACAATTACAAGTTAGGATGTCTTAGAGGATGTTTTATACAGGACAGCTTCGGTCACGCTTGCACCGGGTGTTCTTGCGATTGCACTAGGCCTACTTGCGATCGCACCAAGCACTCTTGCGATAGTACCTTCATCCTTGCGATTGCACCTCTGTTCCTTATGATCGCAACTTCCTCGCGACCGCACCCGAAGGGTTTTTCCAGCTCTGAACATGTTTGGCTCTTTTGGCCATAACTTTGTCATATAATCTCCAAATGACCTGATTTTTGAAGCAATAGTTTCCTAACACATTTATATACTTCTACATAAAAATTTATAGCTTTTGGTATTGATATGAAAAAGATTGATTGAATCAAAAAAAGGATATCAGTTGGAAGAGTATGAATTGGATATTTTACTGAACATATTTCATTATTTTTATGATATCTTGATTTGTAGAGCTCCAAATGAGATCATTCTTGTTTTTAAATGAACTAGAGACATAGAGCTACAAAGTTTCTGAAGAAGTCAATTTGTGATTTTAGTTTAAAGTTTCCCAAAATCTATTCTGAAATAGGAGAAATGAGTTTGATTATGGTGACTGATTGGTGGGGGTATGCCACCCTTGTAGGATGATGGCTAATGAGGGTTCATTGAAATAACCCTACAGGGTAATAGGCTCACGGTTTATGACTTCGGATGTTGGGCTCCAGAAATGGGGTCCAACAGATGTGGTATCAGAGCCCAGAATTAGGATCTTACATGGGCAATTTTTGAAATATGTGCCAAGTTAAGTTATGTCATAGCAGCCAGTAGCGACTAATCCTTAGTTTGAGTCGCATGTGTATAAGTCACATGCATAAGTAATTGTTAAGAGTTTGAGCTGATAAAATTAGTAAGAAAAATGATACTCTTTCATGATATGAGAAAATGAAAGTTGTGGATAAATAGAAATGAGAAATAATATATGGGTAAATATGATAGATAATGATTCAATGTATTTGTATTGGGGAATGCATTATTGAATATGACATCAATATTGCACTGTAGTGATATATCCCCGAATGTGATATAGATGTGAATGTATTGTCCTAGATTGATTGAGGAATATAGGGCTATAAGTATAAATGATGAGATTAGAGTGTACAAGTAGAATGCAATGAAAACATAACCATGTTATGATCTTAAGAAGAGGTAATTGAAACCGAAGTGGCTGTTCGATTAATGCAACAAGAGTTATGATCCCCATAGTTAAAATTATGGGATGAATCAAAGTAACGCGATGAAAGTATGGTGTAGGTGATTATGCCGAAAAGGTAACTACTATGAAGAAGTAATTTGTAATAGTCGTAGAATATTCAGGGGTTGTTCGGAAGCAATTACAATTGATGTGTCATTAGCATGAGATATAAATTGGTGACATACCAAAATTACTTTTGTATATAAGATGTAATGATCTTGATGGTACATACCAAAATATAAGAGTAAACGAATATTGCTCTTATTTCATTGAGTTTTATTATAAAGGATATTTTGATCGCGTTAAGTGTGACAGGAATTGAAATTATTGAAATATTATGAATAGTTAAAATTGCTCGTATTGACGTGTTAAGAATGGCTGAAATAGTATTGATGATGATAATAGTTGATTGATAAAGATTGCATGAATAGTATAGATGATAGTAACAAGAAATCTTCTTTCGAAGAAGAATTTCATTGAATTAGGTTAAGTGAATTAGACAGTTTCTATTAAGAATGATCAATGAAGGAACAAATCAGAAATGAATATGTAATGAATCAAAAGTGAATATTGGAGTCATAACCCTAGTAGAGATTTAAGCATAAAAGGTAGAGTATGTTGCTGAGAATGTATGTATTTTGTGATGTAAAGTATATAACTACATGAGAGGATTTTTAGAAATTGAGGTAACACTATTGCTAATATGAGGAGAACTTAGATCCATATTATATTCTATGCAAATATGCACAAGAGATATAAATTAGATTTTGATGAATGTGTTGCCAACAAAGGAAGTTAAATTTGCAAATAAATTGAAATTTATGGAGAAATTAGTATGAATGAGCAAACATTAGAATAAGTCAATGTGAAATATGAGGAAATTTAAAGAATGAAGGAAGTCATTTGAGAAAGGTTAGTCAATTTGGAAATTGAAAATAACATGAGACAATGTTACCTCATCGAGGAATTAGTTATTTAAGGAATTACGAGAACTAATCATGGGCATATGGAACTTTGGAAATATTTTTTCGAGTTAATAAATGCCCCAACAGCACTATGGTATTAAAGATTAAAGCGATTCAAGCAAAATTTGATGATATATTGAATGTATTCGAAACGTTGAGAAGAATAGTTTGAATACTTGAGGAAAAAAACGTGTAAATCACATGTGTTGGGCCCCTTTCCCGAAACCCAACCAAGGTGTTGGACCCCATTCTCAAAGCCTAACAATCCGAAGCCAAAAAGCGTAAGCAGGTTTCCTTGTAGGGTTATTGCTACGAACTCTCACTTCCCTTCCAATAATCTTTGACAATTCAAAACCAAAAACTATCAATTTTTGTGTAAAGGTAGAAAAACGCGTTAGGAATCCAATGCTTCAAGAATCACTTAATTTGGAAGTCGGGCGAAGAAGTTATGGACAAAGGAATCCAATATGTTTTTGTCCTTACTCTAACTATACATATCTTGGCACAATTGCCATAAGTTTTGTTACAAAAGTCAGATTGATTTTCTTTTTATACGGTCGGAAAGAGGACATCGATATCTATAACTTTTAGGAAGGCCTCAAAGTGAGATTCAGCCTCTAAAGTGGTCAAAATTGTGATTTACTGTAACTATCCCGTGAATGTTCCGTATAACAGACATCCATGTCTGTTTAATGGACATAGATTGGCTTAGAAACCATTTTCACCCGAGAAGGTCCGTTAAATGGACATCCATGTCCGTTTAACAGACATTGGTGAAGCTGGGGGTCCTTTTTCACCCGAGATGTCCATTTAACGAACATTGGTGACCCAAAACTCCTTCCAAAGCCTCCCCAATGCTTCCAACATCCATTATAACACCATAACCACTCATAATCTCCCCAAATTCAACCCTTCAAGTGTAAAACAACTTCATATCAATTCAAATACCAAATTAATCTCATAAAACTCTCCAACCTTAACTCCAAAGATTCATCATATACAAGCTTTCCAACTCCAACATGTTATTCTAATACTAGCAACCATTGGCAATCTCAACAAATAGATTATGCACATCCATCATATTCAAACTTTTAAAATATCATAGTCATACAAAAAGGAACCTTTCAAGTTCTCATTCTCATTTCGAGACCAAAATGATTCGTGCATAGCTTTCATACATAGCTTTAATTACATATCGACATTTCATCAAAGTGTTTACACAAGTTACAAATACATTTGATGCTCAATGTTCAATATGCTTATAAAGCTACCCAAACATCTAGCTACTAACTTAGTACAAAAGCTAACTCTCTCAGAATTGTCCAAATGCCTTGTAAGGATTCATTGATCTTCTCCATCTGCACCTGAGGAGTGGGTAAAATATTGGGTTGAGCTACACAGCTTAGTGGCTAAAATATTTATAGCCATTGGCTATGAGCCACATAGTCAACCATATATGTAAACATTCATACAGGCATACACATCGCAATGAAAGTTCAACATTTATAATTTCAATGCACATTTCATAATTCAAAACATCATCACTTGCGACATATTGGATGTAATTCACTTCAAGCATAACTGTTGGGCCCCAAAATTTTTCTTGATGAATTAAACATGATTTAAATGAATTATGAGCTTTGATGGATTAATTTGTGGAGCTAATTATTTATGTCAAGGTTAGTAGGATTTGTATGACATAGATTTAGTGAATTGAAGTATTAATGTTATAAGAATGAATAAAGGGCATTCTTGATAAGTCACTTAAGCATAAAAGGTTATAAGGCTTAAATGAAGGGCAAAATGGACTTTTTAGAATAGTAAAGGGTATAAAAAGAAGAAGAAATGGTTGTTTTGTTGGAAAATGAAGAAAGAATCGTGGATGAAGAGAAGAAGAGAAGAAAAGAAGATAAAAGGAAGAGTAGAGCTAGGGTTTGGAAATCTTGAAGAATTTGAAGACAATGAAGTTAAATCAAGTAAGTATAAGCATTGTTCTTCTTGATTAGATGAATGAAACATGTTTTGATGTTAGTTAAGAGATGATTATGTGTGGGAAGTTTTTGAGAATAGGTAAATATATATGTTTGGTCTTTAGGGTTAATGATCAAAGATGGTTTTTGATGTTTTTGTTAATGATTTTGGGTTAGAATAAGTTTAGAAATGAAGTACAAGAGATGATTTAGGGTTCAGATTGGTTAAATTTTGAAAGATGGAAGAGTATAGTTGGAAAATGTTGGAAAATCTGGTTTCAGGAGGTTTTTGGGGTCGCACGTCGCGACCTGCAGTTGCCCACGTCGCGACGTGCTCTGATTTTCTCGTCGCGAAGTACTCTGGCATTCTCGTCACCGCGAGCTCCTTCGTAGCGCCGAGCTCTAGCTTTCACGCCGCGACGTGCTTATGCCCTCGTCGCGACGTGCTCCAGCTTCTCATCGTAGCGAGCTCCTTTTTCCAGCACAGACATAGTTTGATATTTTAGCCATAATGTTTGATGTAGATGTCTAAATGTGGTGATTTTTAATTCGTTGTAAACTAGAGACATAGGGATACAAGTTTGATGAAGAAAGGAAGTTTTAATTCAGTTTATAAGAATTTCAATTTTTTGATGGAAGTTGAGCATATAATGATGCTTCAGTATAAGAATAGTTTGAAAATATTTTGGGCATAACTTTTAGAGTACTAAACCAAATTCAATGATTTTGGAGTCATTACAAAATTAAAACAATGGGGAACATTGTTCTAGAAGAAAGTATTATCATATTTTGTCATTTACTTGATCATATATTGGAATTCCTATTGAATGGATTTTTTTAACTATTGTTTAAGGAAATCAAGGAAGGCAGGAGGAACAAGTATGAGGCACCTTTAAGCAAGTTTTTGAACAAGGAAATCAGGTGGGTACATGTTTATAATCGAATCAATAAGCCACTACTGTTTCAATTAAATCAAGGAAGTTTTCTGATTTCAATTGCATCATAAGTGTTGCATCTATTGTTATGAATGATTTGAGAAATATTTTTATATTCAGTATATGAACTTTTTGATGAATTTCGAAATACATTTTATGTTATGCCTTGAAAAATATCATGGCATTTTGTATAAGTGATCAAGAGAAAGTATAAGCATTTGATAAAATGATCTGAGCATGCTTATGTGCTTTTGTTTGGGCGAGAATGGAACCATTCTGTTCGTCACGTGCATGTCGACAAGAGCCTTCTCCCGGCTGCCCGCTTGTGGCATATGAGCTCCGATTTGGAATCATTTTGTTCACGGGTTAAACTTCGGTTTCCTCATTCTGTTTCATGGAACCCTCGAGCCATTTGTTGTGCATTGCATCTGTGAATTGTTAAGTTGATGCATTCATGTTTGTAAGTTATGAATTTTGTCTGCAGGCCAAGAACTTTAAAAAGTAAGCATTTTTATGATTCAAAGAAAGTTTTCTAAGAAAAGAAAAATGTTTTCAAGGTTTTTGCTTATTCTTTTGTTATAAACTGTTACCCACGAGCTTCCAAGCTTACCCCCTTTCCTCCCCATCTTCAAGTAATAAGTAAGAGGGCAAGTGATCAAGAGCATAAAGGCTTTTGGCAACTACAAGATAATTAGCTTTATACTAAGTTAGTTTGATTTTTGAGTAGCTTTAGTGACGTATCGAACATGAGCACCCAATCCATGTGTTACTTTTGTATTTTAGGATTTGAGACATTGATGTATTAGGATTTGAAATGTCACTTCAATATTGTAAAGAACCCTTATCTTTTGATGTTAATGAATTATGAATCTTGTATGGATGATGTTGAGAGAGAATATAAATTAAGTGTACTGGAAGGAGTTATCAATTTGATATGATTATTTTTGATTGTGAATTGTTGTTACATATATTTATACAAGTGAGGTGTGTTATGGGAAAAGAATGATAGGAAATTATGAAGGATGAGAAATTGTGTTAAGCAAGGAACTACGCTCAAGTATGATGATTTTTGTTAAGAGGTTGGATTCCGAAAACGGGATCCAACAGCTGTGGTATCAGAGCAAAAAAAGGTATGATTCGTTTATGATGAGTTGGGTTCCAGAAACAAGTCTCAACAGTAAAAGACAAGGGTAAATGGATAATTTGTTCACTTCAACATAGACATACATACTTAGATGTGAAATATGTACAAAATTTTTTGATATGTTTGCTTGGATTTATGAATGTGATGTGAGGGGATTTGATAAAAGAAATATTCAATAAGTAAATGAGATGTTTTCTGTTAAATTGGATGTATTTTTATGTTGCTCTTGCATGGTAAGACTGAAGTTAGTTGATTTGGAGTGTATACCTCGTTAAACGGATAGGTTCCACTGAATAGATTCCTATAATTTGGTCATATCTTGGCCTGTAGACCTCCAAATTGGATAATTATTATCGGAGATTAAACTAGAGACATAGGTCTAAAACATTTATGAAGGAACCAAAATCTGGTTTTTTCTCTAAGAGTTTTGAATTCTGTTTTGAAGTTGAGTTCTGGCTGTTGTCCTTGTTTTTGAACAACCCGTAGTTTTTGCGGTATAATTGCCGATATAATTAACCAAATTGTAGAAAATTTATGCCATTAGAAAATTAAGATATAGGGGAATGAAATTAATTGGTAAGATCATAGGAAAATGTGGTAATGAAAGGAAGAAGGAGGATCAATATACAATTTTCCTAAAGTCAACTCATAGACCAATAAGACTAAAGCATGTGTGTCTAATAAAATTGTAACACATGATCTAATAGAATTGAAACACGTGGTCCAATGGGATTGTAACACATGATCTAATAGGATTGTGACACACTGTCCAATGAGATTGAAACATATGTCTAATACTAGAAAATTTATGAAAAGGCATATGGAGAGGGAAGATGGAAAACACTTTGATGGCTTAACTTCAGATTTTTCTCCTCTCCATTTCATCTTCTTCATCCCATCATTTTTCACTTGGTGATTCAAGCAAAGTCAAAGAGGAAGGGAAGGTAAAGCATTAGAAGAACTACTTTGCCAATTTTAAGGTTTGGGTCTTCACTTAGTTAATTTATGTATTTGTGTACATTTAAATGTGTAAAAAATTCATTTGGATGTGGAATGGTTGTTGGGATGATACTTTGGTGCTATTTTGGTGTTATCTTGTATAGAATTGGTTGAATATGAAAAGAGATTGTCGTGTAGTTGAATTCTGTCTAGTGTTTGTTGAACCAGTCATATTCTTTAGGTCATAAGTCAGCTTACAGACCTCTAAATTTGGTGATTTCAGTTGCATATGAAAATTAAGACATAAAAGTAGAACTCTCTAGAAGAGACTCTAACTTAATTATGTCTTTATGACATTAACAATTGGGATAGAAAATGGTGACCTCATGTTGCCTCTATTTTGGAGCAGCGTGTGATATTTGGTCTATAACTCATGTGTTATAAGTCCAAATGGTCTGATATATAGTGTTTTGGAAACTAAAGACATAGATAGACAAATGTCTAGAAGACCGTGAAACTCAATTCTGACTTTTTCTATACGAATATTAAGGAACAAGTAGACTCCATCATGTGATTTGTTCCTGGACTGATAGTTTGCCTATTTTTAGACCACTTTGAGGTTTAGCTCAAATTGCACTGTTTTGAGTTTGTTTTCATTTTTTTTTACCGAATCTTATCTAAACCTTTTGAATGTGTATGAAAATTTTCAAACACCTAGAAACAAATGAAATAGGACTTACAACATGCGAATTGGGAGACTAAACATTGGAATATAAGATCGAGCATAATGCATTCCAAAGAAAATTTACATGTACATAAATGATTTGAATGCATATTCATTACCCATATGTGTATAGTATGATTATAAAAGTGTGATTTTGATACCCTTCTAATGGTGGTAAGCCATGAATTGCATGTAAGAATGTAAATATAAATTTTATGACTTGAAATGTATATCATATGATTTGTTAATATATGAATTATGAAATTTGAAAAGGTTAAAGGAAATATTATAGTGCCTGCTATATTGTCTTAGCTGTGGATAAATAGGCATGTTGTTGTGTCTAGTTTCTATTGCTTTTAATTTCCTTTATATCTTGATTTTGGTTACGAATCTTTGTGTTTTGATCCAAATGTGAGATAAATTGAGTGGAAATGGTGTGAATATTGCATGAATGAGCACTCAATTGACTCATTCCTGGGTATGAAAGGTTGAAAATGATCATGATGTGAATTGTGTATTGTGTATTGTTTATGCATTGCATTTTGGTTTGATTGATTACAAGTAGTAAATTTGGAATTAATCGGTACATTAGAAAATTGATGAATTAAAATGTATATTTGGTCTAGGAAAAATACCAAATGATAAGATAAATTGATATATGGAAAATTAAGATGACTAAGCCTATGAATTAGTGACATTTGGCGTGAAAAATTAAGTGACAAATGGCATAGCTAATTAATTGACAAATGGCAGCAATGAGTGGGTGACAAATGGCCTAGCTTAATTGTTGGGCCCCACACCCCACCTTTCGGTGTTTGGGGGTTATACCCCGGCGTGTGTTTGTGGGTTATACCACGGCACCCACCCTTAATCAGTATTGTCCTCTTCTGGCACTCAAACCCAAGACCTCAAGGTTTTGTTCCACTTAAGTGGACGACTCTCACCATCCGGGGTATAACCCCCAAATACCGAAAGGTGGGGTGTGGGGCCCAACATTAATGGTGACATTTGACAACAAATATGTAGGACAAATGGAGAACATGCTTAGGGAAATATGTTATGGTAATATGGAGACACCTAACATCTAAGGTGTTAAGTTTCTGCAGGAGTAAAACTAGTTTTGCTCATTTCTTCTTCTTTCTTCTTCTCACATCACCAAAAAACTTGTACATCCTTGTATCTTGCCTATGTTTGTGTCCAATTTCTACACCAATAACCCATGCTTTCACCTCACAAAGTTAGGTAAAGAATCAGAGCATAACTGTTCCTGTTATAGCCTTTGATCCTAATCAAATTCCATTCAATTCCCACCTTGAATTCATGATGATTTTTGCATGTATGGAGACCTGAATTAGCTTGATCTTTGAGCTGAAATTTGAGCTAGACATGTAAGTAAAAGATTGGTATTTATGGCATATTTTAATAGAGAATTTATGATGATGAAATTGGGATGGATTGTATAGGATGTTAATGTTAAAGATGTGTTGGAAAATGGAGAATGAATGGATACTTTTCTGTTATGTTTTTGCATGTAGGAAAACAATCATTTATGGGATGTTGTATGGATTATTTAATTTGGAATTTGAAGTATAATTGATGAGGAATTCATGATAAAGATAGGTGTTATTAAGAAGTTTTCGAATCTGGAAAAAATTAGAGTTGTAGGTTTGTTTGTTAAAAGTGACTTTTAATGATATAAGTGAGCAGAATTTTGTAAGCCTTAGTGTAACCAATATAGAAGTTAAATTAACCTGAAATGAAGTAACTTTAAAGGACATGAAATCTGGAAAATTTCAGGTATTAGTGATGTCTTTAAGCTTGTAAAATTCGTGAAGTATTGAAGGTAAGTAAAGTTACACACATTAGTAATGTTGATGACAAATTCTGGAATTTTAATTTCAGCCTTGTGTACATGTCGAATCAGCTGAGAAATTTCACTCGTAATTGGTATATTTGGACTTGATTAAGGCTAGGAATGAGCCTAGATTATTCTTTGATTAATTGATTAAGAGCTTGATAAGTTATGTAGTTAATTGACGTCATAACCTAAAGAACAGACTGTTTTAATGTGGTTGACTTCAAATCTGGAAATTATAATTTGTTAAAAGAATAAATGAGTTCTTTTAATTTAAACATGATCTTAAGGAAATGAATAATGTGTATAAGGTATGGATGAATGAGAATTGAAGAACATGGGGTAATTATGAATGAGAATTGGGTAAATTTATGAATATATATTGCTAGAAAAAGTTTGGTGAATGTATAGATCTAGCTTGCTGAAATTCCAGATCTAAAGTAACAATTGTGTATGTGTTATAAGAGGCTTTTGATCATAAAAATGTTCAAGGATAAGTGTAAAGTATGGTTGATGAATTTGGAGTAAATCAAGCTAACTTAAAGGTACAAACCTAATTGCTAACAAAATATGATTTTTAAATGGTCAAGATTTGTGAATAGTTACATACCTGGAAAGGTCAATTGAGCATGCATTAAACATGACACATATGTATGTGCATGATTGAATATTCATATGATTGATAAACTTAGCAATGTGTGAACTATATGTGTGTATTGCATGACTAAAGAAGCACAAATTGATCGTTAGCATCCAGACATTGCCGGGTCATCAAGACAATAGCTTATCTGGAGCGTACTATGAGTTAACCTAGATGTTTTCTTATTATAACTGAATTTTTTTCGATTAACTTTTAGATATTGAACTATTATTAACATGATTATGATAATTCCAGACATTGATGGTCCGAGGAGTTTGATAGTTGGGAATATCTTGGAAGTGCTTTCTAATTGTATGTGAATATGGAAATGTGTACTCAACTAAATGTTGAATGCCGGCCTAAAATCTAATGAATATGATCAATGAATGTGCACATTGAATGAAAGTTATTGATAGCATATTATGTGAATTGATGCATTCCATCACATTGTTATGCATGATCAAATAAAGGAGTTGTAATTGGAGTGACCAATATGAAAAAGAGCTTAAAGCTAAAAAATGTTCACAAAGAGCCACAGGCTCAGTTATTAATGAGCCTGGTATCCACAATGGGTACAGGACAGAATATAAAATGAGCCTGGTATCCACAACGGATAAGTGTACATGTTGAAGATATGAATGCTTGAGCTAAATGATTGGATTATTCTGAAATGATTATATAAAGTATTTGTAGTTCATGATGTATTGTTGAGATATGATATATATTGTGATATGGTATTCAATATTGAATGATGTGATACATCTGTTGAATTAGGAAATAAACTTGTGATATTTGTGTTCAGACTTGAGTAAGCATATCAATGATGGTTCACCCACTAAGTTCGCAAACTTAATAAAATTGTAACATTGATTTTCAGATACAAGGAAGACCTAGCTTCTAAGGTGATATAATAGAAGTCTAGTACTGTCAATTTTGGAAACAAGAATGGCTCAAGGGGTCTGGTCAGCTGATACTTGCAGAGTTTAGATAGAATAATTTTGTTTAGCTTCTCCTTTTATGTTGAACTTTTTGTATAGAACTTTAAACTCCCAAATGTTATATTATGTCTAAACATGGATTATGAAATGTAATGACAATGTAAGTAAGTTTCATTTTGTGAATGAAATGAGGAGTTTTGATCTTTGGAAATACTTATGTTCTGTATGGTGCCATAATAAATTGATGTCATTGCTCTAACATGTCATTTTCATAGGGTATGTTCTTGAATGTCCTCTAGATGTTCGGATATATGCTCTATGGTAGTGGTGTGTTACATATTTCTTAGCAATCTAAGTTATAGAAGTGCATAAATTTGTCTACTTTTAAGACAAAATATGTTATAGTTGTGGAAGCTAGCAAGGAGATGCTTTGGTTGAATCAATTTCTCTAAGAATTGGACATAAAACAAGATGTGTACATAGTTTCCCATGATAGTCAAAGTGCTATAGATTTAAGCGAATATTCTATGTATCATTCCTGCATTAATCACATTGATGTGAGGTATTATTGGTTATGATCTGTGGTTGATGAGGAACTAATAAAGTTGAAGAAGATTTACATAGACAAAAATTGTGCCAACATATTAATGAATGTTGTTTTAAGGAGTAAATTTGTAGTAAGCTTGTCATAATGGTTTTTAAGTAATTAATAGGGTGATAGATTTCTCTTATGTAATAATACATTAACAATTTTGTTTAAGTAATTGCAAGGTAATAGACAACTCTATCCTTTTTTCTAAGGAGGCATTTCTAGATATATAATTATACATCTCTTAGACAAGACTTTATGAAGGAGATGAAAGGTAAGGATAAAAGGGGAAAAGGGAGTATCATAAATATCTATAGGGTTAATTGTAAAAAAAATCATAAACTTTACTCAATTTTGTAATATTAGTCCGAACTTTAAAAAGTAACGATAAAATGCTCAAACTATCAATTTATTACAAAAATAACCCGACATTAACTTCTCTGTTAACATCATTGGTGTGGCATGTCACATCAAGTTAATGACTTTTCCACGTGGTCAATTCTTTCCATGTAATTATTTTATAATTTAATAAATTTTAAAAAGAAAAATCTAATGATCCCTTCATCTATCTATTTTGCTTCTCTAATAAAGCGTAAATCGATGTAATTAAGCTACATATCATGCAAAATTCCTTCCAAAACTTCTGATACATCCTTAAGAGAGTTGCCATTGGACCTATTTTAAATAGTTTTATCTTAAAAACGCATTACATTACATCCATATTCGAAATTTGGAATTGAATTAAGGAAAAGAGAAATAAACTTGAGTTTGGAGGCGATGAACAAGTCTTCTCACTTCATCACTTATTAGAATTTTTAATATGGGTAGAGTATAGAGCCCATTAACAAGAATTGAGCTTGGGTCAACTATTGCCAAAATAACTAGAACTAGTCATTTGGTTAGTTGGCCCTTATCACTTATAAACTCTTTAACATTTTCATATTTAGTCAATATGAGATATTTTAACACTCCCCCTCAAGTGCAACTGGGACTGAACATCCAGTTGTCACTTGAAATAAACGCAGCGGTAATCGAATCAGGTCCCTAGGACTGGATATCTAGACGAACAACCGAGAAATTAAGAATTTAGACCAAACCTACTCTGATATCATATTAGAATTTTTAATGAGTAGAGAGTAGAACTCATTAACAAGAGTTGAGCTTGGGTTAACTATTGCCAAAATTTTGTTAGTTGGCCCTTACCACTTATAAACTCTTTAGCTTTTTCATCTTTAGTCTATATGAGATACTCTAACACCACTCCAGCATTGAACAACTTCTTCGAAACTACACCAATCTAAAACATCACTTGGTTAAATTATGTCCTTCCTTTCAATCTTAGCTTACACAGTGTGAAGGGTTTACTTCCTTTTCATTGTTATAGGCTTTTGCACAATCAATTTGTCCATACACAATCTGTATATTAGAAGAAACCGTTGATATAAAACGCTCTTAGTAAAAAAGACTATGACAACAATTTCTACAGTGACATAGACTATGCCAGACTTAACTTGCCATGTGTGGAGTCCGATAGATGACATATTAGCTTTGGTTTTAAGTTCAAAGGACATAATCTCATCCGCCATTTTTCACTTTCCTTTAAGAGACCAAGCTGTTGAAGTGTGGAAACAAAACACCAAAAGACTGAGGATTGGAAACTATTGATGTATCATTGGTCATCGATCCATTTGTATGACTTGTTTGTCCAATTTCACATTTGGATTCTTTTATATGACACTAGAAAATATTAAATGGAGAAAAAATTAATT
>JANIHZ010000002.1:37107209-37119756 GCA_027478365.1 Erythroxylum rufum | reverse complement strand
CTAGATTATAATTCATTATGACTTGAATATCAAATTTTTGGATTGAGATTTTGGTGTTTCCTCTCCTATTTAATTGTTCATTTCATTCCTTTATATATTGTCGCTGATAAATTGGTGGTTCTTCATTGTACTTGTGTGAACTTTTATACTTGTTGGGAAATATAGAAAGGAAGGAGGAGGTACCTCTGTAGGATTGGCATTTAAATGATTTTACCAATTTAAACAGATTATAGACTATGAACGGTTAAGATAATAGATAGTCTTGATCATTTTAGTACTGCTTAATCCAAAGTGTTGCTGGAACCATCCATCCTCCACCCAGTCTCTGTGACTTCAAATCAAAAAAAAAATTGCAGTTTACTTGATAAGTCAAGGAAGGGCCAGTAGATGAGGCCTCTTCCCAAATTTATGCTTCCAATTGACTCGGGAAATCAGTGATGGTCCAAATTTTTTAATTTTATTTTCTAATTTTCTACATTTACTGGAATGAATGATCATCAGAGGGCATCGTAATTTTTTTTTAAAGGGTATCTTGATTTCTGTTCAGTAATCCTTCATCATGTCATTGAACGTTTGATAAAAAGGTGGTTCATTAACTTGCAGGAATTTATTAATTGCACATCAAACTTGGAAACAATTTTCTCTCATTTGGAGCCTACTGAAGCCCACAGTGCACCAAATATAGATGATGATGCAGGTGTGACTATATTTGTTTACTTTGCGTATTATTAAACTGGATGTGGGGATTCATTTAATCTTTTAGACTGCTAAAAAACTGTTGGCCTACTGAGAGCGCATGTTATCTCTTTTCCTGATGTAATGACACTTTTTCTTTAAATAATTTAATTATTGATCTATATTTGCATGCAAACTGCATTTCTGTTGAAGGTTTGTTGTTTCCCTGTTTGGCTAGCTTGGTAGTCAGTACCATAAAAAGGATGCTTTGTTACAGCTTTCGGATTTTTAACTATTCGAAACATGATAGCTACTATGTTTGATTGGTTGATCTGACCTTGGGATATTAGGGATTATGTTTATGGGTATATTAAAGAAGGCATTTTGCGGATCATGAATTATAATCCTCTTTTTAGGATATTGCATGGCTTGGCCATTATAAAGTATTTCTCATTTTGAACTGCATCAAGTTACTTTGGTAGATACTTATCAAATTTTCCTGAAACAAATGGAAGTGAAATAAAATTCTCAAAGATTGAAGCTAAAGTTAATTGTTGTGATACTCAATATTCTAAATTCTTTATTATTATTCGTAGGAAGCAACAATGATCTTAATGTGCCAGGGCTAAACGCTGATGGAGGTGATGATAACACAAAATTATCAAATTGTCAAACTTGCAACGTATCTGATTTTTTCATCTCTGACATGATTATTACTGGCCTACCATTTGATGGGAATACTGTTGACGATATCACCAAGACCAATCCTTTACATGATTACAAATGTACAGAGCCAAACATGTTTTTTGATGTGGCTGATGAGTGCATGATACTTCCTTTTCTTGAGGATACTGCCAAAGTGAGCGATTCAAATGATACAGAAAGATGGGAATCAGTGGTAACAGAACCTTATAGTTCTAACTTGTACCTAGCAATCCATCAAATAAGGTCCTGCAACCAGGATCCTGATCTGAATACGAACTCAGGTCAAACTGAGGACTTTGATCCTCAATCGTTTATAAGAAGTTTACCAGAATTGACTGATGTGGTACCAAAGTTTGAGCCCATCATGCTCCCAAATGAGTCTGGGAGAAGAAAATCTACAACTCTGGTACTTGATCTGGATGGTGAGGAATCTAAGCTATTATGGTTGCTTTTGTACTGAGAATCAACTGACCACCTTAAACTTGCAGGAGCATGTACTATGATGTATTATGTGAAGGATTGTAATACAATTATGTTATTATGTGGTTGAGAAATATTTTCTTATACTAGCTCATGATATTTTTGTAGGCATGTCTTCTACAGAAGTCATTGTATTAACTGTACATTGGTGGCAGTAAAATCAAAGATTTAGGTCATTAAGGCTTCTTTTCTATTTATATGTATTTATTTGTGTATTTGCTTTCTGCAGAAACACTTGTACATTCTACGTTAGAACACTGTGATGATGCAGACTTCACCTTTACTATATTTTTCAACATGAAAGAGCACATTGTATATGTAAAGCAGAGACCTTACCTCCACACGTTCTTGGAGAGAGTTGCAGAAATGTTTGAAGTTGTTATCTTTACAGCTAGTCAAAGCATCTATGCTGGACAACTCTTGGACATATTGGATCCAGATAAGAAGCTAATATCTCGGCGTGTTTATCGTGAATCATGCATTTTCTCAGATGGAACTTACACAAAAGATTTGACAGTTTTAGGTGTAGATCTCGCAAAAGTTGCCATAATTGATAACTCTCCGCAGGTATCTGATATTCCCTTTGGTTTGATGGTCTGCATTTTGGGACCCTTTATGGTGCCCCTTTCCTCGCCATTCTTTTTCGCTGCTGTTTCTTTTATGGAACAAGTATAGATAATCTTTATTTAGCTTACCTGCGTACATATACGGCAGCACAATCTGTTATGCTATGCAATATTTTGAAGTATAACATCTGTTTAAACTTAAAAAGTTATATCATTAGAAATTAAATTGAACCATTCTACTTGCATATCCATAACATTGCAGTTAGGGTTTTTCTATCTGGAATTGAGAAGGGATAGTTGAGGGTTTTACATTTTTATAGTAGAACTCCTGATTTTCTTGTTCATTTTGTTGAGATGAAGATTTCATAGACTACTAGCCTCTTGCCTTGTGTTTCAAAGTAATGTAAAGTTCAGTTCCTTCAAACATTTGTACGTAGACTGTCTACCAGTCTAGACAGCTGATTACAGATCTAGGAAAGGCAGTTGAATATCTGACCTGTTGGAACCAAAAAAAGGGACTACCCTCCTTGCTTATTTCTAATTCCTTTGAATTTCAGTCCTGAGCCAAATTTGGTAATCTTGTGCCATTTTTCTTTGGTTACAGGTTTTCAGGTTGCAAGTGAATAACGGTATTCCTATTAAGAGTTGGTTTAGTGATCCTTCAGATTGTGCACTAATTGCATTACTTCCTTTCTTGGAGATGCTGGTTGATGCTGATGATGTCCGTCCCATCATTGCAAAGAGATTTGGTAACAGGGATTAAGAGCCCTATTTGCATATTAGTTTGAATATAGCTCCTTGTTCTGAAGTTTGATTTCTCACAGAATTAGTCTCTAACGTAGATGGTCATTATCTCTTCTCAGCTTTCTGGGTTTCAATTATAGAATAAGCTAGTGTTTATCCTCTTGTTGTGTCAGCTTTTGCTCCGTTTTCCCTTATAGCTTCTCTTTCTAGCTGACAACTTGACGGGGTCCTCTAAATTTTTCCTGAAGGTAGTGTAGTGACTGTCCCTTTTCATTTTATTGTATAGTTGATGTTGCAAGTCAAAATTTTAAACTGAGTGTATATATATATATATATGAGTGTTAGTCTTGTGAAAACTTAAGGATGCAGAAGCTATTTCGCGTTTCTTGTCACTGAAGAAATTGCTATTCGGTGCGACTTATATATGTTTTATTTATCCTTTTTCTTTCAGCATCTTGGTAAATCACTATTACATATAGGTTATTTAAAATGTTACTTGCAGTTGAATCTTACAAGGTTCCGGTTCCCATTGCATGCAACAACTTCTGTGATAGTCGTAAAGTTATTTTGTCTGTTAGTGAGTAAAGGCCAATTGACAAGGCGGAATCTTGAATCTATTTTCTTTAGGATATAGTATATGATATCCAACTTTATATAAGACCTTGGAGTTAATACATCAATGAGAAGCAGTCCGTAGTAGTCTATAGAGAAACATCTCAAATTTATGAATGAAATGTATCTGGTAACATAAAATATTGTAGGAACTGAGGAAAGAGGTTAACAATAATGTTCAAATTTATTCATTATCATATTGACATGTTGCTTCAAGACTAATATGCCCATAATTAAATAGAGTGATTAGGCAGAAGCTAGTTTTTATAATTTTCAGTATCAACTTATGTTGTGTTTGTCTCTCAGAGATGCACCTTTTGGTGTTCATTGAGCATAATATGCAATTTATAGTACAGATGCTACTAGGTTAACTTATAATTCCATTCATGAGAAAGTGGATGCATTTTTTCTTTTCGTGTAATGCTAATGATGGTGGTTTAGTTACATGGAAACTTTCTAGTTCCACAAACAGTTTTTATTTGTAATTGATCCATAGAACTTGAGGAAACGAGGGTAATTCAGCATTTTGCTTACCTAGTCTTTTATTTTTGTTCACATACTTGTACCTGGCTTGTTATAGTTTCCTATCTGGTAAGTATGGCTGAAAACATTACCTTGATGATTGATAGAATGTGCATAAATTGTTTTTATTGCTTGAATTTCCAATCATTGATGTGGGTTTTGGTTCAAGAGTTCACAAAAGCCAAAGTGGTTGGCTGCAAACTAAGTTTAACCGGAAACACCTCAGTAGAAACCGAAAGAATACAAACAAGCAATCTCTGCCTTTCATAACCTGTGATGTCTTATTGTCTATCCTCTTTTGATTTTGCAAACCTTATATGCAGGTCATGTGAGGATCGTAATAGATTATCTGCTAATGGTAATGTGTAGGTATGTTTTTGAGTCTTATTCATCAGTAATTTTTCATTTTTGGTATAACGACTTACTGTATCATGGATCATTTTGAATAGTCTCGGTTATATTTCCTAAACATGTTAAGAAGAGGATGTTTTTCTAATCGTTCTTTGGACATGATCAAATCTTTATGCTCTTTGTTATATCTTCTTTTGCCTGTTGACCCTTACCGTTTCTTGAATAATGACTAGTATGAGTGTTCCAAGTGCAAATCGATGACCATAAGCGTGGCGTTAAATGTTTGGTACTACTGCTAAAAGTGATTATTCATGCATATGATATATTTTAAACACGCCCTAACTGATTATTATGTTATAGTTGCAGAACCATGCGTAGCTGGTTGGTATACTAATCTCTTTAACATTTGGAGTAATTCTGTGTAGAGACTTGGTAGTGTACGAGTATTTCTTGATGTACATCTTTAATTCATTAAGAAGACAAACTGGGTATCTTGCGTGATGTCTGTTAAATAAGCTTCTCCTGCTTTTTCCTTATGCCAAAAAATTGCAGAAATCACATGCCTTGCCTGTTGAGCTAGCTTTGTACCAGTTTGTTTTTTGGTTTAATAAACTGGAGATAGAAGTGGATGGTAGGCAATTCTATGTAGCAACTCCTTGTACGAAGACCAGGTCAAGGCTGTGTTTAATTAGTTAGTTATCTCTATATTCGTCGAAGAAAATACGCCCTTTGAGTGATTTTGTAGCTGTGACGCAGCATATTGTTAAAGGAAGCCATTAACTCAGCTAACATCAGCTACCAAAAAAATAAAGAAAAGAAAAAAAATCCTTATAAGAAGTGTTAGCTGTATTTTCTATTCATTCTATTTTGCGTTACAAAATGTTGAATTTGAATTTCAATGTTTTCAGCAAAATTAATTATAATATTTTAAAAAACTTTTGATTTAAATATTAATGGTTTGGTCAATATTGTATTAAAAAATAACTTCAGTGTTTTTTTTTTTCGTTATTTTTTGTGAACTTCCTTAGCAATTGCCCCTCCTACTTAGACCGTAGTGTCAGGAATTTTTCGAACATTATGTTCCATTAGCTGGGAGTTGGAGCTCCAACAATGAGCGGTATCGTCTCAGTGTCTAGGGTCCCAGCTAAAATTGAATAGCTCCTTTCCAAACGCTGCCTTCCTCTTCGTCGTCCATCTCGGTTGTAATTGCTTCATGTGATCAGTGATGCATGTTGGTGACGATGATGTGCACGGTAAAGTAGCCTATGCGCTATGGGGTGACATCAAGGATGCTAAAACCTCATAGCTTGTAGGTGCCGAAGCGTTTACTTTCCTTGTGCTGACGTCCCATATTCATTTCGAATTAAACAGTAGTACGTTACGTTGCTGCCAATAAAGCGCAGAGCCTTTAGTTTTACTCCCTCTTAGGATTACAAGGGGCTGTGGTATAATTCGCCGGGGTGCTATCGTCTAATTTTTATCGTACAATTGCTGTTTGAAGTAGTTATTTTCAAAAAAGGGAGGTACGGTACCATACAGAATCACTGGTTGTCTAATTATCCAATTTGAGTCTTTTGTACAAGCTGAGGATGGGGTTCTTGCAATTAGCAAAATAACAAAAAAGAATCCTCAGAATTCCAGAATCTCAATGAAAGCCAAAGGTGAATTGGAATCTCTCCAAACAACAAGTGTGAGACAATTTTCTGAACATAACTAAGTTGGCTTAAATAGCCATTACAAAGCAAATGGAAGTCACAATACTGAATACTAGGAAAAGTAACTAACAACCTATTTTGAAGGCCACTACTCTACAGGTCCCATGTTCGCTTCAGAACAGAACAAATTAGGATTAGGATGGTGGCCCCTTATTTATCTAATTGAACAGGAACCAAGTAATCCCAAAATTGAGACTTAAAACCCACCACATCAGCAAGACAACCACGTATATTAGTTAAATGGCATAAGGTTCAGGATGATCAGTGGCTGGTATTAACAACGAACTCAATATAAAACCTCAAATCCAGTATAAAAATGTAGTGACTGATTTGTTTCCCAACAAATGGAAAGAGGCACCTAATGTAACAATAACACACAATGGTCCCAATGCCCACTCATCTTAAAATATGATACATTGTTATTCATCAACTTGGAGCCCATATTCAGAGAACTCTTAGCTGCTGCACCATATTAAAGAGTCGGACGTAACGAATAGACAGTAATAGTTCGTAAGATTTTTGTCTAACAGAACGAGATGATAATTTTACGGCATTCAGAAAATTATGGAACTAGCAACAGTCTTTCTTGGAAAAAAATCATGTACATACTTGAGAATACATTATGATTTACATATCAGCGTGACCACAACAACTTTCTTTCTTGGAAAACATCATTCACTTTGTGCCTGAAAGAAATCCAGCGGACCAGAAATATTCAGCTCTCAAACCATGAGGACAGATGTATCTACATGATCCTCTAGTTAAAGCAACCAATCTCTACATGGACGACTACTTTTGTTAGAATTTTAACGTCAGAAGTAAATATGGATCTGTTAATTTCTGTAAGTTCGAATCTACAACTCATCAGCTTACCAACTTGTTCCAAATAGTCTATTGTTAAAGCTGCATTGACGATTTCAAAGAGAAAACCCCACGTTGCTACTGAGATCTTGAAGCTTATGTCTCAGGTTTTGACTTCAAATTTGATTGGCCTTAAGCTATTTAGCCTAAATTCGGGCCTGATCGATTTTTTGACAGTTTTTTACTAGGAATAATAAGGAATATGGGAGGATTTTCCTTTAAAAGAAACTCGATCGTTGCTTAGTCAATTCAAAATGGATATCTACCTTTAACCCATAGCTATTCTGAATTCTTCAACCACCTTTCTTTGCATCATACCCCTATAGTTACCTATTTAATGATCTTAGGAAAAAAGAGGAAAGCCTCCTTTAGATTCTGCAATCATCACTTAAGGCACTCTAAATTTTCCAATGCAAGCCATACCCATGGAGTATCCAGTCTATGGTTCCAAAGCCTATAGTTGTTCATACACCCTAAAGGCTATTAAACTGGAAGTGAACTCATTATCTAAATCCATTATTTAAATCTCAATCCAATTCACACTTAATATGGAAACCTAACTCTTACAATACTTTAGTGGATTTTCATGATCAATTGGTGTTAGACCCTAGTAATTCCTCATTGAGATCTCTTTAAGAAGTAGCATTGAAGGATTACTTATTAGCCCTTGAGTCCTATTACTCTCAACTCAGATAGAAATCAGGAACAAACTGGCTAAAAGATGGTGATCATACTCCAAATTCTTTTATCACGCCACCCAGGAAAGAACGAACATGAACGACATTGTATTCTTATTGAATTAAGAGGACAAGGAAATCACTGATTAGGAAAGTTTATAAAAACTAACCTTTAAGCCCTTCAAGCACATTCTTGGTACTAATAGGAAACTTGACCAATTCTCTGAAGGATTATCTGGAAAATTCTTTTCCTTCGCAAGTTGAAGTTTATCTAATCGAGGAAGTCAATCCATTGGAGATTAAGAACATCTTATTTAGCTTACACCCAGACAAGGCACTAGGCATGAATAACTTCAATGCAAAATTTTTCCAATCAATATGGCATTTAATAGGATATATGATAACAAGTTTAGTTTTGGAACTCTTCACTAGCACTTACATTTTAAATAAACTCAATAAGACCTTTGTGACTCTTATTCCTAAGGTCCTTAATCCCATTACATGAATATAGACCCATTTCTTATTGCAATGTAATCTATAAGGTGATCTCCAAGATCCTTGCCAATAGACTCAAAAGAGTTATACTTACTTTGATTAGCCCTAATTAAACTTCTGATATTCATAATAGGAATATTAGGGATAATATCATGCTTGTACAGGAACTCTTTAAGAGATACTACTCCAAGAATTCTATTAAGAGTTGAACTTTCAAAATCAACTTGACACAGACTTCTGACTCTCTTAATTGGAACTTTCTAATTAGCTTAATATAGCTTACAGGTTTTCTAACAAATTCATTATGTGAATCACCATGTTCATCAATTATACTTCTTACACTGTTCTAATCAATTTTGAACCATCAAAGATCATTAAGGTCTAAGGTGCCTCTCTTTCACCTTATTTATTTGCTATCAGTATGGAAAATTTTACCTGACTGTCAAGGTTAAACATAAGCATTGAACCTAGTTTTAAATTTCTGATAAATGTGTAAAGCTTGGCCTTTTTAATTTATCATTTACGGATGTTCTATTACTCTTTCGTGGTGCCATTCTAGAATCCATTAAGCTTATGTTTAGCTCCTTGGAGTCCTTAAATCAATATGAGGTCTAGTTTTAATCCAAGCAAAAGCTCAACAAGTGTAAAATAGAGTATATTTAGTTCAATGTTCTCATCAACAGGAGTAAATCAGAGTATCTTCACTTGTTTCTATTGGAGGCCTCTCAATACAACAACTCCCATTTAAATATCTAAGGGTTCCTATCTTTATAAAAAAATTTCACCTTTTAGGATTGTTTACCCCTCTTATGTAAAACCCCGAACCTTTCCTTTCATTGAATATATTTTTTTCTGTTCGATGAACAATATTTTTGGGGATCCAACATCAAAATATTGAAAATTATCTGGAATAAGTGTTAGAATGCAATGATAATGAAATGGATCGAAAATAAGTCCGATAAGATAGATTTCAGGAGTTTCAAAAGTTTAGGACTTAACCCTTTTTGGAAAGTAATGGGTATTAATGATTTTAAACCCATTTGAAAAATTTTAAAGCATACCCTAATTCCAGTATTTCATGGTCAATTTGATGATAAGACAATTGTGGAATATTTTTTGGATTTAATTCGGATAGTTGGTGAATTAAATGCATTCAAGGGTAATTTGGTGATTTTGTATGCATTAAAAGACAATTTGGTCTTTTTGGTATTCATTAAAGGGAAATTTGGTCATTTTACATGGTGTTGGTTAAAGGATGAGTCATTAAAAGATAACCAATAGGAAGGTGACATGTGGAATCCATTAAATGAGTATAAAAAAGCATAAAGTAAGACATTTAACTTCATTCTTTAACATAACAGTAAGTGTTGAGAGAGAGTAAACATGAGAGACCAAAAACAAAAGTGAAAGAAGAGAAGCAAGTGTGAAGGTCGACCAAGGAGAGAGTAAGAAAAGGGGTTCCATTGTTGATGGGTTTTGATGGAGATTTGAAGAGATCTTAATCAAGTAAAGGTGTTCAACAAATACCCAAAAGATTGGAGGAAAAAGTGGTAAGTTTTCCTTCCCTAAATTCCTAATTTTTGTGGGTTTTTAGTATGGGATGGATGTGTTTAAGATCAATGGTCCCTTGGTATTATTTTGGTGTTTCTTTGCATGCAATTGGTTGAATATGACAAGAGAGTAACTTGTAGTAGAATTATGTCTTAGGTTTATTTGAAACAGTCTCATTATTTTGGCCATAAATTGACCTAAAGACCTCCAAATTGGGTGATTTGAACTAGAAATGAAACCTAAGATATAGGAATAAAAATGTGTAGAAGAGACCCTGACCTAATTCTGGTTGAATCATATTGGAATTTGAGATTGGTGATCTGATGTTGCCCCTATATTAGAGCAGCTTGTGATGTTTGGTGCATGTTTCTTGATTTAGAACATCAAATGGCATGATTTTGGATGATATGAAAATTAGAGACATAAGGGAACAAATGTCTTGAAGACCTCAAAACCTAATATGAACGTCTACTATGTGAAAATTTAGGAACAAGTGGAGGTATGAATTTTGGACAGGGGTCATAACCATGACTCATCATACATGATAGTGATATGGTGAATTAAATTGAGTGAGATAACGTTTTGAAGAAATTGTTAAGTTAAAATGAGTAAAATATGATATTTAAGTGACTTTTGAAGTTATATTTGGAAACGGAGAACAATAGGTTAGCTTACGAAACTAAGCGAAAATACGATTAGTGTACCTGTTATGCGATTAAATACTAATATCAAATTCGAACCAAATTTATAGTTTTAATGTCTTATTTTTGAATTTGGAAATAAATGTCTAAGCAACATGCATTTTGTGTGAGTAAAGGAGAGGCACCGAATTTTCGAGTGTGCTTGGTGATAAGTTTGCAAAACAATAAGTATTCTTTAAAATAATTTTATGAAAATGATTTCTATTCTATGATGAAGTGAATATTGATTATGAGTTTTATGTAAATATTGCTAGTATAAGTTTATGTTTTAGTAATATATGAATTGAAGTTCGAAAGTTAAATCTACATTGAGATGATGTTATTGGTTGATAAAAAGGAAATGGTTTCTAGCCTGTGGTATACTGATAGGTTTTATACATGTTATTATACTAGTGTATAATGGTTAATCTAGTACAGGTAAATGATGTAAAACCAACTCTGTAATTAGTGGTTAACCAGTTGCGGGTAAGTGATGTAGAACCAGCTTTGTAACTATTAGTTAACCTAGTACAGGTAAGCAATGTAAAATCAGCTCCATAACTTGTGATTAACTAATTGTGGGTAAGCAATGGAGAATCAGCTCCGTAGCTACCGATGTATAGCGATTATCCTAGTGCGAGTAAGCAATGCAGAACCACCCTTGTGACTTTATACCTGAGGGAACCATATGGCAAAGAAGTTAGTGATAGGATATATTGTGTATATAACACCCCAGATCACCCGCTTATAGATATTGTCCACTTTGGGCCTTGGCCCAGCCAAGCCCTCACGGTTTTCTTTTCCTGAGGCCTTCCCAGGAGGTCACCCATCCCAGAACTACTCTCACCCAAGCACATTTAACCTCGGAGTTTTGATGGGATCTGGTCCATTAGGCTATGAAAAATGCATCTATAAGGGAGAGGTATCCGTACCATTATAAGGCATACTTCATTCCCCTCTCCAACCGATGTGGGATCTCACAATTTCCATCCCTTTAGGGCCCAGCCCTCTTTTGGGGTCCAGCCTAGCTGGCACAATGGTTCGGGTATTGGTTCTGATACCACTTCTAACATCCCAGATCACCTGCTTATAGATATTGTCTTCTTTGGGCTTTGGCTCAGTCAAGCCCTCACGGTTTTGCTTTTCCCGAGGCCTTCCCAAAAGGTCACTCATCCTAGAACTATCTCACCAAAGCACATTTAACCTCGAAGTTTCGATGGGATCTAGTATAGGAAAATTTCGGTGTGTACATCACATGCACACGGTGCGAAAAGCAAAAATTTTTGTTCTGGGACCTTCCCGAAAGCCAGGATCCATGTGTCTATATAACGATGTCAAACCATAACGACCAAAGGAGACCGTTTCTAACGGTATCCACGCAGAGGTCGGAGAACCTAACCAGGACAAACCCTTTTGAGCCGGGAATAGCTAGAATAAAGTGAAGACTGCTAGATCTTACCTTATTCTTGGAGAGCACAATGGGAAGACGATGAAGGAGAAGCTTGGAGAAGAAGACCGTCATTCATGTATATAGAGAAAGCTTGAAAATCCTATTTTCAAGACAAAACTTAACAATTAAGTCTTAACCCTTTCTCCTATATCCAACGACCATCAACAACAATTTGTCTTATATCCATTTGTCTTTAACTTTTAAAGACATTAAATGCAAGCTTCCTTGTTGATGTCAAAGAATAATTAATTAATCCTTTATTTTGTCTTATTCTCTTCCTTCTCCCAACGTTGATGATTCATACCAATGTTATGAATACCGTACCGGGTTCGGTACCGGATTGAACTCTGGAACGGAACTGTACCGGTATCGATCGGTACCGGGTACCGTTTCGGGATATTTTTTAAATTTATAAAATAATCCCTAAACTTTTTAAAAATTGCAAAATAGTCCATATTGATAT
>JANIHZ010000002.1:37086495-37107109 GCA_027478365.1 Erythroxylum rufum | reverse complement strand
CACAAAGAGTGATGTGATCTGGGCTTATTCTCTTGGGCCTAATCTATTAGGCATTGAATAAATATATGTGGATATATTTATTGGGCTAGATTGAATTAAGTTGTCGGGCTTTTATTATATGAGATATAATGGGCCGAAACTTATTGGGCTTCAATGGGATTAGGTTTTCTCTATAAATAGAGAAACTTAGGTCTCATTAAAAAAAGTGTGACACTATTGATTCACGAAACCCTGGCCACCATCCGAGAGGAAAACCGTGCAGCATTTGGAAAGAGTTTCAGGACGTGCTAGCACACCATAGCCGCAGCCCGGATCGTGCATACTCATATGGATACCGGTAGAGGGCATTCGCGTATTGCAGTGTCTTGGAATCCGAAAAGAAACAACCAATCCACGACATCAAGGTATTTTCATACATCCTAAGTATTTTCGATTATACTTCATGTTGTTGTATGGTCTTTTCCGCAGTATATTTTGAATATTTGGGTCATACGTGATCCAACAAGGCATTCCCAAGAGGTCACCCATCTCAGAACTACTCTCACTCAAGCACATTTAACCTCGGAGTTCTGATGAGATCTGGTCCATAAGGTCATAGAAAATGCGTCTATAAAGGAGAGGTATCCGTACCCTTATAAGGTGTACTTCGTTCCCCTCTTCAACCGATGTAGGATCTCACAGTGTAAGAAATTCATGATATTTTTAATGCCGCCACTATTTATTTAAAAAGTGATTTGAGAAACTTGATTTCGGGAAGCATATATGTTTCATATTAATATTGAATTATACGAATTGAAATGAATTTGTATTAAGAAGGTTTAAATTGTTAATTGTGATTTGAATAGAAAATCTAGCACTTATTGAGCTCGTTTAGCTCATACTCTCTTTTTTGTTTTTAAATGAAACCTCCCATGTGCACGCTCAGGAGTTTATTAGTAGGGACTCCATCTCACGAGTAATCAACTTCGTCACGTGCTACTATGTAGGCATATTTTGCCTTGCAAATGTTTTTGGGAACATTTGCATTTTCATGAATATATTTTGGATTGTATTTTGTGTAAAGAATGCATGTATATGAATGTTTTAAAGTTAAATGCATGAGTATGTTTGAGTTTTTTAAATTATTGAAGTGATTGTTGAGATTGCTTGTGAATGAATTTAAAGTCCAAAATTTGTAGTGGGAATTTTGAGAAGATTAAAGAAGTGTTTTTGAAATTTTATAGAGACTTGAAAATTTTGAGAACGTCAAAATATAACCGTTGTGCTGCCGAAATTTAAAAAAAAAACTCCAATGCTTACGTCTTTTAATGTTAAGGCTTTTTGGTAAAAAGGGCAATAGGCTTAACTCCACGGAAGCCTTCTAGTTGGATCAGATATCGATTGGAGGGTCACTGTGAAGTATCGGACAGGCCGCTTAGTCATTTCAGCATGCTCGTTTTTAATGGAGGGAGAGTGCAATTTATTATTTCCATCCTATCAAATTTTTACAATTACTAGTGCTCTCAAAGAACATTCTAAAATATATAGATAAACTTTTGAGGGACTTCTTTTGGAGTGGGGTTAACAGTTCTCCTAAATTTTCAAAGGTGAAGTAGTCAAATGTATGTTTATCTAAAGATCATAAGGTTATAGGTATTTGTTCAATCACATTGTCTAGCAAGGTCCAATTAGTCAAAAGATTTTGATAAATTTGTGTGGACAAGGAAGCTCTCTAGATTAGGTGGTTGTGTATGTATTTTTTTTAAGGAAGATGAACAGGAAATTACACAATAAGTCGAGGGAAACAAATTCTTGACAAATCCTCTAGCAGGAAGTGGTGGCACCCAATGGGTGATGTAGGAAAAAAAGTAACACCGACAGCAAAATGACTGGCATAGTTAGCTAATCAGTCCGCACATCTGTTGCTCTCTCAATAAATGTGTCGATGAACAACAGTCCAGTTCCTGGTGAACAACTCATGAATTCGCCGGACAAGAGGGTGGAGCGACCTGGATCTCTGATTAGCAGAGGAGAGGAGATCGACCACTGTCTTGGAATCGACTTCAAGCTCAATTCTTCGATGACCCAACCGCCAAGCCATGGTCAATCCAGTATACACACCCCAGAGTTCCGCGTCCACGGACGAACACCAGCCAATATGGTGGGAGAAGCCACCCCGCCATTGTCCAGCACTGTCGTGCAATGTGCCCCCGGCGGTGGCAGTCATTGTAGATCGTTTAGAGGCACCATCTGTGTTGAGCTTGACCCACTCCGGCGAAGGTTTTCGCTAGCCGATATGACTCTCATGGCAGGGTGGGGGTCCGGTAGGATTAGCCCGGTTATGCCATCAGACCGCGTGGCGGAGACAACCTGCATAAGACAAAATAAAAGATTGGGGTGAGTAAGGCCAAGTAAAAGACTCTTCAAAAAGGGCTTGATTCCTCCATTTCCACAGGAACCAGCACGAAATGCCGAAGAGAGTTGCCCAATCGTGCCTGAGAACTCGATGACGGAGTTGAAGGTTGTGGAGTAGCCAGTCCCACAGTGGAGAAGTGAAAAAATTGTCGGGAATAGGAAAAGCATTCCACAATTGGCGAGCATGAGGGCAGTCGCGGACTACATGAAGCGAGGATTCCGCGCTTCATTAATGATAGCAAGCGGCATCCGTGGTGCAGTGCAACCGGACTCGAAACTGATTCGTGAGAAGTCGGTCGTGGCCGAGGAGCCAAAGGAAGGAACGAATTTGGGCTAGGCCCGACCACTTCCAGATGACGTGCCAAACACCCCGTTCCTTAGGAACGGCTTGGTCTCGGCTCATGTTATAAGTAGATGCGACCGTGAAATGACTAGAGTCCGAGATTCCCCAGACCAGCTTGTCCGACCCTAGAGAAGGCATAGGGGGAAGCGTGCCCGTGATGAATCTACAAATGAGCGATGGGAGGTGGGGTTGAATGGATGCCCAATGCCAATGACCCTCTCCAGTAACAAAGTGGCAGACAGTGAGGGTCCGGAGGGAGTCGGGAACCGATCTGACTGCATGGGAGATAAGGGGTCCAGTTCCCGAAACCCATGGGTCTAACCAAAATCTAGTCCCTTCGCCATCGCCTATCATCCATCGTAGCCCTTGTTGAACCAAATGCCACGCAGATTTAATGCCCTGCCAGACCATGGAGCCCCCAGAACCAACGAAGCATGAGGGAATGTGTGTGACATCCACGTTATACTTAGCGAAGAGCACTTTAACCCATAAAGAATCAAGTTTAGTGAGCAACGTCCACCCTAATTTCGCGAGGAAGGCATCGTTCAGGTCCCTAATTTTCCTTATGCCAAGGTCGCCGAGCTCAGTGGGTTGACAGATATCCTCCCAATTGACCAGATGAACTCGCTGTTGACTATGGTCTGAGCCCCAAATAAACTGGCGCATTAATTTTTCCAGTTTGTCACAAAGTGTGCGGGGTAAACGGACCGTCTGCATAGTATAAGAGGGGAGAGCCGCAATAACAGACTTAACCAAAGTAACACGGCTGGCCAAGGACAAGAGATTGGCTTGCCATCCAGAGAGACGGTGGTGGACCTTGTCAAGAATGTGTTGGTAGGTATCGCGACGAACTCTGGCGTGCAGGAGTGGAACACCGAGATACCAGCCAAGATCCGATGTCTTTTGAAACCCAAGAGCGTCAGCTAATCGGTGAGACCTGGAAGGAGGAACATTCTTGGAAAAGAAGCAGCGAGATTTGTCAAGACTGATGCATTGGCCCGACGCCGAACAAAAAGTCTGTAAGACTGACCGGATGGTGGTCACTTGCGCCAGTGAGGCTTCGGAGAAAAGAATAAGATCGTTCGCAAAGAAGAGGTGAGACAAAGGTGGGCCTTGTCAACTGAGACGAATGGGCTTCCAGCTACCAAAGGACACCTCATGGGAAATGGATTGACCAAGGCATTCCAAACAGAGAACGAAGAGGTAGGGGGATAGGGGGTCACCCTGCCGAAGGCCGCGAGAGGTGCTAAATTCGTCACCTAGAGTGCCGTTCCAATTAACTTGGATGGAGACGCTTGTAACACATTTCATGATCAGAGAAATCAGCGAATCCGAAAGGCCCACATCAATAAGGGTGTTCTGAAGAAAATCCCAGGACAAACAATCATAAGCTTTCTCGAGATTCACTTTCAAGGCCATAAAGCTTGTCCGGCCGGTCTTCTTACGCATAGAATGTATGATCTCTTGGGTGAGAATGATATTATCTGTGATGAGGCGACCAAGGACAAAGTTGCAATGGGTCGGGGCTATAAGACCTTGAAGGAAAGGCTGAAGCCGATGCACGATGACCTTAGTGAGGGCTTTATAAATGACCGAACACAGAGCGATAGGGCGAAACTGCGTAATCGAGCTGGGGGACGGCACCTTGGGTATAAGGACCATAAGAGTGCGATTGAGGTCTTGTTCCCAAATCTCGTGCCGAAAAATTCGTTGGAGAAGAAGGGTGAGGGACGGGCCTACCACGTCCCATTAAGACTGGAAGAAGAGGGGTGTGAACCCGTCCACCCCGGGAGCCTTGTTGGGGTCTATACGGAAAAAAGCAGTCTTGACTTCTGTAGGACTGAGAGGTTGACGAAGAGTCGCGGTCGCGTGCCGAGGTAAAGGAGGGAACCGCCCAATCAACGTCCAGGTGGGGGGGAAAGTGGGTTCTGCCCGATACAGGTTCTCTAGGTAGTGCCGGGCTAACGAATGAAGGGCGGACGAATCGGATAAAACATTGCCATGCTCGTCCTGTAAAGTCGAGATCCGTCCTTGACGCTGGCGGTTCCGGGTGATAGCATGGTAATACTTAGTATTCCTGTCGCCCTGAACGAGCCATTGACTCCGAGATTTCTGATGCCAGTAGAGCTCTTCCTGAATGAGAACCTGTTCTAAGTCCACACGAAGGTCCTCCTCGAGTTTGCGGAGAGAGGTTGAGTCGGAATTCTCCAGGAAAACTTGGAGGCCCGCCAGACGGGCCAGGAGGCGCTTCTTGCGGTAAAAGATATTGCCAAAATTCTGGTAATTCCAGGTCTGTAACGCGGCAGAGAATTGTCGAAGCGCGCTGCCTAAATCCGACTGCAGGTGCGGCCAATGATCGGCCACAACAGGGGTGAATCTAGGATGTGTGAGCCAAGCGGATTGAAACCGGAAAGGTCGACTCACAGACAGGCGATCTGGGGGTTGATGGAAAGACAGGAGGAGCGGTCGGTGATCCGATTTCAGGAAAGGGAGGTGGGACACCACAGTATCAGGGAACGCCGAGAGCCAAAGGTTGGACCCAAGGGCATGGTCCAGTCTGGCTAAAAGTTGACCCCGCTTCCAAGTGTAGCGAGGACCTGAGAACCCTAAATCTTGAAGGTGACAATTGTGAACACAGTCTTGAAAGGGTTTGTTAACGACCGAGCGGGTTCGAGGGCCTCCACGACGGTCCATATGCTCTAGCTTAGCATTGAAGTCTCCGCCGAGAAGCCAAGGATTAGTAGTGACCCTGGAAATTTGCCGAAGATAATGCCACAGGAATTTCTATTAAGAGTACGTCAGGCTCGCGTAAATAGCGGTGAAGTCAAACGACTGATGATCCCACTCGATATGTGCATGCACAAATTGGCAATGAGCAATCAGAATGCGGACCGCGATGTCTGCATGCCACAGTAGCCAGATACCTCCGGCGTAGCCTTCAACTTTCACTCGAAAAGAATGACCAAATCCCAAACTGCGAATGACGGTTAGTGCACGAGTGCCACTAATGCGGGGTGCGACCAAAACAACAAGCTTCGGTTTATGAATACGGATGTAATTTTTGATAATGGGCTTGAAGGTTCGCCCTCTCGCCCCCTGATAGTTCCAAATGAAAATATTCATAATCATAAGTCCAGCGGGGAAAGAAAACTAGTCGGCCTGGACTGGCAATTCAGTCGTCTCGGACCCCAGAATAAGCTGAGGCTCCGACGAATGCTCTTCCATTGAGACGTCAGGTCCGGGGTGGGGGGTAGAGCCTAGAACTAACTCGATATGCGAGTCCGAGGGGCCCGCTTGGGGGAGCAGTTGGGTGTGAGGGGATTTGCATGCGTTACCCGGATCAAGGAGGTCATTAGTATCCGCCTCCATGTCCCGACAGTCCGAGTTCTCCGGGGTATCCAGGGAAATAGATGGGTCCTGGATGAGGACTGTGGCGTGGGACGGGAGCGAAAATGCGACATGCGTTGGGTGCTGGCTGGGGCCCAAGGTAGTTGTGGGCTGCAAGGGCCCATCGTGTAGGGCAAGGCCAGCTTGTGCAGGGGCCTGGGCTGAGGCTGGCGGATTGAAGGACTGGGCCGTGGGAGGGTTGAACACGGGCGTTGTGGGCTGAGGGCTGGGTATGACGGAAGCTTCTTGAGGAGGCTTAGACGGCGCCCGTTTGGAGCGTGAGTCTCGCGTAGCCTGCGAGTGTGAGCCTCGGTGACGTCCAGTTCCCTTAGTTGTCAGAGCAGGCGAGGTGAGGCGGGGAGCAGTAGGCAACCGTTGGGAGTGAGTCGTTGGGTGATCTGACGTTTCTTCACCCGTGAGAGCAGAGAAGCGTGACCCTTGGGGACCCTCTTGGCCGGAGAGTGGGACCGGAGCTGGATGGCGCGTATCAGTGGGAGGCAGCGGACGGCGTTGTCAGCGCGGCACCTGCATCCAAGCGCCGAGATCTGGGAGACCTGTGGTATCGGGCGGAGGTACTGCGCGGTGATCGGGAACAGCAGCCACAGCTTGGCCATCAGTGGGAAGCGTCGCGGGGGAGGGGGCGTCAGATTTGGATGGGCAGGTCGGAGCCCCATGTCCGACCCGGTCACACTCAAAGCAGATTTGAGGTAGCCCCTCATAAGCAACCTTGATTGGTTCGCCGTCGAGTTCGACGATTGCTTTCAATGGAGAGCTGAAGTTCAGATCAACGCAACTCTGGCAAACTTCCCACAGTGAGTAAACTGAGTATTGCTGTCAATTTGGACTGTGCGTCCAACTAAATTACCAAGCGCCGTGAGGATGGCCGAATGATAGAAGGGGATAGATAATTCAGGAAAACGAACCAAGCCACGACATGGGTGATTTTACCGGTTGACGGTCGGAAGTCCGGGTACTAGGGCTGGACTGATAGAGCATGGCCTACAATGATCCACGACCCTTGAGTGAGGGAGCGAACGTAGTCCTCTTCCTCCAAGAAGTTGATCAGATAATAATCATGATCTAAATCTACCATTTTAATTGGTCCTTTAGGTTTCCAAAGTGAACTGATCTGAGTTTTGAGCATGCTGAAGCCGATCTTGCAGCCAAGCAATTTAATGACTACAGCGTGAGTCCAGGCTTGATGAAGTTTCTGTTTAAATGTGGGGGATAGTTCAATGCCCAGTCCATAAGCCCCTTGAATGATAGAGATGTCTCCCCATCTGTTACTTCAATGTCATCTGCCGCTGGCCATTCAGAGACCACAGCACTGTAGCTGGGGGGATTGGGCAGTATGTCCAATGGAGCAGGCGGGGGGTCCTCGTCCCGCTCCCGGATACGAACTTTCTTCACAGCCTGTCCACTAGAGCTAGTACCAAGAAGCGTGGTATCGAAATTGGCCATTGAAGTTCCAAACACAGCTTTAATACAAGATGGGATGTCACTCCTAGGACCTATCAGGTTCCAGTTTCTTGCCTACAATTCAAACAAAGATGAGAGCCTTAAACAACCACTCAGGACAAGTCTTTCCTGCTTTATATAGACATCTGGATCGCAGCCATGATACAGATTCTTCGTGGAAGAAGCAGGACCCTTGCCTTTCTCAGTAAAGGATAATGTCACATCGATATTGAAAAAAATTTTGCACATGAGGGACTCAATCTCGCTCTCCATTAAGCACAAGGTGGGGGATGGCATACCTGAAAATTCCAAGTTACAAGCTTTTATCAAGAGCAACACTTGGATCTAGATAGCCTATTCCACCGAGGGATCCTCATTGATTATGGATAATTTACCCTTATTCCCGCAACCCCTTAATCCAGGATTCTATTCTTTGGTTACCATACAAGAAGATGACATTCTCTTCAAGGTCTTACGAAAAGCTCCCTAGGGGGACCCTAACTTAATATGGTACTCTGCCGTATCCTCTCTAATACTTTCATCCTATGGCTAGCTGCTTTAAGGAGGTTGAGCACCAAGGACTCCCTCAAAATTTACATATTTGACAAGAATTGCTCTTTCTGCTTATAGGCTACAAAAGACCCTGACCATCTTTATTTTAATTATTGTTTCTCAGGAGCAAAACTCTCAAGCTGTTTGGGTTGCGATGTTCCTACTCGAAGTTCTGGGTATCATAGAGCTTGACATATAGGTTGAGAGCAACAGAAGATACTTTGCCAACAAGTCCTTAGCACTCTTAAGGAAATTGCTACTCAAAATCAAAACGGCATTACTAGCAAAAGGTCTTGACAAGCACTTAAGTCCGGAAGCCAAGCTTACAAGGTTCCTGTAACGTAGATTAGGTTGGGATGTGACGGTCCTAAGGTTCAACCGAGAGCAATAGTCACAGACGACTTATCCTGGGATTTCCGGGTGGGCCCTTGGTCTCTTCCAGGGTCCATTGGAAAATTATATCCTCATCATAAAGTAATTAATTATCTGAAAAATGTATACAAGTGGACACGTGACTCAATTCGGGTAGAGTGATCTTCTACCAAGGATTTAAAATTTGTCAGACGAGCTTGTGCAATTTGCTGATAAAAATTAAGAATTTTTAGAAAAACAAAACCTAATATGGCAATGACAAGTTGTGGTGCACCACAAGTGTGGGACAATAATTCAATGCCAGTAAAGCATGTGTGCTCTATTTGCAACTACAAATCAGATCAGAATTCTATGTAGTGAAATTGCCATAATCAATCAACTATTGTTCACTATCGCTCCCCTGAGAAACTGCGATCGTTTTGCTTGATTCCCCCATGACTTCCTGTAGAAAGTGTAACGAATCAGAATAGCAGTTCCATAATCAAATATACAATTTAACAAGTTAGGAAACAAGATCAGGATTAGATGTACCACAAGACTTGATGCATATTAAGTGGTTAATCTCTCTTTTTCTGAAACCCTTCTCCATATTTTACAGGGTCAGTAAATGGGACGGGGAATTATACCTTAAGCTCTGTCTCATTCTGTAGAACTGCACACTTTTCTAATTCCTAAAAAAAAATCTCTAGCCTCAGATATATTGCAATTTCATAAATAATATATAGTAAACTGTTACTGAAAAATTATCCATATATGTGGAATAGTAGCCTAGGGAATAATCTTTTCTATAAAATGTTAAGCAGCAATTCTAAGTCTTCCAGACAATTCAACCTCCAAACAAGGAAAATGTTTTAGGGATTGACCTGAGAAAGAAATACATGAAGAATCATGAAACACTTAAATCCAAAACCAGGATAACTATGATCAATTCATGCTCTTTTCAGTCATTGCAGAACAAGTAGTACATATATTTCTGAATAAATCTAACTTCAATTTCGAATTCTATCCTCCAACTCTACTAGATTCTTTAGGCACTGTCATAGGTTTTTCAAAAATCAAGTCATTCCCAGGATTCCGTATAGAATTTTCCATATTCCCAACTGTTGTCTTGTACTTTTTTCCAATTAAGAGAGAATATTTGTCATAAATTGAACATCTAAATTGTTAGCTAATAATCCCAAACCTGAACATGTGTCTGGTGCTTGTTATCTTCTTGTTCATGTTCTTTTTGCTGCTGTTGTGGCAATGGTAATTGTTGTTGGTGATGGTCTTGCTGCTGCTGTTGTGGTAGTAGTTGTTGCTGTTGGTAAAGATGGTCCTGCTGCATTTGATAGGACTGTTGTGGTAGCATCTGTTGTTGCTGATGAAATTGCAACTGTTGCTGTTGTTGCCTTACTTCTTGTCTCTGGTGTGGTTGATTTTTCCACACAAAAGGTCCTGGCTGTTGTTGCTGAAGATGATGCTCCTGCTCTTGTGGATAGGGAAACTGCTGCTGTTGTTGCTGAAGATATTGATGTTGCAACTGCTGTTGTTGTTGTTGTTGATAGTTCTGCTGCCAAAGCTGCTGCTGTAAAGGGGACTTCTGTTGAAACTGCTGCTGTTGTTGCCAAAGCAGCTGCTGTTGCTGTTGTTGATAGTAATAATATTGCAATATTTGGTTATATGCTTGGCTATCCTGAACATTTGCACTTTGCCCATTATACTGTGCTTGATATTGAGATGTCTGTGTCTGCTGAAGAGAATAAGATTGAGAAAAGGGAAGAATTTTCTGTTGCTGTGCATTTTGCATTGACCAGGCTTGAGGATTAGCTACTGTAGTAGAGGCGGGACTCTGATTTTGTCCTCGAATACCTTGAAACTGGGGGCTTTGCAAAGAAAAAGGTTGTGACAGGTAGCCTTCACTCATCGGTAGCTGAGCATCATTTTCAACTTGTGGACACTGATGAGAAGCCAGCCTCTGCTGATTAAGTCTTCCACAGGACTGTCCTTGATCCCTAAATCTGGAATCTCGGCGCATTCTTCCAGACTCACTCTTTCGACTGCAGTTTTTACTACTACCTACTAGCGTTTGTAACTGTGGAACTCCCTCTGACATGTTCTGATTACTTCTTGACCATGGAGGACTGGCACTTCTAGCATTAGTTTGGGCAGAAACATCAGGGTGACAGCTTATTGGGCTTGATGCAGAACAATGAATGTTAGCCTCATCACTACTCCCAAGCATGTCATCATTGGATAAAGTATTCTCTTTATCCAAATTCTTCAGCAGGCTTCCCTTGGATAAATTGGATTCTTGAGGAAACTCAGCTTCAATTGATGTGAAAGGATATCTACTCGTTGAATGAGAAATTTCAGAATTAAAAGATGGATTGATTTGAATAGAAGACTTGGTTTCCTGTGAATCTAAGGAAAGTCTTCCCAGTAAAGGTGACTTCAAATCCTGTCCAAGATCATGGTGATGCTCTTGCAGAACACTGATTTTTGACAACTCAATTGAAGCTTGACTATCACTTTCATTAGTGACTCGACCTACTGAATCAAGAGATATATTTTGTTCAGGGGACTGTTCCCCAAGACACTTTGACACTGTAAGAGATAACTCCTGCGGACCTTCTTCTGCTTTGTAGACAGATTCTCTGGACTGAAGCACTCCATCAGTAGTTGGGACAGGCAGGATACCACAATTTTCCCTCCATGGTGCTTCGTGGTTAGATACCTGCTCAGATAGCAAGTCCTTATTCCCCAGTAAAGGTAGTTCACAGTTTGTTGCTTGCTCCGCTGCAAGCAGGTCAACCTGGTTATCATGATTTTCTCCCGGGTACACTCTTCCATCTTGGAGCAAGGATCTAAGATGGCAGTCAGAACTATGATCTCCAAAGGATTGGCAAGGCAATCTAGCTTTGTTGTCTTTTTGAGTTTTAATAGCCTTACTCCATTGTATTATCTTAGCAGTAGAAGAAAACAAAGTAGTACTCTGAGAATGCGGAAACAATCTAATGTGTCTAATCCATGCCTTCCTTGACTCATAGCTAGTCCCACAAAGGTCAACAAACTGCAATCATGAAATTTTCGTGCTTATTTGTTTATGTTAATTAAATGCATCTAGTAGATATTTGTGAATCAGAGATGAATAATGGCCGCATAAAATGAATGGACTGTTGGAACTTTGACTTTAGGGCTGGAATCAAGAAAAAATAAAAGGGTATGTGCTTAGGAATAACTCCTAGGTCTAAGACTCAACCCTAATTAAGAATCACCCTTGGAGAACAGAAAGCTTCCCAATTTCAGAACTCAAAATCACAGAATCCATTTAAAAACCACCAACCTCCTCAAATACTTGATGAAAGACATATGAAAAGAAATTGACAAGGTAATCTGACCTATCTATAACTCCATTTGACAAGGTATATAAATAGAAATTCACCTTGTACTAGACCACTACAGTGACCAATTAAACTATAAGCGTAGGAGGTCAATTTTACCTCTAAGTATAGTCTTGATATATCCTCCCTCTCTTCTGCACTTAAACCTTGACATTCAAGTGCTGTTGGAGATATTACATCAGCTACAATGGATTCCACCACATTCATATGTCTTGACCCTCCATGTGTAATTGCAAATTTAATTAATTCCTGTAGAAGTAACAATCAGCAACTATCTCAAGCTTCCACACAAAACAAAACAAAAAGAAAAAAAGAAAAAGCAAATGTCCAGTCTAGAAAACTACAAATGTCAAAGCATGGCCAACTTTAAAAACTAGATACGATGTGAATGCAAGCCAATGACTCTCTTGGGATTTGATAGATTGCTTCTTCACATCCAAGAAATAATTTGAGAATAAGAACAGTTGATGTAGGACAAATAGAAGAAATCATCAACTAGGGGTTAAAACTCACAAAAACTACAAAATATGGACTGTTGATTGTTGTTAGGCTGCCAAATTTCACATTTGGATATAATTGGATATTTTGGGATTTGATTGCTGAAAATTTGGGCTACGATTTTAGGATTTGATATAGTTGGAATTTAGGTTTAATATGGCTAGAATTTAGGATTTTGGTTACTGGAATTCTGGTGAGATAAACCAATAATGGAGGGTAACAACTAGAATCTCTCCTAGTCTTATCACACCTAAATGAAAACTTAAATTTATAGATAAAAATTTTCAGGATATTTTGTTATTCAAGGGCTAAGTACGCACATATTTATAGAGAAGTTCTTAAAATCCTTATTCTAGTATGAAGGGATTCTTAAGACATTTAAATCCTATTCTAATAAAAATTCTATAAGTTTGAGTCCTAAACAATTACAATAACACATCTACAACTAGAATAACATATATGACTGGTTCCTACTTCCTAGCTAATAAAAAATCCTAATATAATCTAAATTCAGCCCTTGTGTTGTCAACTCAATTCCCATCTTTGAACATACTAAATTAAAAATTGCAGTTGACTATTTTTTTTCTCTTTTATTTCTTTTATAGACTTTAAGCTCTTCTACATCAAGTCTCCCCTAGTTTGTCTAAATCATCTTCAACTTAGAATGTAACAAATACTGATCATATAAATCTAGATTCAACTTCTAAAATTCAGATTCTAAAATTCAAGTACTGTCAGACATTGATCTTTCTTTCCACTTCACAAGAAACCATTGATATCCATCAGCTCTTGTAGCTATAATTTGTTCATCAAGAATATCCTTTATCTCCTCTTTAAGATGAGGAATAACGGAAATTCTTACAACCTACCAAAGAGCATATATCATCATATCCATGATAAATAGTTAAGTCCGCAATATTAAAAATAGATTTAATTCCAATGTCACTTGGTAATTCCAAAACATATGCATTAACACTTATTATCTTGAGGATCTTATTAAGGTTCAACACTCTTTGAATGACCCTTTCATATTTCCTTTTGGAAAACACTCTAAACAAATTGTTACGATCGTCATATCACCTTTATTAAATTCCACTAATCGACGATGTTGATTAGCCTGTACTTTATAAGTCAAGTCGCTGACTGTTATCTTTCACTGTACATCATCCCATATATTCCTCATGTTGTGCTAAACCTTCAACTTCAACACTAACTAGGGTTATTTTTGGTAAAGGAATCAAATCAATAGGCTTTCTTGGTTGAACTCCCAAAACTACCTTAAAAGGACTCTTATTAGTTGACTTATTTATAGATCTGTTGTATACAAATTTTGTCATAGGAAAAATTAGGCCCCAATTATTCATATTGTTCCCAATCAAACATTTAAACAAGTCCCTTAAGCTTTTATTCACCACCTCTATTTTTCCATCAATTTGGGGATGGAAAGAACTTGAAAATTGAAGCTTAGTGTTTAATATTTTTCATAGAGTTCTGCGAAAATAACCCATAAACTTCACATCACGATCGAAGACAATGGTTCTAGGAAATCCATAGAAACATACAATCCCTCTGAAGAAGAGTTTAGCAATATAGATGGCATCATAACTAAAATATGAAATGAGATAACTCATCTTGAAAGATCTACCCGTCACAAAAATATAAACGTAACCTCTTATATATTTAGGGATTCCCAAGACAAAATTCATACTTATGTCTTGTCATAGTTCATGAGACACGGGCAGTGGTGTGTATATTCTAGAATTTTGCTTCTTTTGTTTAGCTAATTGACATGTTCAACATTGTCATATGACTTTAGAAACGTTCTGCTTTAATGAGGGCCAATAAAAGTGATCTTCAACAATTGCTATGATTTTATCTTTTTCAAAGTGACCTACTGTCCTTTCTCCATGTAGTTCCCAAATCACATACTCCTTTATAAAAGTATTGGGTAAGCAAAGTCAATTTCCTTTTAAAAAGTAGACATGGATCATAAAAGGGAAGTGATTGTCCCTCTATCCATCTTCAATTTCTGAATAAATTATTCTAAAACCTCAATAAGAAACATATTCACTTTTTAGGTTTTCAAACTTCACAACTTCTATCCTCAAAGTGTTAAGCAGATGACTCTTTTTACTTAATGCATCTGTTGCCTTATTCTTAACTTCTACCCAATGTTTAATTACAAAGTTAAATTACACCAAAAATCCCCAAAAATTGTGATTTTTGTTCAAGTTCTTCTAGGAATTGAAGTGTTTAAGAGATTCATGATCTGAATATGGAATAAACACCTATAAGAGAGATAATAATGCCAATTGTAAAAAGAACGTATCATTACATAAAATTCCTTGTTATAGGTCGAATATTGTTGCTTCTCTTCAATTTAACTTCTCAATGACGTAAGCAATTTGGTGCCTTTCTTGACTGAGTATGCGTCCAATTCCCACATGAGATGCAATACAAGCAACTTCAAATACTAGGAAAATCTAAAAGTTCAAAAGCAGGAGATTCAATCATCTTTTTTTTTTTAATTTCTTCAAAGGCTTTAGTTGATGCCTTTGTCTAAGTAAAATGAACCTTTCTTAATATAATCAGTAATGGGTGCCATTATGGTGCTGAAATTATGAATAAATCACCTATAAAATGTTTACTAGACCATGGAAACTCCGTGTCTCATGCGCATCCTTTGGAATAGGCTAATCAAGGATGACCTTAATCTTTTCGAGTCCATCTCTACTCCTTGATAGAATACAATAAAAACTAAAAAATAACACTTGATTTCATAAAACAACACTTTTTAAAGTTGATATAAAGTTCTCATCTCAAAGCTCTTAAGACTTTTTGTAGATGTAATAGGTAGTCTTACTGTATATTAATATATCATCAAAATATACCATAAAAAATCTGCCCATAAATGGTCAAAACACTTGATTCATCACTTTCATAAAAATGCTAGGTACATTTGAGAATACAAATCACATCACCAACCACTCATAAGCTCCTCTTTAGTCTTGAAAGCCATTTTCCATTCATCTCTAAGTCTAATTCTAATTTGATGACTTTGTAACTCTATCTTGGTAAAGATAGTAGCTTCAATCAACATGTCTAACATGTAATCAAGGCAAGGGATTGGAAACCTATACTTTATCATGATCTTGTTTATTGGCCAACAATCAACGCACATCTACCAACTTCCATCCTTTTTAGGAGTCAATAATGCTTGAACTACAGACAAACTAAAACTTGCTAGAATAAATCCTCCTCTACTTGTCTCTTCAACTCTTCATTTTCAATGAGATTTAAGCGATAGGTTGGAAGATTTGTTGAAGTGGATCCTAGAACTAAATAACATGTTTAATATCTCATAAAGGAGATAATTCACCTAGTAAATCATCCGGTGCAAGGTCTGAAGAATTAGCAAGTAGTTCACCCACTTCTTTTGGTAAGGTAAGGGGTGTTCCAAGTGCTATTTCTATTATATCCCTCATTACTAAACACAACCACTTCTCTTTACTGACAACCTCAAATTCTCTTTGCAAGGATATTAAGAGCTCTTTCTTGACATTTACGGCTATCTTGTTACTTCCTCTTTATTTTCTACATTGTCTACTTTCATAGACTTATTTCCACGAAATATAAACTGATAGGTGTTAGCTTGTCCAAAGTGCTACACATTTCGATCATAAAGCCATGGACGACCAAGTACGAGATACTTTCATAGCAATAAAATCACACCAAATAGAGTCTTCATATATAGAATTTGAAAGACACCAAACACTTTTGAGCAACCAGTATGGTATTATCATCCACCCAAGCAACTTTGTAGGGTTGTGGATGTTTCTCAGTAAGCAAGTTCAATCGCTTCAGCATGTTCTTTGATACCACATTTATTGTACTTTCACCATCAATGACAAGTTTACAAACTTTATCTCCACATCTAAGTTGACTAAAAGAAATAGCAATACAAGGTCATTCTTCTTGATTTTCTGCTTTAGGGGTTGTAAGTATACATTTTACTACATTAAGATTTGTGAAACCAACCAATTCATCACTAAAGTCTCCTTCCAACTCCTCTCCAGTATCGTGTTCACACACATTCTCATCAAATTCTTTCTCCACTTCTCCCATCATGTGCAACTCTCTATTAGTATATTCATAAACAAAGTGACCCCTCCAATTACATCGGAAACACTTCTTGTCACTGTTGCCTTTTTTTGTCCTAGTCTTAGCTATGGATTTGTGTTTAAGTTAAGCTCTTTGAGAAACTTTGTCATTGTTTTGTGGTTCAAATTTTGATGCATTAGATGATGGTCTAAAATTTTGTACTGTCATAATTCTCCTCATGCCAAACTCCCCAGTTTGATTTCTTAACTTTTTAAGTACTTATTGTCTTAAGAATTGTTCTGCTCTTAAAGTGGCTGTATATCCTTTGCATTATTAGCTCCTTGTGAATTTCTTCCCTTAAGCCGTTTTTATAGTGAGATATAAGTTGTTGTTCTGATTTCATTCCTTCACATTGGATAGAAAATTCATCAAATATTTTTGTGTACTCAGTTATAGACAAAATCTCTTCTCTAAGGGTTGTGAGTTGATCTTGGAAATCTTGTTAACAAAGAAATAGTAAGTATCTTTCCCATAACTTCAGCTTCATATCTTCCTAATCAACAATTGGTCGCTGTAATATTTTTCGAAGTCTATCCTTTATCAATCTCCACTAGATTTTAGCATGTCTAACTAGCTTCATCTTTCCAAATCAAACTTTTTGATCTTCTAACATGTGGTACAAATTAGACAAGTACTCTATTAGTACTATCCAGTCCAAGAACAGGTGTGGATCCATCTTTCTTGCAAAAGAGCTTCAACATGAACTTTCTTAATAATATCATCGAGTATATTATGTGTTTCAACGCTATCATGGCCTCTAAAGTCTCACACGCTTTCCAAGTGCTATTGGTTAGTTTCTTTGTCTTGAAACTCTCGATAGGCATTGATTTCCTAACACTACTCATTTTTTATAAGTTTCAATCTCATCTTGGATTTCACTTTCTCCACCCTTAACACATCCAATGTCGTTTGATGTACAATGTTATTTTATGGATTAGCTCTTGGAGCACCTTGTGATTGAGGGTCATTAAGATCCAATCCTTCCATAACTCCCAAAATTATTTCATCTCGCTCTTGGTCGTTGAATATTCTTCTATGAGCTCTTATGCTACGTGTTACCATTGTAAACCAAAATTTTAATACTAAATTGATGTAGGAAAAATAGAAGAAATTATCAACTAATAATTAAAAATCGCAAAAACTAAAATATGGACTATTGATTATTGTTAGGCTGCTAAATTTCATATTTCATATTTGGTTATAATTGAATTGTTAAGGTTTGATTGCTAAAAATTTGGACTAGGATTTTAGGGTTTGATATGACTGGAATTTAGGTTTGATATTACCTAGAATTTGGGGTTTTGGTTACTGGAATTTTGGTGCGATAAGCAAATAATGAAGGGTAAGAACTAGAATCGCTCCTAGCCACTCTTAGAAGAAAGAATCACACCTTCTAATTGAAAACTTAAGTTTATAGATAAAAAATTCAGGATATTTTGTTACCTCTACAAGTAACTTGCAACAAGGCAATTGTTTGATACCATCAATCAGAATGCTTATGGCAACGTTCTCATTGTTGGTAATCTACAAAACAGAAAAATAGTCTAAACACAACATGAGTTTTAACTAAAAAAACAAACAAACATGAAGTGGTTTGAGTATCAAGCACTAATAAGACCTTAGCAGCTAGAACTTAAAACATCCATGAAAAACCTACCAAGTACTTCAGACGTGAAAAATGAATATGCAAGGCTGGAAGAATATCAAATCTTCCCTTTGTTGTAGCCATTTCTAGCGCTTCTTTGTATATGTTAGAAGCTTCTATGAGATTTCCCTGATCCATTTAGATAAGTCTTAACAAGAATTCGAAAACTAGATGCATGTAGTTAAATCTTTTTATTTTATTTTTAATATACATACCAAACGCTTTTCCATGTTAGCTTTTCTTACAACGTAGTCAAGAAAGTCTGCATCTGATTCTGCACTACACTGAAGAAAGGCAGAACGTGCACTGTGCGTATCCCCAATATGTTCCTTGTACATGGCATTGAACGAGTGAACCATTGGCATCTTCTGCAACGAACATATTAGTGGGACGATAAGCGTCTCCATCAATCATAAAGAATTGAGTCGAAGCATTACAAGTCTCAATCAAGAAACTAAGAGGGAAATTGAAAAATAACATTGTGAAGAGTGGAAATTCCATATGACCAATCAATGGGATAATAGTCGTTGCAATATGTATTTTCTTTTGATATTGATACACTATAGTTGTAACAACCAAACAGATGAAAATAATCCCTAAATATAAGTAATTACTAAGCACACATCTTATCATTGTTTTTTAGACCATTGAAGTGGCATGGCTTCATTTCCATCTTATTGTATTCCTTATACTACTTTTAGATCCAAAATTAGTGATTACCATTCAAATTTTGGCTAAATTTTCATGTGAATTAACAGAGGTCTTCTAAAATTGAGTGGTTATAAGTTTGCACACACTTATGATAATTGGAAATTTTACAACTCATATTGACTTGTAAATAGTTATGTTATGTGCGAACTATCCATGTTTATGACTGCAACAATAGCAACAAAACACAAACCAACATTTAGCACATTTCTACTTAATGACATGAAAATACAGGAATAAATGAATTAGCTCATATAGGTGTAAAGCAAACTGATGAGTTATAAGACATAATACCAGTATCTCTGCAGCTTACTATTACCTTCAGAAAGGTTTTTGATGCTCGATCTAGTGCAAAGTTTGCCATCTCTCTTCCTCCTTTGCTTTCCATGAATTCCACATAACGCATCCAGAATTCAGGATAATTAGCACAAGAAATCAAGCATCTTTCGTACAGTTTAACAGCCTATGATAATTAATGAGAAGGAATGTTAGAGGTCACAAAGAAAGAATGGAAAAGACAGAGTGTTGTAACAACACAAACCAATACCCAGTCAAAATCACCAAATGATTCAGCAAAGTCTAGATAGTGATGCCAATTTTCTAATTGGCTGACATCGAGTGGCTTGACATGAAAGTAAGGCCTCTTTATGTGAGTTTCAAAGTATTTTATTTTTCTATTCAACTCAGAAGCCTGCTGATAGAGCAATTCTCCTGTAGCTTCATATCTCTGCAATGCTTTAAATTTGGCCAAACTAAAAGATGGATCCAATAATTCATCAATAATGGGAGTTATATTATCTGGCCTATAATTTGCAGACACTTCACCGTCAAGTACAGATTCCACCACCATTTCTCGCATAGAAGTGTTGTTCGATTCAATTGCTTCCTTCCAAATGCCCAACAACTTCTTAAAACTGGAGAAAAGCAACTTACGCTAGTAAGGGCTTAATGACCAACTAATTGGAGAATATTCATAAAACGCAACAATATAATAGCAATTTCAACCAATGAAAGATATAGTTGCACTATCTAAAAAATAAATTTGGTACTGAATTTGTATTGAAGTCCCAACATCAATTAGATACATTAGTTAGATGGATTAATGTTGGTCCATAAGGATGGCCTTTTGTACATCTGGATTTCAAGGTCTATATACCTTGTTCTACAACAATGGTTTTTGTTTTCTCTTTTTTTTTGGGTTGACAATAGCATACAACAATTAGATACCCTTATGTTTAAAAGAAAAGGCTGCAGTATAGAATTAAAGTATTGACTGCCATGGAAAATGAGTATGGTCACAGTGGCAAAAACTCTTTTGGTACCCAGATCAATACTGCTAAATTGTTGATGTTCTACAAATGTTCCCATTTCAAAACAATTATTGGTAAACTTAGGTTAAGCTAACAAACCTAATGCATAACCCACCGATTCTAGTACTCCCTACACTCATTCAATGTTGCATATTAATCATTCACATAATCCAGAAGGACCAACATGATGAGATCCAAATATCAGCTTTTTGAAGTATTTTAAGTGATATGAGAAATTAGACATAAAAAAAGAAAAAGAAAACAAGAACAAGGCATACCTATCATAATAGTGATTCAACTTTTTGGTAGGAAATCTCAATGTTTGGATGTAAATGTGAGCCAAAGCACTCCAATTTTGTTTAGAAAACTCAAATGCGATATATTTATCCCACAAGGCATGGCA
>JANIHZ010000002.1:37054270-37066293 GCA_027478365.1 Erythroxylum rufum | reverse complement strand
TGGACTATTGGAAAATATCTTGGTATAAATTCGCCTTTGGGAGAAGGGAATTTTTGCTAGAAGATTAAAGGAAAATTGACTAAGATTTTCTTGTGAGTTGGGAGACCCAAGAAACTTAGGAGGTGAAAATTGAAGTTTTTGGACTTAAGAAACTCTAGGAAAAACTTAAGTAAGGGATTACTAAGTGACGTCTAGGGTAGATAAATTAATTCATCTTTGGGAAAAGGGGATTAATTACTCTTAAAATTCACCTACAAGAGTAGAATATTTTAGTTGTGGAAAATAGCTAATTTAATATTAAGGTTGACAAAAATATCATTCTCTAAGAGAAATTCATTCCCTTTGTCGTTAAAGCTTTTAATTAGTAAATTGTTGCAATCTTTTCTTAATTAGTTACTGCAAAAATTTATCATTGTCATTTTTTTATTTTGGTCGCATTAAATTTGGTAGTTGTTAAGAATTTTATTTAAGTTAATTTTATCTTTTAAAAAAAAGAAAAAAAAATCTTCACGTTAATTTTAATTTTCTAAAATTTCTTCCGACCATATTTCAATTATCGTTAGCTAGTGTAGAATTAAAATTTTCGCATAATCCCTGTGGACACGACTCGGTTCTTACCGATTTATTTCTCACTTCGACAACCGTGCACTTGCGGTTCACGAACAGGAATGGATCTAGTCACTCCCCAACAAAATTTGATAACTTGCATATGTGTCCACAATGAAGAAAGCTGCCAATGAAGACTTCCCCCTACTGTAACATCTGCAAGCAAAATTCCCTATGCTTGGTAGTTCCCTCGTAAATACGGCCATAGACATCTCTATTAAGATCAAATCTACATCATAATTCTCTAAAACTTCCATTATTTTGGTTGGCATAATATTTATAGCCAACCCATTATTAACTAAAACTTTAAAAGCTGGCCTATCATTAATGTAGGCTTTAATGTATAAAGGCCTTACTTGCTGAACCATATTATCATTCGGTTTCTCTAGCACTACCTTCTATATAGCTACCAAAGATACTTTGCATTCTTTTCTTAGGAAAAGATTATGCTTTCTTCCTATGGGTTTTGCTAAAAGAAGCAGGAAGCTTCGTAAAAGAAATGGAACATGGTAATTGAATTGGATTTTCCCATATTGTAAAGAATTCAATACGACTTTCATCTTGATTGTTCGATTGGGGTAACTTCCTATGAAATCTGGGGTTACATCTTTCCTTTATTTCATTCTGCTCCTCTCTAGTAACCTTTACACATTCTCTCTTATTCTTTGGATTTGAAGTACTTTCCTTATAAAGAATAGATTTTATAAAAGGTGGCTTCTTTAGGATAAACTTCTCAAAAGGTGATGGCTTGCTTCACTCAAACCTAGCAACAACTCTCTGCCTTTGAAGTCTTCTTTTATAAGTTTTGGTTAATGGCCATAGGTTTTTAGGGTTCCATTGCTAGGACAAAAGCACCATAGGTAGCACTACAAAACAAGATTGCCCATGTTGAAAGCTTAGAATATGAGCAATATATCTTTGCATTAAAATTTGAGTGAATTTTGTTTTATTATTACATCCTTATAATCTATACTTTTAATTGATTATAGAAATCTTCTTATTCTTTTTCTTACTATTAGCACTCAAACTATAGTTAGTAATAAAGAGACCAATACCTTAACTTATGGATGATACCAAACAATCTTCTACAATCTTTAACTTCCTCTTAACATCCATTAAAAACCATAAATGAAACTCAGTAGCATTAACAATTGCAATTGTGGAAGTGGATCTTCATCTATCAATATGTTTTGATCAACTTTAGCAAACAGTAGAATTCCCTTATTAATCAAATCTTGAATTACATTCTTGAATCCCTAGTATGAATTTATAAAGTGAATCCATATATTGTGGTATTTATATTAATTATTCCCTCAAATCTCTTCATTCATGGTAATACTATGTTCTGGTGGTAAAATAATAAACTTTTCCTACAATAAAAATCAAAGATTTCCTCCATTTTGGAAATATCATAAATGTATTGCATCTGAGTGGTTGGTGCTTATACTTTCCTTTTAACTTTAAGTGATTTTTATTCTAGAGAAGGGCAAACACAAGTTCTAAGGATATTAACCTTAGTCACTACTGAATCATATGGACTTGTTTCCATAAAATAAGTACCTACTGAACTCCTTTTCTTATATTCTTCTTTGCTATAAATTTCTTCATATTTAGATACTTTTGTTGCCAATTCATAAAAATCACAAAATTCTATACCTTCAATCTTCTTTGAAGTTTAATATTAAGCCCCTTTTGAGCTAGTTTCATGTATTTGATCTCCAGGAATGCAATTCGGCTTCGACTCCTCATTCTCCTAAACTAAGTGGTAAATATGTCCGCATCTTTGCCACTTTTCTTAGTCACTTTAGATAATTAGGTTATACAAACTTCAGGTTCAGTAAAAAAAAAAACTAAGTATGAAATGATCTTTCCATTGTCCATAAAAGGAAAAAATTTCTGGACAATAAAGCATACTTTGAAAAGGCCATACTTGTTAAAAAATTTGGAAACAACATAAGCCTAGTATTGTTGAAATTTCCATAATTGGCCAATTTATCACACTGAATGGTGAATCTAGCAATGTGCTCGAAGTTAATTGCCCATCTTCACTAGAAAACAAATAAAACTTAAGAATTCTACAACTATAAAGATATGGAATTTCGCAATCAATATGCTTTGGTCAAAGCTTAAGGAATTCTAGGTGCCTAATATGTCTTAAGCTAGGCATATATATCTCTTACACTGCCTTTCTAACAACTTTCATATCAACTTGAAACTTCATTAATGGACGAGCAAAACAAAGTATAGGATTAAGGTATACAATCAAAAAGTTATCCCCTAAGTTGTAATTTAATTTGTTAGTTTTAGCTTCAAAGCTTAATCCTTATCTTCCAAGAGCTTGAGGCCTGACCACTTATCGGTCATTTCTAGAAGTAGCGTGCAAAGGCGTCATAGGAATATCCTTTCTTTTATGAGAAGGAGCATATGTTTCTTCCATAGGGGAAGAAACTAGAGGATGACTATACTCACTAACTTCCATTGCATTTTGTGCAAGCTACTCCTGAGTCTTTCAGAAATAAGTCGTACTAGAAAAGAGATTTTTTCCTAGCAACTTGGACCAAAGCAATGAAAATCTTTTCCATCTTCTTTATCAACATCTTGATTGCTTCAACTGTAAAGTTCGAATTGGACTTCAATTCTTAAATATCATTTGCATAAACAACACTGTGGTGATTTTAAATCCTCGCCTATTAGAGACTTAACTGAAGGCGATGTTGCCTTTTTCAAGTTTTTAATGATCTGGAACATAAAGCCTTCATTCCCTATTACATTAAAAACTTCTTCCTCCAATAATGGAGGTATAGTGATTTCTTTTTTATTCCTTGTACGTGGCATTATCGTGTCCCACCGGGCATGCCAAATCATTAATCACTTTTACTATTAATCTAGAATTGGAGCAGACTGGGGAGGAATTATCACAACATTGCATTTGACTTCTATTAAAAGATATAAGTGAGTTTTGGGAAACTTAAGACAATAGAATTCTAAGTTATCAAAGATACTAAAGGGTACTGGGATTTTAGATTTGAGCTAGAAGAATAATTTTATTTAAGTAAGGGACAAGTACATAAAGGTAAAAAAAAAAAGGAACTTGAAATAATAACAAGATATTTCTATTAGAGTAGTCTGATCATTTTTTTTTTTGGGTTGCCTCTCTTCATTTTGCCCTCTTGGTGTGCTTATTTGTCTCTCTCTACTTCAACTGCCTTAAATAGTTTTCTTATAAGTGCTCAACTTCCAACTATCTGCTAACTTTGAGTCATGTCTTAGTTAATCGTCTTGTACATGTTCATAGTGTCTCAACTTTTGCTTACCAATTCCTATGTTTAAGAATTCTCCAAGCAATCTAATTAACTTTTAAAACTTCTATTAAATGAGACTTTTTACTTTTAGGTTAAATGGGTTGAATTTCTCTTTAAGCAATTATTAAATAGAATAGAATATTATTTAAATATTATAAAAAACAATTTGTTAATGTATAAAAGTAGTTTGTCATGTTCATAGAATTAATACTAAAGAAGCATCCTTTATTTAAAATTACAAAAAAATGAAAGGGTCTTCGTCTTTTAGATCCGGAATTGGATCACTTACCGTTCACGTGGCTTACCCTCCAAAAGAGCCAGCCTTCACGTGTCTCCCAAATATCTAAGCTTTCCATCGTTGGATTGCTCACTTCACGAAACCGTACTCCAAACGCAACCTTATAAAATTTTTTACGGAGAAGAGACGAGGTCTTCACTTCTCTCACTCTCAGAGACAGTGACTCACTTGGGAGAGTAACATGGTGTCATCGACAGCGAAGCCTATCAATCTGTACACCCCTTGCCATAAGACCCAATTTCTTCCTCTACAGAATCCGCGGTTTTGTTCCCAGCATCATGTCTCTTTTTTGCCTGTTGTGTCGAGCTCTCTCGGCTTCAATCCTCTTCGGTTCGTTTTAGTGACGTAGAAGAATTATATCAGATTCTATTCTCTTTTTATTCTTAATTAATTTAAAATGGAATCCCTCTGAATTGAAAATAATTTTTGTGTGAAATGGAAGACTTTGGATAAAGAGCAATGATTTTGGTGTAATGGTGGTGAAGAAGAACGAGAAGAAGAAAATAAACAAGAAAGGGAGAGGATCCTCTGCGGTATGTTATGCTTCGCCTCTCAGTCCTCAAACTCTCCAGTGGATCACCGCCGTCTCTTCTGCGTATGATCCCATCCCATGCATGTTTTATTTGGACTTCTTTCTTGTTTATATTTTCCTGATGAAGCAACATCCACATCGGTGTTCATTTGTTTTTTCTTGATTTAGGGTGTTGATGTTGACAAGGGGCACTGCAATTCATAAGTCGTTTCTTATTCCGTTGTTCGCTCTACAAGCACCCCCCGATTTGATATCTTGGATCAAGTATCCATTTCTATTTCCTTTCCTTTTTTATAGAGATTAAGATTCTTACTTTATGGCTTGGGAATTACTAAACTTGTGCAAGCTTGGTGTTTGCAGGGGTGATTATGGAATTTGGACGGTTTTCTTGGCTCTCCTAGTCCGCCTCTTTTTCTTTATTCCTGGTAGGTTCTGTTTCATGTGCTTGCAGTAGGATCTGCCGTTACTGACATGTTGCTTTATTGACATCAATATTGGAAGGAGTATGACATTATGGATATTGGGATTCCTTTGTAATAGGTGAACTAGAGTTGCCGTTTATGGCCTTACTTTTTGTCAATGTGGCTCCTTATCAAATTATGAGTCTAAGGTAAGTGTTGATTTCGTTTCTGCATTCTGGATTTGCAAATTTTCATAATTATTCTATCCACATAGGAGTTATTAGCTTGTTAACATTTTCTTTAATTTTTTTTTATATTTATGCATTTCTTGTGTTGACAGAGGAAGACAAGAAGGTGAAGTAATTGCTATGCTGATTGCAGTCTATTTGGGTTTCCAGCATTTTTCAAGGGCAAACAACTTGCGGAAAGCTTTTGAGCAAGGTTCAGTGGTTGCCACGGTTGCAATCATTGCAACTGCTATCAACACATTCCTGCTATTAATCTGAATTGATACTATTAGCTTAAATTGTCGACCATTTTCTTGTCACTTATATATAAATAATTGAACTCGTTTGAAGGGTGACAGCCAGACAGAATAAATGAGATACCAAGAGGCTGGTCTTTTGTTCTTCTGTAACATATAAGCTTGTATCATATCGTCAGAGTTCCGTATGTATTACTTTTTTCTTTATTTTAGAAGCTCAGTTATTCCACTATGAAATGGAACGGTTTCTTGTAATTTAAAGGTGTGACATGGTTTTCATTCCACTAGTGGATAATCCTGCATCTGTATCTTAATTTCAGAAAAATACTATCTGGTATCAACTTTCTTCCTCAATGATAATGTCCCACCAAAAGAAAGAACGTTGGAAAATATGTTAAATAGAAAATAACAGGTGAATTTTTTTTTGTTTGCTTGTGATTCTAGACATAATCACCAACATGAAAATGGAAATGGTCAAAGCATACTAGCCTATTCTGCTTTTAAATATTCATACAATCCTGAAAACTATTTGAAGATAAGGGAAGAGAGGTGAAATTCTGAGACTAGGAATAAAATGTTTGAATTTAACATATTCTGAAGTACGACCGTTCAAAGATCTGATGGGGGATCTTAAAGCGTAGTTTTTCTTCGATGACTGTTATTATGAAAGACCGTTCAAAGATCTCATGGGGGATCTTCAAGCGTAGTTTTTGTTCGATGACTGTTATTATGAAATAGCATTCTCCTTGGTGAATTATCTGTACCTACCTTATGCTCTTCAATTTTATGGTTTTTAGGATAAAGGATTTGAAATAATGGTGTCACTGTAAACTAGACTTTACCCTGTTATATTAAACAGTTCTCTGCAACTCCATTGTTGATATTCATTCTCTGTATATTAAAACTGATGTAGTCAATCCCTTAATATAATGTACTGTAGCTAAGATTTTTGTCAAGGATTGCACATGTAGATCCTATTTTGGTTGGATTAACAGATGCTCGACTATTACAGTACGAGTATTTTAGTACTAATTATATTAATAAGTTCAAATAAGAGGTATAATTTGCCTCATTTGAGCTTGTTTTTGGAGCTTTTTGGCTTTGCTATTCAGTGGTTCTAGCTGGTAGGCAGCTGCTGCCACCTTGTTTCTTCTAGCGAAGTTTGGTAATCAATAGAGATGCATGTCTTTCTCGACAAAACTTGGGGAAAGTTTCTGCAGTTGTTCAAAAGTTATTTGCTGTACTCATTCGGTGTTACAAGAAGGAACAAGGTTTTGTCACCTACATGTGTCTCCAATAATAAGTTGATTCTTGCTCGGTCAGGGAAAATATTGTGCAGACGTGGTCAGTAAACTATTGAGATGAAATTTTACTACATTCAGAGTCTTCCCTGACTTGGCGATAACTTGGCAACAGAGCTGTATTCCTTGTGAATGAGATTTCCTCTTTAGTCAACGATAATATTTCTGGCATTTACTCTTGATTCGTTTATTACTGCAATGCAGTCACGGTTGCTCTATTTTCTGTATCTTCATTTGGAAGTTTAAATGCATCAAGCATTAAGGAATATTACTTCAAAGGTCGCCTGACTCCTCGTTTATAATTTAATTCGTCCACTAGCTAATAACAAGTAAACTGTGTTCATGAAAATAGCAGCCCTAAGCCCATGCTAGTTTATCTAGTACTTTATTCTTCTAATTCTTAACAAGGCTATAAATACAAGAAATCTGCAATATTCTATGCCCCTCTTCATTTTATCCCAAGTTTCTTGATTAACTAATATGCTCCCATAGAAGAAGAAAATAAAATACTTGTTTATGTTTGGCCAAGATCTTGATAGAACCTCTGGTCAACGTGGTTGTCAACTCTTTGCCCACTGCTCATAAGTTCATGAACTCTGGCGCAATCGGAGTGACTGCCATTTAACTGGGGAGAGTATAAGATTCAATTGGCTGCGGATTAGACATGATTTGCAGCAAAAAGTGACCCCAGTATGCCAGCAGCAGAAAACAGGGTAAGTAAGTTGCATAAGACAGGGGTGGCTGAGCTGGGCTGGCCTGTTGGTCCTGCTACGCCATAGACTGTTGGTCCATAAGGCGAAGACAGAGTCGGAGTGGTTATAGTTGGATTCATCGTACTTGGAGGTGGTGGGGATGTTGAGATGGTTGTTGGGTTGGCTGGTAGACTTAAGCTGCATTGGTGAATTGCGAAATGAGTTCTCCATGGCCATCATCTTACTGTAAGAAACATGATATATGAAAAAAGATTAGTTTGAAAACCGTACCTGGGTGTTGTCCTGGCTGAGGCATAGTGACAGTTTCCCTTACCTGGAACGGTGCATAGAGAAATCAGAAAATTTCGTATGAAGGGGAAAGAAAAAAGCTTTCAAGTATGTGACAGCTTTTGAGTTAATATTTGGGAATGTGCGTAACTAACTAAAAACATCTGGGGATATGAGGCCGAAATTTCCGTACGAGAGACGGAAGTACCTCAGGTGAAGAAAATTAGAGAAAAGCAAAGATTTCCATTAGAAATTGCTTCCTTGGAAAATGGCTAGTTGAGAATTATCTCATTGAAGAAATAACTTCATAGAAATTCTACTTTAGTTTAGAAAACAGGTCACAAATTGGAAGAACACTTGTAAAGTGTTAACAGGACTATGATTTTCGTCAATAGTATTTCTTACTAGGGTCAGTGCTGCTAAGTTGTGCTGTTCCCCCAAACACACAGCTAGTTGGAACTGGATTCTTCTGGTAGTAGTCATTGAAGGCATAAGAGGCATGGTCACGGACAGTATTTGGGTCATAACAACTTGCAGCTGGTTGAATGGATGAACAATCTGCTCCCCCATAGCCGCAAGCATAGTCAAGAGCAACTTGTAAGGCTGTATCTGAAGCAGTTGGACTTGCAATGCACCAAGATCCTCCTGATGTGGTCGGGGTTGTTGTGGCTGGGGGATTTGTTGGTGTTGTGATTCCAATCGGTGGCGGTGGGGATTCTGGTACGGTGGGTGTCGAGATAGGAGTTGTTGGAATGATGACTGGAACTGTTCCTGTAGTTGTGTAGTGTTGGGTGTCATAATATGGAGTCGAGAAGAGTGTCTTATTTTCTTGGTCACCTGCAAATTCTGTTTTCCGATGTGTTTCTAACGGAGGTATCTGTGAAAGACCTGTGCCTGAGGACACCAATAGCAAGATAAGTTATTTGCTCGTTTCATTCCAAGTTAACAAGCAAGAATCTAGAACCTAGATAGTTTCGGTAAAGCTACCAGGTGATGTAAACAGAAAACCTAATATTAGAGCAAATTATGGATGTGAACAAGAGAAGAACACGAGTGGCTGACACAACTCTATGATCTCCAGTGCCTGGATTGCATAGGTTTGTGTTTATATTAGTGTACTATGTAAACCCACTAACATATTCAAAATCATTTCGTGCTTTGGAGATAATTTAGAGAAAGCTTCCATATTTTCAGCAACCTGATAAAATGTAACAGTTTTTGTAAAGACAGAAAAGAAAAAACAACTCAATAGTAACACGGCAGAACAAAAACTAGAAATACAGCCCTTGAATTTCTAATCACCATACTGAGCGAGTTTTATTTAGCCCTTCTTGACGCACGTCAGAATCAAACTTCCACAGTCTGCCTCTTTTTCATTGTTACAACCAAAAAATGATTTATTTTAATGAAATGAAGGTAACGCCGTTTTGATATTGTGTTGTTGCAGACAAGAAAACTTCGGTAGAACCAAGCTTTAGTTTGATGGCATTCTTATCTTTTTCATATATTTCAACTAGTGTCGAGTCCCTCAACGAGAGACTCATAATAAATGAGAGAGAAGGAGGCTCAGTATTGCCATGAGCAGATCAGCAGAAATATGCAGAAGGAGCTCAGTCACAATGCTAATCACCTGAACTAACTAAAAGAAAAAAGAGGCAAACGAAGAAATACTGAAAAGCTGCAAAACCCATGTCTCTAAGCGGCTTCTATCTATAACGTGAGCTTCAATTATCTTGACAGTGAGGAACAATAATGGAGAAGCTAAGAGAAGCAGCAATGGTGTTTTTGGAAAAGAAGAGTTTAAATACGATCCCGCATATGTTATGTAAATAAATCTAGAATCAAAGCTTCCTTGGACCATATAGAGACGGAAAGATGAGAAGAGGGTATAGAGAATATCAGAAAACTTGAGAAAGGAGAAATTAGGTTGTTAAACTTTGCAAGCAAGAGAAGGTGCAGAAAGATGGAAAAAGTGTACGCAGAGAAAAGTTAAAAGAGCGATCTGTTGGGAATACAAATCTAGATGTCTGCGATGATACGCTGGTAGTTGTACTTGTAACTTCTAAGTGATGGTTGATGTTGTTGCATTTTCTTTATCTACTTTGTGCGTCTCTTTCTACTGTTTTATGGGACTGAATCAAAAGTTAAAGGTGGAATGGTAGATTTTTCTTATCTTTTTCTTTGGATGTTAGAACAAGCCTCAGGATCTTAACTTACCAGTTAGCAACCGAAGTGTTCTGCAAGCTCAGTGAAATTGTGTTTCAGATGCAATCTGTCAGTGGAGAAAATAGCGATTCACTAGATTAGAAAACTTGACGTGTTGAACATTGCCTTATTTAAGAAGCAGGAAGTGATCGAATCATACAACTTTTTTCTCTCTCTCTGAAGAGGAGGCTTACAGACAAAATAGACTTGTAGCACTTTCCATGCAGCCTTGTCACAGTTACGGTCTGTCTGTCTGTCTGTCTCCGTAGCATCGTTTTGCCTAAACCTGTTCGGATAAAATACCTAAATCTAGTTACGCAGGAACCTTGGGGCTTCTTGCTGTTATTTTCTACTGTTTGTGTTTTATCAATGAGAGAGGAAAAATGTTGTTACGAATAAAAATAATATAGCTGTTACACAGTTATAACTAGTATAAAATTGTAACTGTTTCTCCCACAAGTCAGTTATGAATTAGCTAATGTGTCTGTGTATGTGCCTCTCTCTTTAAAGTTCTCTACTCTCTCTCTTCTTTATGGACTTTTCTCTTTTTCCTTCTCTCCTTCTCTCTTCTGTCCTTCATTTTATTCCCAACAAATTGGTATCAGAGTACTCGAATTTGGGAGACGATCATGGCTGAAAGTACAAGAAGTGCAAAACTACGTAAGATGGAGGATAATTTGAAGGGATTGATAGAGAAAATGTTTTTGGAAGCTCTAAATAGAAAAAAAATGGAGAACAACTTACTGTAGTTTAAAACTGTGGTGACATAATTTTTGAAGCGACAAGGAGTGGAAGTGGACGCTACTATTACTCCGAAACTCACAAATCGAAACGAGCAACCCATGCAAGAGAATGACTACATAAAGTCTTTGGCTGTAGAGCCTACCCCTCTCATGAATAACAAAGATGTCACCTCTGATGGTTCCTTAGTCGTCCCCTCTCCTAGCGAGCCTAGTAGGATTGAGATGTACTATTCGACTTTCTATGCTGCTTGTACGGCTGGTGGTCTTCTCAGCTATGGTTTAACGCACATGACGGTTACTCCTCTTGATTTTGTTAAGAGTAACATGCAGATTGACCTTGCAAAGTATAGAAGTATTTCATCTAGTTTTGGAGTTGTGTTAAATAAGTAGATTGTGAGCTTTGCAGGAGCAATTGCTGGTGATGCTGTAAAGAAGATAGTGGTGAAAAGAATAATCAGATTATTCATTTTTTGTCCATTCTGTAAATCTCCATAGCCTTGAGGACAAGGTTTTTTTAAAGGAGAAAGAATTGTTACTTATAAAAATATGATAGCTGTTACACAGCCATAACTAGTATAAAATTGCAACCGTTTCTCTTATAAGTAGGTTATGAATTAGCTAATGTGTCTATGTGTGTGTGTCTCTCTCTAAAGTTCTCTGCTCTCTCTCTTCTTTCTAGGCTCCTCTCTTTCTCCTTCTCTCCTTCTCTCTTCTGTTCTTCATTTTTATTCCCAACAAATTGGTATCAGAGCACTCGAATCTAGGAGACGACCATGGCTGAAGGTACAAGAAGTGCAAACTACATAAGATGGAGGATAATTTGAAAGGATTGATAGAGAAAATGTTTCTGGAAGCGTTAAACAGAAAAAAAATGGAGAACAACCTACTGCAGTTTAAAACTGTGGTGACACAATTTTTGAAGCAACCAAGAGTGGAAGTGGATGCTACTATTGCAGTTACTCCGAAACTCACAAAGCGAAACGAGCAACCCATGCAAGAGAAGGACTACATAAAGTCTTTGGCTGTAGTCCGCCCCTCTCATGAATAACAAAGACGTCACCTCTGATGGTTCCTTAGTCGTCCCCTGTCCTAGCATGTAACGCCCCAAATTAGGGGTTAGCATATTAAGCAAATTTAGTCCGATTTAGGTTCTGTCTCTTTGACAGTTTGG
>JANIHZ010000002.1:37002186-37014294 GCA_027478365.1 Erythroxylum rufum | reverse complement strand
ATTAAAAATATTAAAAAATACAAAAATATACCAAATAATAAAAAAAATAAAATTTTATTGAACCAGTGGTCGAACCGAACTGGTTCAACCAGTTAATTGACCGGTTTTCACTGGTTCAATTGAGAATCGGTTTTTAAGAGTGAACCGGACCAAATAGCCGACCAGTCACCTGTCGAACTGGCCAGTCCGGTCCAGTTTTCAAAACATGGCTTACGTTACGACTAGGCTTGCTTTAGTCACATTAGCATATTAGTTACAAAACTAATGTTTTTCGCTTAACTATTAAAGTTTTAAAATTTTGATTATTTAATTAAAAATTTTTAAAATTTGAGTACTAATTTTTAAAAAAAATCTCAAAAAATTGGACACTTTAGAAATAGTTATCCTTCATGGTATTAACTCGTGAGTTTCTTTGTTAGCTCAAAATTTCGGGATTTAAACTTCTAAATTTAGACTTTACATTTAAACCTTATAGTCTGAAATTTACATCTCATGTTACGCACACAATGAGGTAGTTTTTAGTGACTAAAAAGTTTGGAAAACATGGCATGAAATTCTCTGTCCCTAAATTTGTTACATGCCATCTCTCCCTCAGCTGCCGCCGCTGTTTCTTCTTCTTTTGCCGACCATTCTTCCTCATCCAGCCTTCTTAACCTGTTATTCTATGTGAACAAGCCCATGTTTATTTTCCTCTCTCACGCTGATTTCTTCGATTTACCACTTCCTACCATTAAAAGAAGACATATGTAACCCATCTAAAAGGAACCAGAAGTTTTCCTCTCAAAGAAATGCTCCTCCCATATTAGCTTTTCCACAATTTCATAGATATGAATACTTTTTCCTATAATTTATTGTTTAATTATGATGTTTGAGTTGTTAATTTTGATTCCCCTATTCTGGAGTCTGCATTAAAGAAACCGGGGAAGAAATCAGATTGATCAGTTGGCTTAATTGATCAATTTTGTTCAAGTTTTCTCTGCTTAAGTTTGTACGCCTCCTGTTGCCAACCGATCTTTGAACTGTCTGGACCACCCAAAACTCCATCGGACTCGGGCCAAAAATCCCAGGCCCTGTTTACTTTGAGGTCAGATTCAGGCCATCCCTTCACCCACCTGATGATTTTGCAGTGCACGTCATTGTCCAAGTGTGATGGCTTTTACAATTAGACAACTTGTACAGGCAGTGTAATATTCTTGCTGATACTATGGCCAACTTCTGTTTTTGAGCTTATAATTTTCTGGATTGACCATCAATGCCTAGCACCGTGCTGCTTTTGGACAGTGCAGTATTCGGTAGGATCGCAGAAATATAAAGAAAATATTTTATCACACATACATTTGGTAAGTAAAAACCTGACAATGCAGTTTCTTGAACACGTTCTCAACAGCAGACAGGTTGATATCAAAGCCATAGCTTTGTCCACCGTATTGTACATAAAGGTAGTCTTTAGGAGACAGGGGAGGGGGTACAATCTGGGAGATATCCGAGAAATCTGAGGAGGGTGGAGAAGGTAGGTGTTTCTTCATAGAGAAATATACATCAGCCAACAGAAGCCAAATAAGATCAGGATCGATGGTCGCAAGAGCACGTAATGCATTAACAGATGCCTCATGAAGTGCTGTAACACTGCTACAAGCTACCCCCGTGGCGAGTCCACTGACCTTCTTGAGAACAATTTCCAATGCTGAAGCACTCCTGCTTCTGCACAAATTAGCAATCATATTCAACACAGCGGCCTGCACCTTTAGATTTGAAACTTCAGCCACAGATTCCTCTGACAAAGTAGAGTTGCTTCTGTAAGGAAGCTGTAATGGGGTTGTTTCCTTTGCAGAGAATGACCTTGTATGAAATGCAGACGAGGATAGAAGTTTCCAAAAGTGTTGCCCATCAGTATGGAAGCGGCGTGAAAAGAAATCTCCTCCGCAGATATATACTACATTGCCTACCACGCTCAAACATCTTCTAACAATCTGCCAAAGAAGCGAAATTGTAATGCCTTGATGTCAGCAAGACCATGCAAAACAAATATGGAACATTTATGTGCATGTGCTTTACAATCATAAGGCTTCTTTATCAATGGAAACCTTTTCTGCAGGTCAATTAGAATGGAAAATGAACACCAAGAAATAGATAAATCTTCAGCCAAGTGCAGAAAAAATTTCAAGCCGAAGTACTAATGGAACATGAATGGTAAGCACGAGGGCAAAAGAGAAACACACCACTGGGTCTCTGTTTTGAACAGACACAACCAAGAAGGGCCATATGTTATTCATTGCTGGAAGTAGCCTGTTTCCATCGGTCCCTTCCTCGCAAGCATCCAAAGTATCCTGAGCCTCATGTAGTGAATTCAAGTGAAGAATTTCTCCAATAATCTCTTTAGTTTCCTTGTCATAAGTATAGGCCTCCTCCACTTTGGCTAGTGTTGCAATCCCATTCTAAAAAAGTTAAAACAGTTTAGAAAATGCAGCAAAGATATGTCCTTCAACCCTATCGTGTTACTACAAGAAAGGAAGAACTCAACTACACATTCGGGCTCTTCAACTGAAAAGCTTCTTTGGGTTTTAACTAGCAAATTAGGCTATACGGAGATAAAGAATCACATTACTGCCATTACTTATCACTCAATCTTAACGACCATCAACTCAGTAAGTTGCAGCAGCAACATAACACAGAAGACAACTGAAATGATTTTGCCGGTGAAGATCAAGTTGTTGACATGATTTCTAAACATGGACATCAGCAATTCAAATAACCGAAACAACTAGCAGGTAATGTGAAGATAAATCAAGTGAATTTTCATCTGCGAAAAATAAACGTGAGAAGCAAAGAGAATATAACAGGTGAATAGAAAATGTAAACATGCTGGACATCAATGATTCAACATATTATTGTCAAGTATCGCTACAGGAAAAAGGGCATAAAATAATCTGTCGATGATCAAATGTACCTCAATTATATCCAGAGCCACCAAGCATGCTGATTGTTTTATTGAGGCTAGCAGAGGGGTTGCAGCTGTTAAGCATGAACTAGCAATAGATCCAATAGTTCGTCTATATCTCTTGGAATCATTCAACTTGAGCACAATACTCTCCCACAGATCTACAACAGCAATAACATAATTGAAATAGTGCTTCTATTATCTATTCCATGAAAAGGTGAAAATATCAATTTTGTTAAACCATCTAAATAGAAATTTTTGAAGTTCATTACATAAATTGATTTGTCAGGATAAATAAAAGAAGATTCAACCACATGTACCTTACTAATAGGCATCAAAAATCAAAAGCAAATAGTAAAAATGAGGGTAGACAAAACATACACTCATGTCACATAATCACTCAAAAAGGGTTCACTCTATATATGCTTAACCGTGTCTCTGCACTGACACAGCTTTAGAGAAACCATGAAAGCACATTAGAAAGAAAAATAATTTAGGAGGAGTTGGAATCACCCATCATGAACCAACATATCAACAGAAAACACGGGAATTAACACCCCAATCAACCCCAATCCCAAGAAAATTCAGTAAATGTAGATCAGTAAACTATTTGGAGAAATAATCTCATCATTATTTTACATTACTTAATGTGTCCAATAATCTCATCATTCTGTTACATTACTTATGTGTCCCCACCAAAACAAAGATATTTTCTCAGGAGTGTAAGACTAAAAAATTGAAAGGCCAAAAATGGCATTTAACAATACTTGTGTATTGAACTCATTAGACATGGGCATTGCCTGTTTGATAAGTTCTATGCTCCGTTAGAGGAAAGGAAGTTGAATGAAATAATCTAAAGAAAGGGAAGTATGTGTTTCACATCGTGTACTTTCATTAACTCTCTCTACACAAATTCAAACTTAGCAGCATCACAAGCCATATAATTCCATACAAGTTTTCTATATTTTACTACATCACATAATGGCATTAGATGAACTAAATTACCAGCTTAAAGAACAGAACTTGTCCAGTGAAACCTATAACTCATCATAAGTCCACCAGATAGGATCAAATTTATGATATGCAAGATGCAGTCTTACGGAAAAACATATACAAGAACATCAACTTGATTAGGAAGTAATTGCAATGGTTATCTTATTTAGGCAGTTGTCATCTCATTTAGAGAGTTTATTATTCTCACAAGTCTATTTTTAGCAGGAGAATAAGTCAGCAATTCCTATTCTATTTTACTTCCTAAAAACTCTATTTCCTGAGCTTATTTAAAGGGCATTGCAATAAATAAGAAAGCGGTCAGAATTTTTTGTAACAATAGCTGACAAAAAGCTTGTCAAGGACAAGTTTTCTAGACAGCAACCATAGGCCCTAGAAAGGGGAAGAACTCTAGTAAGGGAAAAGAGGATTTCCCTGTGAGTCATCCCGTAACTAGATCCTACACAAAAACACATATCAATTTAATAGTTAATATCCTTTCAATGCTTATCTACATGCAGCTCATTGGTTGTAATTGTAATTGATTCTCAACAAGAAAAATTGCTTTGATTGAAATTTAGTTTTATGATGTTTGAATAATTTGCAGTACAGAAATGAACTTTTGAATCAACAAGACTAGGTGCATTATAAGAAGTAATATAGAAAGCAGAAGGAAAAAGATTAGCTTTGAGAACAAAGAAGCCTCAAATTCTAACTTAAGGCTTATAAATTCCGCCAAAGAAGCACCTTCTAAAATAGAAAGGAAGCAACTTTTGATGCAAAAAGCATAAAGTTGGGGTTTTCATCTTGTAAAAAGATTCTATCATATAGTGAGGCATCTTCACTACCTTATATTGGGAAAAGGAGAACCAAGAAAGAAGGCATAACACTCAAAAGGAAATGCACAAAAAAGTGAACTTATCAAGAGAAGTGCTCATGTAATGCTCGGCCAAACTAAAGCTAAATCTAATTTCCCAAGTAAAAAAAAATAGTCCACTTATGAATGAGATAACAATTCATAAAAGATGTGACAACACTAAAACCAAAAAGCAAAACATGGCAAGGAAACAAGACGAAATGCAAATGATACCACCACCTGATTGCAAGGGATGCATGTCATAGTCATTACGTGGTATTGATCCTTGGATCTCAGCCTGTCTCGTGTCCTTTTTCATGTCAGATATTTTACCCTTGATTTGTGCAAGATAAGATTTTGCATCATCCGGCAATGAAGAAGCCTCACATTTCAAAGCCTTAGTAACTTCTGCTACAGCCTTGAAAAAGAAAATTATTGAAAATCATATAAGGGATCTACGAGAAAAAATCTACTAGATACAAGTCAGTATGGCAGAGACCAAAAGTATAGGTAGCAGATGAGTATGTAAAGCTAAGAACTTGAGACTTTACCAGGGTTTGGCCCCATTTCAAATATTAAGCAGATCAAAATATGATGATTTATAACGAGAAGTTTTTCTCGATAAATGTGCCCCACCAACAATACCTTTATGCTTGGTAGTAGGAAACAGAGAGAAGAAGAGGATCAATAAAAGTCCTTGTAATTTTTAGGGAATAAACATCTTGAAACAACACTAGAAAGGAAAAAGTAAATCTAGTCATATATCCTTCCCATCTTTCCCTCATCTCTTGCTTCTTACCTTTTAACTATAACATCAAACTTCACATATTAAAACGTCATAACATAAGAATAGAACTCTATAATGCATCCCTAGCTTTTTCAATTGAGCTACCACTTTAATCATGTTTTCAGCAACACTTTGGATGGCCATAAAGCACAGCTTACAAATGCAAAACTTCATAAAACTTGAGAGCAACAGAAACATTCGGTCACCAACATTAGAAAACAAATATATAGAAACTACTATACTAAGATTTTCACAAAGAAAAGTAAATTTCACATAAAAAATTCTCTCTGGATTTATAAACACTTTAGAAGTTATCAATACTACACATAACTTGCACAACTTCAAAGCTCCTTGTGGTCCACAAAGTATGGTTACCAAAAGAAATTATATAGGTGACTATGTACATTTCAAAAAGAAAATGCACAATACCTTGCACAACAAAGAAACAAAAGCTCCATTGCAAATGCTACATAATATCAGTTTGTCATGGATCAGTTCGTCCCTAATAATAAATGGACCTATGTAAAAGATTAGATAATATTAATTTTCTCCTACTCCTAATGAACAAATTCTATGTCTAATTCAGGAATTTGTCTTTTTTATCTATTATACTACCTAGACAGACACTTCAAGCACAGTACTAAGAATTAAAAGTTACAAATTCATCTATAAATTGGTAAACAGTACAATCATAAAGCTAGGGACCAAAATAGACATTAAAGAAGAATAAATCAATCATTAAAAGTAGAAACTAGAATACAAAATGTAGGCAACAACAATTAAAAAGTATCAAACTAGAAATATAAACTATTACCTTCATAAAAGGACCAGTTAACTCTGGGTGCTGGTGCCGGCCAAGAATTTCAAGCTCCTGTGAAGCAGACCTCATCTGAACAATTTACAAGATACATAAGCACCTAATAAAACACTTTGAATTAAACGCTCATTTAACATTTAGTTTTGCTGAAATCTAATTCTACATTTAATTTGATACCTAGTTGGTTGGGTTAAAAACACAAACACTGCACCCTAAATATGGTGTGGAAAAAGGTCATATATAAGAGATACACAGGATGGAGAATAAATACCCGTGCTTTAATTAAAATTTTTTATCCTCAAAGCAGAGAGGCTATTCCAAAGTATGAATTCCCATGCTTTAATTAAAATTTTTTATCCTCAAAGCAATGAGGATGTTCCGAGGTAGAGGTAAAAGTTTTAAAAAATGTGAAAAATCAACAGCCTTATCAAAGAGTCAATCGAATTGTAAAGTTTCAAAGGATACCAATGTAAATAGACATACCGGATCCTCCAAAAGGGGAAGTATCTTGTCAGCAACTCCAACATATGAAAGCATAGAAGCAAGAACATCCGGGACATGTGGGTTAAGATCCAAATGACGTAATTGTCGACAAATGGAATCAATAATGTAATCGGCATTTGAAAAGACTAGTTGTGCTACCTGCAAACATGTTGATATAGTGGTTATAGTGGATCAAAGCATTCAGCATCAAAACTAAATTTTGCTGTATGAGCTCACCGATGCACAGCCGGACGTGGTAGAAATGACATGTAAAACAGCATCAGAGGCGATTCTAACATCAGAGCTTGAACATATGAGACTCTCAAGTAACAGGTATAAAGATGAGTGAAGAAAGCCACTAGAAACAAATTCATTTCCAAGGCAGATAGCAAAAATGCCTACTCCTTCCACAATAACCTGTTCGAGGAAACAACGGATTGGACATGCACTTTACACTGTTATTACCAAAACATAAATACCAGAACTCATGAATGAGTCATGAAGATAAGATCTCTAGCACTTAAAGAAACACTCAGCACCTGGTGTAATATAGCGGTATCCTGGAAGAAATGCAACGTAATCTCATCATAGTCATGCTGCTCAAAGGAAGACTTGGGATCTTCTGGAAGATCCCAAATTTCAGACGACAGATACTCATTTAAGATTCGCCCAACACAGTCAATTAAATGAATTCGAGAAGCCCTTTCTAGTGATAACTTCCAAATAGAATGCTTAGGGCATTCAACTGCCGAATGGCAACCAGAACTTTTGTCAAGCGCTTGAATAACTTCCTGTTCTGACCTAGAATTTTCTAATTTTCTTCTTAGCTTATCAAGAGCTTTATCAGATAGACCAAATATCATCTCATTAAGAATGCATGCTGCAACACTGGCCTGTCGCAGTAACTGTCCTGATCCTATTCTATTATACCAAGACAGGCAGCTCTCATTATTACACTCTTTTGTACGAACCTCAGAAATCAATTTTCTCAGGTAACCAAGGGGGATGTCAACTACAACAGATAGAAGCCCTTCATCTTCAAGGTCTAGTATCAGGCAAGAGAAGATAACATGGTATAAGCAAAGAGAAGAAATGAAAAAGTTAGCTGACAAAATTGATTTTCCAGGGGTTTAGATGACCTGTTGTTAAAGACAAACCAACCAGTCTAAGAATTCCTGCAAGAGCCTCATATAGTTTTGGACAACCAACATAGCCAAACCAGGGAGGTATGTGAGGAAGCTCGTAAGTGTAATGCATGTTTTCCAACAAGTACTTCGGTGCATGTCTACTAATATCTCTGAGCTTCAACATATGAGAAGGAACAGCATCCTCAACTGTGTGAAATTCTGCCACGTGCTGAGGACCAGCTTTTAAATCGGCAATAGACTGAAGATATCCCACTGATGAAGGCCTTGCTAAAATAAACTTGTCAAGAGCACCAGTATACACAGAATGCTGACTCAAACATATAGCAAAAACATCCAAGAATTGTGCAGCTGTTACCTGTCCAGGTTAAAAGGCAGAGTTCTGAGCTAGATGTTTTCTATTTCAAACATAAGAGCATTAAGATTAATTGTTAAAGCAATGCTGGAGATGAATAACTTCATTTGTATCTTCACAAACCTTATTCATCATTTCTTCAGACTTTTACAGGTAACCTTACCAAGAAAGATCTTAGAAAACAACAAATTCAACAAGTACCCGTGTACTGAAGGCTATTCTAAAGGTGCCTCCAGTGGTTTCAATTTAATGTGAGTTCCTGTAGTCCAAAACATTATCAACCAACCATTTCTGTGACAACATTATCAGGAGAACAATGGCATAACACCCTTGTGATTCAGATTTCTTTTATAGCAAATGACTGATTTTGAAAACAATATTTATACTTCTCTAAGTAGTTGAATTAACAGTTTTAGATCTCTGATAAAGGGGAAAGACTGGTTCAAATAATATGAAACTACAAGGAAGCCTAACATCAATCATAACAATTTCTTATGCAAATGACCATAACGAAGGAATGTTCATGGATTTTACCGAAGATGACAACTAGTGCTAAGAAGTCACTAATAAGGCAATGGACCAAGCACCTCATGTTAATTAATAAATTGAAAAGATCAAGTTATACTGGACATCAAAACTTCTGCAGCATAAGTACATAGATGGAGTGATGATGCACCTAAAGAATTCATGAGGTAAAAGATCTTGCAATCACGTTCAAACAGCTTTTTCATTCTTTTACCTGCTATGTAACATATCACACTAATGGGGCACCAATTCTAAAATGTTTTACAAGCACCCTGAAATTACTTCTTCTCAAGAATTAAAAGATTTTCTCAATTAAATGGAAAAGTTTTGCAAGAATGTCAGCAGATAACGCAAAGCAAAGGAGTTGCAAAATAAATTAGTTTAGAAATCATAAGGGTTAGGTACCTAAAAGTTAATGTCTATTGGATTTCTTAAATACCCACTTAATCATTTTAATCACATAATCCGCAGTTCTCAAGGTTTTATTAAGTGTGGGCTATTGTGGCAATTGCTGTAGGTGGGGGCATAATAGTGGCAAAATGCGGCCAATGGTCCAGACCGTGGTCTGCAATTTAAAAACCCAGTACTTCCGATTCTGCACTGACAATGATCTCAATAACCTGATTCTATATGGATTCATCACATCCTAACATGGGAACTTGTCCCACATTGCTGACAGACTTGCTGTCTTACGTTGACAATTAATTCTTTTTGAATACTACAAGTACCTTTTCTGATCCAGATACATACGTCGGTGCATAACAAATAGAAACAATCAGGACTAAACCAACATGACAGAAAATTTGCCACTCACATTAATGCCACCATCCAGCTCCAAAACTCTCTATGTCTAGGCTATTATGATGTCAGTGAAAGATCATAACATATGACACAAAGCACAAGTCCAGACTCCACCAGCAAACAATAATTTGGCATATGAGGAAGTGAAACTACCTATTCAAACTCTTTGAAATTGTCAATGAATCAATGTTAAATAATTCCATAAAATTCAAACTACAGCAATCATACCTTATACAAATATTATGTTTACAGGAAAGAAAGTTCCTGATAATGCAAATAATAGGCAAAAAAAAAATTTGGAGTGAACTCAAACCCTAATCATTCACCTGTTTTCAGATGCTTTGCTGATAAACATGGTTTCGCGAAGAACTAATTTCAATAGAACAAGAATTTAAACAAAAATAATTGCAATCATAAATCCTAGTAAAAGGTATAAGCTGAATGGGGCAGCATCAGAATGCAGCCTTATCAAGGCAGTGAAACCAAGAAGGTTATTTGACCATCTGTTCTAAGGTTTTGAAGTTGGGAGTAAAACACTCAAATTTGCTCAGGGTCTGAAAGCGCAAGGTAATTCAAAGAGGAAGGCAACAGAAAAGTTTAAGAGAGAGGCATACAGAGAAGAAAAAATAAACATATAAGTGCATCCAGAGCCAAAGAAAGCAGTTTGTGAAATCATAGACAAAATATATCTGTTAAGATAGATGGTGGACAATATTTCTGTTAGAAAAGTGAAACTTTGTAAACTGTCTAATTCGAAGTTCGGGCAATATTGAAAAATCCAGAAGTTAGAAAGACAGTATGCAGAAGTTTAAGACAAATGCACACACATACCGGGGAACGGAGATGATCGAGCAATAACTTTGGACCCATATAATAGGTTATTACAAGTAATTTATGGGCATGTGATAAAGCCAATGCTTCCTCATTTCCAAGCATCACTTTTGGAAGCTTCTCAATTAGCCTTAAAATACAAAGGGGAAAGTGTGTCATAAAACAAAAGTGAACGCAAAAGAAGCATGCGTGTCAGGAAATGGAACAATCCACCGTACCTGTTAAATATCTCGGCGACAACAGAATGCATGTCCCTGCTGGCGCTTGACAATAACCATTCAAGAAATTCCTGAGCAGCTGCGGAAACCTCTTCAGAGTCATCAACAACCAGGACGCATATGCATTCCTTCATAATTACAATTGAAAATTTATTCACTCAATAAGAAGCTGTATAATGTTATTTGACAAAAAGAAGAGTATTTCCTCTTAATATGAAAATCCAACTAGCTCTAAATGGGTTAGATTTTCAGCATTAGCCAAGCATGTGAACAATTTGTATTCAATGTTTAAGAAATCTATTCTGCTAAATTCTGAAAGATTAAAAAAATAAAATGAAGGATTTTTTTCTCCATACAAGCCCCAGATCCTGAAATGTTAACATTTAAAAATGCTGACAGTACAATTATTATACGAGTTATTGTAGGATTTTTATGTAATTATTTTTGTGTATGTGATTATAATTAACTGTTCCCTCAACATGATATACCAGAGCAATAGCTTTAATTCTAATTACCAATAAAATATTCATAATACACATGTAAATATACAAAAAAAAGTTACATAAATTTCTGTGCAATAACTCTATAAATAATCACACTGTTAATACTCCACGTCAAGTTAGAGCATAGATATTGCCATTGCCTGACTTTATAGAAGGATATGAAGCTCTTAGTCACCACAATAACTTAGTAAAAAGATCTGCTAACTGATTTGTTGAAACTCTAAACCTTGTAATCAACCAATAACTTTTGGACATTGAGGTAGCATGATCCAAGAAGCAAATTTACCTCTCTCAAATATACGATTTAGATATGCTACAAGAGACTGAATTGCTAGGGTCTAAGCCTATGGATACTCCTATAGATCCCAATGTACCCAATCAGAGGAGCCATATTCTGATCCAGCTAGCTACCACAGGTTAGTTGGAAAGTTGCTGTATCTCATTGTCAGCGGACCTGCCTTCCCAGTTAGTATGGTGAGTCAATTATGTCCTCACCATGTGTTGAGTATCAGGAGGCAGCACTTCATAAGGTATGATTTATTAAAGGGCTCGTATACAAGGACTCCCAACAGATTGACATTTTGGGATATGCAGATGTATATATGCAGGGTCACAGTTTGATAGGCATTCTTTAGGTTATTTTGTGGAAGAAACTTAAATCCATGGGAAAGTAAGAAGCAGAACATGGTAGCTCATTCTAGCGCAAAAGTTGAGTATAGAGCTACACAAAGTCAAACTTGTGAGCCATTATAGCCGTGTCATCTATTAGAGGGGATTGGGATTCTGATACATACCCACGTCCTCTACAGGTATATGCAAGGAGAAAGAAATATCCACGTGACAAAGAAGAGCAGTTAAT
>JANIHZ010000002.1:36954834-36967052 GCA_027478365.1 Erythroxylum rufum | reverse complement strand
GATACAGACCGGTACCGGTACCGTTCCGTTCCAGAGCTTAATCCGGTACCGACCCCGGTACGGTATTCATAACATTGTGATGGATTAGGCTTACCATGAATAAAGGATGCTAAGTTCATCTAATATTTTTCTAATGATTACATATTCTTTGTTTTAATTTTAACTTGAAAATATGAGAAAAATATTTTAGTTAGTTTTGTACAAATATAAGTCACAAAAATAACCAAAACAAAAATAAGTCACAAATAATGAACCAAAAAAGAAAGATAAAAAGAAAAGAAAAGATAAAAGATAAAAGACTAAAAATGAAAATACCCTTTAACCAATGTTTTAAAAATCAAACTGAAAGTTAAATCGATGAGAAAAGAGATTTAAGGTTTAAAAGGTTCAATCGGTATTAAATCGTCATAAAACCAACTAAAGATTGAATAAAATTAAAGAATTTGTGATATGATTGAAAGAGATTATTTTTACTCACCAAAAAATTTAAAGTTTAATTGAAAAAAGAAATTATTAAATAAAAACTAATTGATTTATTTTAGTCTCTAAGAAATTATTAATTTTAAAAAAATGACCAATTAATTAATTAACAAATCAGCTTTTAATAAAAAGAGTTACTAAAGTAATCGAATAAAAAAGTTAAAAATTAAACAAAAAAGTTAGCTTGTTTAAGATTTTTAGATTGAACCAATAGAACTGATTGAGCTTTTTAATTGTTGCCTTTAACTTTGTCTTCATGATTCTTGTGTCTTTTGTGTCTATTTGTTTATACAAGATTTGTCTTCAATCACCACGAACAACAAAATAAATAACAATAAAAAGGAGGGTTAACTTATGATCTTCGCATAAGGAACAAAAGTACATATAAAAGAAATAGAAGATTGAAAACATTAAAGAAAATCAATTCAAATAAGAGATAGAAACTAAAATCTTTTCCAAGATTGAATAAATCTAAAAAGTCACTAAAAGGTTGAAGTATATTTCAAGAAGGACATTGCAAAAGGAGCCTTTTTGCCTTTTTCAATGTCCCTCCTTTTTAATGTCCTTCTTTAAATATACTTTTTTAAACTTTAAATATCACTTGCTAAAACACTCTTGAATTATCCTAAGCAAAATTACTTATCTATACTAATTAATAATTCAATTCATTAGATAACTTTAACATTTCTTAAGTATAAAAATAGCAATTATCTTTTAACATTAATAATTTAAAACTAAATTTTCAATTAAAGTAAAAAGAAATAAATAAAGATAATAAATTTTGAAAAACATAATTTGTTAGTGAGAATGTGAGAGGGACTTGGGTGAACTTGCCTAATTTTAATACATTAGTTGTTCGTTTTAAAAAAGCTAATAACGTCTATATAATAGTCTTAACAATAGTAGGAATTTGGAAGTTGACTTTATTTTACATGTTCTACACTTTTATTTTGTCATTTTCCTCGAGCAAACACAAAAAACTCTAAAGCCAAATATGGCAGAACTATCATCCATGAAAACTAATAAAGACATCGAACAATTTTTTGATCGAATGCGCACTCGATTGGCTCTATGCAATGACTCCAATCTCCATCCCTTACTCTCCAACCATCATTTGTAACAAGGTTGTTGTTATATTTTTCTTTCTTTATTTATTTTATTCATTTTTCAGAGATTTACAATTCTTCACAGTTCAAAAAAACCAGTTGATTTACTACTTAACCAACCAATTTTTATTCATAACAGTTATAAACACAAACTGAACTAAAAATCAGGCTAATTTACACTTATTTTAATCAAATTGCCTAGTCCAGCACAATTTTAGAGTCATTGGGATTTACAAAAAATAGATACAAATTAGTTCATAAAAAACATTTGTAAATAAAAAGGGGTCAATAGAAAGAAAGCCATTAGTGCATAAACAAGTTTGCAATATGTTAATTTCAACAAAAATTTCAAGTATGCATTTATATATCATATTGTGAGAATTATACATTCAATATCTGGAGATTAATTATTGTTTTAGGTAATATAAGAGAGTTTTTTACATGGGGTATCAAAGCTTGTGTTTTGGACATATAATTTCTCAGTTTATTAATGAGTCTTTATTATTCTAGATCTTGATTTTACGTTTTAATAATGGTTAAATGTTTTAGATCTTTGATATCGTATTTTTTTGTTTAAATTGATAACATATAACTCTTAGTTTTTAGAAAAGGAATATAACTCCTTTAAAATTGTCAAAATTCATTTATCGAATAATGACGTATCACCAGGTTAAATTGTCTCAAGAATGAAGATGATTGAAAAAAATTATAGTTTTGTCCAAATTTTTTAAAAAATGATAATTGCCATTGTTTTATTTAAAGGCATAATTATGCCATTTAGTTTCTTCATAATGCTCATTATGCCACTAGTCTCTTCTAATTATGATTCTACCACTAGTTTTAATAAAGAAAATCACAATTTCATCACTAGTTTTGTCAAAAATATGATCCTACCACTACTTTTTACAAAATTATAACTTTGCCACTAGTTTCATACGACAACTTTGCCATAGTTCAATATTTGTAGCTTTATCCTTGCTTGTAAATTTATAGTTTTACCACTTTTAATGAAGTACTTGTAAACTTACATTTTTTTCCTTTTGAATGAGGCTCAAGTGGTAGGAAGAAAATTCTTAAAGAATTTTTTGTAATTTATTAATTCATGATTCATGGAATAAGAATTTTGGCCTTTAATAAAAGTATTCTAAATATATTTATCATATTTTTATAAGTGTATAATATCAAAATAAGACTTATTATTTATGAATAAATTTGTATTTATTATTTATTAGTAAATAAAGTGGCTAAACTATGATGATGGCATGTATAAATAAATAAAAGGTTAATTGTTGATATTATTTAACAAAATGCTATAAATAAAGTGAGTGTTAGAATGTTGTTTTCTATTTTATAATCTTTTGATTCACCCTAAAATGAGTTAAATTATTGTATGAGAGAGTAAATATAATAGGAGTAGATCAATATTTTTATCAAATATAATTATGCATCTAAAGATGACATTTGCGTTTGAATCATAACATTTATTTATTTATAATTAATTGCCATTAGTATTAAAATTATGATGTTATATTCTAGGATCCACCTAAAGGGGAATTAATGTACTTTTGATTGCCTATTCAAAATCCATAAATGATATTGTATATAATATGAGCATTTATCTATAATTGTTATAAAATTTTCATCCGTTAATGTTTTCAATGGTTTTAACTTCTCTAAATAGGGTAAATAGTCAAATTTCACTTTTAAGTGTTTTGGAACTTGACTTGGGACTATTCGAGAATCAACATTCGACTCTTACAGATATGAGTAGCAAGGGAGAGAATTCATACCATAAGGCATGGGAACGTTCTGATAAATTGAGCCTAATATAATGTTTATGCAGATGAATATCTCCAACAACATTAAGACAATTATTCTAAAAACTGAAAGTGTAAGAGAATACTTGAATTTTGTGGACGAATGTTTTTATTTTACAAAGAAATGATTTATTGGTACCTTTATGGTAAAACTTATGAAAATGAAGTATATTGGATCACATAGTATGCACATCCATATTATTGAGAAGACAAACATTATAGCAAGGTTAAAAACAATACGAATGATAACAGATGACTCTTTATGGTACAATTCATTTTAAACTCACTGTCTCTTAGTTATGGACTTTTTCATATTAGTACTACAATGTGATTAAAAAAAGTAGGATATTAATGAATGATCTAATAAGCGTGCTCAAGAGGAAGCAAGATTAAACAAATAAGGGAGCTATCCAGTAGCCTAGTGCATTAAGAAGTTAATATAGGAATGAAAGTAAATACCAAGAAATTTAAGACATCACATGCTAATACTATACCGATGAATCAAAAGGAACAAATGATAAATAAATGTAAGTTCAATAGGAAATTGAATACTAGCAGGAAGATTGCCTAAAATGTAAGGCTTGGTTCGAAATTATGATTATGTATATCTAGAATCAAACTTAAGTGAAGTTCCTCTTAATTCTTGGTGGATTAATTTTAATGCTACTACTTATATTTCTAATATGATGTAGGGATTTCTTATGATTCAAACTATAAATCCAACTGAGAATTTTCTCTCTAAGGGAAACCATATGAAGGCTCCGGTTAAAGGCATAGGGACTTATCATTTGATCCTAAGTTCTACTCATCAACTAGATATTTTGGAAACTCTTTATGTACCTTTAATTTATAGGAACCTAGTTTCCATTTGAAAACTTGATCTTACAGGGATTAAAGGATAATTTGGATATGGATATTTTAATTTATTTAAAGACACTTTACTTATTAATTATGTTTTTCTTACCGATGGTTCATATAAATTGAATCTTGATAATTAATTTATTGAAACTTTGCTTCTTGCTTATAGAAATGTTGTAACTAAATATATTACATTAAATAAACCCCTCAAATCAGAGGTTTCTTATTTTTACTATTTAGGATGAAATGTGTTCCAATATGAAACTTTCATCTCCTGTCTCATTCCATTAATAAACTCCCAACCAAACATAACATAAAGGAATTACATAAAAAAAGACCACTAATTTCTCCATAATAGATATATGAACTATACCAATTTCCTCCATCATCTCTATCATAGATCATTGGGAGAATTTGACTAATTTAAGGAAACATGAATAACTTAACTCAATGGAACAAGAATCATTCTCCAAAATTGACGTGAGGTTTGGGGCCTCTGGAATTGAAGCTTCAAACTTCTAGTATCTTATAATATGCAGTCTCTCAAAGAAGAAAGGCACATAGGCAAAACACCTTTTAACTTGGGGCAATCTACAAACAAGAGCTTTCAAAGAAGAAGGAAAGCTCCATTGCCAACTCCCTTTCCATAAGGAGTCCATTCCTAAAATTGTGGCGTTTTTCAAACCTTAAAATCTCAAGGGATTTAATGGTTTGATAGATGAAGAGGCAAAGCTATCTATTCATATGCCAAAGCTCTTATTGCCTCAACTCATAATTAAATTAGCTATGGGCATTGGTTTGGGTGTTTTAGTCCATGTAGATATTTAGTTAGTCATTAATTTTTATCTAAAAGCCTACATATCATGGAAAAAAAAATGATTCCGATAGTTAAATCAACAAAATACTAATAATTAATATTTTGAACTAAATTGTTAAGGTTATAAAAGATTAGTCACTTAATTCAAAATTTTAAATTCTTGGACACTAAAATGAAAATTTTTGAAAAGGTTTGACACTTGCGAAAATATTATCCCTAACAATTACAAAGGTCCTTGATGCATCTATCTTTATTTAGTCATAATTAATTACCATAATTCCAGATTATCCATTGTGGTTATACAGATTGAAATTATACAACATGAAAATTTTCAAAATAAGGGAATCAATTCATATGTGCATTTTTCTTATACCTGCAATTCCGAAGGAATCTAAAAAAGTTAAAATAAAATGAGAAAAATGTTGGAAAATTGCAACAGATGTCCAAGATAACTTATACGACAGGAGTGCGTCATCCTTTTTGTTTTTTGTTTTGGTGGATCGCAACTAATACGATTACACAGTGAATAAAACAATAGCAATTAAATAAAAATACACTTTCAGAAGGCATGTGGAGTCTAGAAGTCAATAATTGCATTGACATTATTTAGTAGCATAATTTGGAAAGTTAAAATAATAATCAAGATCTCTCAACCATGGAATGATATAAATTCTTGGGAGAGATAATTTATGGATGTGAGGAATAATAGGTTGCTTGAGAAAGATGACTTAATTGAAGAGGTAAGAGTATACATAAAAAAAAAAATACAAGAGAGCATGAGATTGTTGACCTTTGCGTAGTAGCGTCTATCATGTGTGACAAAGTATAGGCTTTGGATGATGGTTATTGCTAGTCCCTATCGATTAGAGGAGGAGCAGGTTTTTTGTTTGGCGTGTACAATGGGAGATGGAATCTCTTGGACGTGGAAGTGATTACGGTGAAACCCTAATTTTACTTACTATTTGCATCTACTTTCAAGTAACAAAATAAACATCTAGCATAGTATATTTTTTGCACATACCACCATGACGTTAGTATACATCATGGAATTCGAAAGAGGGAATATACTACAGCTAGTATTATATAATTTACTGAATCACATGTATGTTTTTTATACTGAAAAACAACATATAATCTTAGGAAATTAAAGCTACTTCTACCTCTTACCATTGAATTAAACCTCCAATACCATAAACAAAATATTGTCTACAAATATCCTTTCCACTTGAAAATTTAGAACCCACCATAAACAACACCTGTAGATAGGTTATTGATCAGAGGCACATTAATCATGCCTTAAAAACTGCCTTTTATGTCTTATCGAAGAAAATTGATGAGTATAAAAGAAGCCAAACGCAAATCATTAAGGCTGTTTACTAATGCTGGTAGGTTATCAAATCGTTTAACATGGTCAAAGGTGACATAAATTACTAAACCAAACCTTACATCCAATCTTCTTAAGGATTTTAACAAAGGGTTGTATTCCTCTGGAGCTTCACATCACTATCTTTTCGCAAACTACTTACTACCAAAGCATCGTGTAAGGTATACATATCATTCGATGCTCTGTGGTTGCACGATGTTAGGAAAATATGTACAGCGATATATATTCGTGTTATTAATAATCTAAAATTTATTAATTAGCTAGAAAGAGGGAAAGTTTTACCTGAACAATGCCATGTTATTTATATAATTAGTTGTTGAAGAGCTATCTGTGACCCTGTGAGGGTCCAATATCACCAAATCGAATATTTATGGATTGAGCAAATGTTTCTTGTTCAACTGATTATAGAGGTTGTCTCTAAAAATGGTAATATACATCAGCTCTAACAATAATAGCAATTAAGCCACTATATTGTATTCAAGCATTAAGCTAACATGGCTCTCATCCAAACCGTGAATAACTAGTACGTTTTTTCAATGTTACGCATTAAGCTAACATGGCCCTCATTAAATTTAAAATGTCGTCAATCAACATCAACGAACCCTTTACAACCTTCTACTTCTTTCCTGCTCGATATAATTTGATGGGCATCATCTCAACTGAAAGCGAAAGTCAACTTGATTAATCACTATTTCACCATCCACTCCACTTGGCATAGTCGAGATTGGACATTAGAGTATCAAGCTTTGCAACATCGTTTTTATTCGTGTTATTTAAACCACAAAAGTTAAAAAGGAGAAAAAGAAAAAACGTCGACTGTCTCCACTGAAAGGGCTGAGTTCTAGCATCGAATGTGAAAGATCTCAATTTCTTTAGATTCTTTCCGATCTCTCAAAATCTTTTGACCAATTCTTACTTTTAATCAGTCATTCAGTCAGTATTTTACTAGATAATAGAGAAGAGGAGAGTGATAGAGAAAAGATGACTTGTAAAAATTTAACTAATCACAATGTTGTTGCTTTGTCTAATCATGGATGAAGTCATCAGCTGTCACAAACTTGCTACAGAACAAGTTGACTTGGTGAACCCCTGATGTATAACTTTTGTTTTTTCTAATTATTAATCTGGAGACCTAACACCTTGTATTTTGGTATTCTTGCTTCAGCTTTTCCCTCAGGGTTCATTCTCTTTCCTTCTTTGAGTAAACGTCATATCCTTTCTAATATACATCTTCGGTGGTCTTAGGTAACTCGGGTCAAGTTCACGGAAGACTACTATATACTGTCTACTGCTGGAAATTAGGAGCTAGGCCACGATAAAGTTAAATAATATAGAGTGCGGTGTGCATTAGTTTTTGTTGTCACTCATTCTCAAGCCTAGCTCCTTTGTGAGTTCATCAAGATTCAAGCAAAAACTGCTTTTACCCTCAACACTAAAGATGATTCTCGGCGAGCATGAAAGTGGGCATTAAGATGATGTTTTCCACTTATACTCAAATTCAAGTTCACAAGAAAAGGTCCCTTCATAGATTGGCTAAGTGATGTTATTGATTCTGATACACAAATAAAGACTTCAGATAAAGTTAGGAACAACTGTGTCAGTTTTCGAATATTAGCAGTCGCAGCATTCCGAATACCTGCTAGAGATGGAAGAAAAAGACGATATTATTACTTAAAAAAGTGTGAGTGCATGCGTGAAACTACAAGACAGAAAGAGCAGCACTTGACTTGGAATATGGAATTCCGACTGATCTGCCACTCTTTAATTTTAGACTTGTTCAAAGATGAAGGCTCCGTGTATAAAAGAAACAAAAAAGTATCTATTCAATGTATAAGACCAAGTTGAATTCCAAGTAAACTAAAGTTTTACTAGAGAATAATGTTTCTCAAGTCCAGTCCTTTGTAAAACTTCAACCGCAGTCCCTTTGACTGCTTGAATATACTATTATTCTTGCGCAATCAGCTCTGATTCATCGGCGTTTCTAACCAAAATCAGGAGGGGAAGTAATTAAGGGTCTTGCACTATTTGTATCAACTAAGAAACATGGCAATGAAAGGACTGATTCTCCTGGAGGAATGATACATGAAAAGGATTATCGTTTTATAAGTCTATAAATAAATAGGGTTATATTGGACTTAATAAAACCGGAATACAAAGCTGTTATACATTTTCTGCAAATGAGGATCCATAAATAGCATTTCAAGATACCCTTTAACATTGATCACGCTTTAGAACTCGAGGCCCGAGGGACTAGTAAAGTCATTTTCCACATTAATAAATGTAGAAGAAAACAAGTCAGAATTTGATAAAATAGAGGTGCTGGCATGAGCCAACGTAAAATCAGTGCTCATAGTCATTGATGTCCATATCAAGTGCCATAAAACAAATTGCGCATTAAATCCCAGAGTGAGAAGGCCCTTGGAATTTACGTAACATTAGTGTAATTGTCGTATAGAACAGTCCAAAGTAATATCCAAGATTCTCTGCGCTAATGTGATATTTGCATACGTCTCCACAAATCCTATCCAGCCAGGCCATCATATCCTATGGAACGAACCAAATGTGCTAAGCTGCAAAATCTCAACAGCCTTGCACATATATAACCACATCTTCTAGATGGCCAGAAATCAGCTAGGATCAAAGTGACACCAGCCCTTCTGCTTGCAATGAATTGGATTTGTTCATGACTTGTTAGTTCCATTACACTACTTTTTAGAAGGTATTTGTTTATGACGTTTAACTCTCCGACAGATCAGCAAGAGTTATCTTTCCACAGTTTCCTGTGTCAAGTCTATCAAACCGCTCACAAATCTGCGTAACATCTTTCTCTGATATTTTTCCCATCTCTTTGAGCTTATATATTGCGTACTCCAATTTACTGTAGATACAAATTCAACAAAAAGACAGTTATTCGCCATTTGGATGAAGTTGAATTCAGTATAAAACAACAGACTTATTCAAGAAAAGAAAATCTCTAACCAGAGGCGTTCAGATAATGAAAAATAGACAGCTACAATAGTGATAGAACTCTAGCTTTATAAACTAGAGGAAATGTATGTTATTGAACATATAACAGACACTCTACTGCTATTACAAGGGTTATTCCACAGGACACCCCTTTTAGAGCTGAAATGCTCCTAAAAAAGAAGGAAATTTTTTATGTCTATAATATCTCTCTTCTTACCTTCCCATCCCCTCTCCCCTCTCCCTCTTTGCCTCAAAACTACCTAATGAGGCCATTCTGTTATAACCTAGCCTTTGTGCCAACTCAGCCACTAACTAACTAACTAACTCACTCCTCTTTGCCCCCTCTTTCATTCTCCTCGAGTATAGTCTCCATATCCTAGGCTTATTTACATCTCTGTTATTCTCCCCTCTTCCTGAATTACCCTCGACCACATTGGTCCTAACATTGCTCCCCTCTAGAAGAGCAGCCTTGTCCTCAAGGTTGCATTGAGGAAAGTGACTACTAATAACAAATTCATCTTCCCATGTAGCATTCTCCATCGACTTGCCCTTCCATTTAACTAACCATTGGCATATGGAGTCCCCTGCCTTAGTAATTATTCGGCTAGCTAAGGCATTTTCAGGTTCCACGACATCATCCAACTCCACTTCCATTATGTCCAGCAAAGCTGTCTCTACAGAGTAGTTTCCCATAACCCTCTTTAGCTGAGACACATGGAACACCGGATGGACTCTAGAATGGAGGGGTAGTTTGAGCTTATATGAGACTGCTCCATATTTTTTTTTAGAATTTGAAAAGGCCCAAATTATCTTGCCACTAGCTTTCGATTAATACGTCAGGCCACCGTTTGCTGTTTGTGGGGATGAAGCTTAAGGAAAACCCATTCTCCCACCTGGAAAGACAGCAGAGTTCGCTTTCTATCAGCATACTTTTTCATTTGGTCTTGTGCCTTATTCAGATTATATTTTAGCTTATGCAATGCCTCATCTATGTAAGTTAACTCTATAGCCACTGCCTCCACTTTAGTTTCTCCTTGTAAATACTGAACCAAAGTTGGAGGTTTCCTACTATAAACCACTTCAAAGGGTTCAACCCGTAGACATATGGAAATTGGTATTGCACCACAGTTTTGCCCAAAAAATCTAGTAGGACCAATGCCTAGGTTGTTCAGAAGCAAAACACCTCAAATAAGTTTTCAAACACCTGTTGAGAACTTCTATTTGTCCATCCGTTTTCAGATGATAAGAGAAGCTCATTTTAAGCATAGTACCCTATAGACGAAACAACTCCCTACAGAAATGACTAACAAACAAAGGATCACGATCACTTATGATTGATTGTGGCACTTTATGTAGGCGTACTACCTCTTTACAAACACCATAGCCACACTTTTAGCATTATAAGAGAGCTTCAATAGGATAAAATGGTCACATTTAGATAATTGATCCACCATGACCAGCACTGCTTCATACCTTTTAGACCTAGGAAGTCCCATAATGAAGTCCATTGAAATGTCTTCCCAAATCTGATTAGGAATTGGCAAAGGTTGCAGCAGACCCCTAAGAGATGTGGCAGCAGATTTTTGCCTTTGACATGTATCACAAGACTTGACAAAGTCTTGAATGGACTTCTTCATACCAATCCAATAAAGATTGCTCGCAATTCTCCTATAGGTGCCTCTGATATGGGAAGAATGAAACTCTTTTAGGAGTAATGGGATAAAAGTGGATTGAGCTGAAATCACCAACCTTCTCTTATACAAAAGAACACCTTGATGCTATAAAAACCCAATTCTAGAGGTTGGATCTCGCTACAAATCCCTTATAATGCCACTCAATATAGGGTCTTGGTGCACCTCTGCTGTAGGATTCGTCCATCAGCTTACAGCCTGTAAGAAATGATGCTTTTTAACTCTCCTTCTTCATACACTCGTTACAATGCATCAGTAGCCTTGTTTTCTAGTCTCGGTTTGTAAATGACCTCAAAATAATAACCCAAAAGCTTAGCCATCCAACATTGTTGATCCGTAGTAGATAACCTTTGTTGCAACAAATGGCAAAAGCTTTTCTAGTCTGAATATACCGTAAATGATCTTCCCAGCAAATAGTGATGCCAATGATGCACTGTCAACACCAATGCCATTATTTCCTTCTCATAACCAGACTTATAAAGATTTCTCTCTAAAAAAAGCCTTACTGTAGTAGGCTATCAGTCTCCTATTCCCTTGCTCGAAGCATCACATTCAACATCAAAAGATTGGAAAAATTTTGGTAGAGCTAATTCCAGAGAAGTAGTCAAAGCCTTTTTTAAGGTCTCAAAAGACTCTAAACCTGCTGAGTTCCAATGAAACCCTTCCTTCTTTGTTAGTACAGTGAGTGATTTTGCTATTTTACCATAGTTCATAATGAACTTTCGGTAATATCCAGTCAACCCAAGAAATCTCCTCACTCCCTTAACATTTCGAGGAATAGGCCAGTTCACAACATTTGAAACCTTTATCAACAACTACCCCTTTTTTCGAAAATAACATGACCAAAATATTCCATTATTCACCTTCCAAAACTGCACTTATGTTTGTTAACCACAAATTGATTCCTTTTTAAGACCTCAAAAACATTTGCTAAGTGTAAAAGATGAGTATTCCAATCAACACTATATACTAGAATGTCATAAAAAAAACAGAACAAACCTTCTAAGGAAGGGTTTGAAAATTGTGGAAAAGGTGAACTCAATAATGTGTTGTATATTGAATTAATTTGTAAGCCTACTACATCTCTATTTATACAAT
>JANIHZ010000002.1:36869545-36884679 GCA_027478365.1 Erythroxylum rufum | reverse complement strand
GAACACGAGAATAGCTAAATCATTGTAACCATACAGTAAATAAGGAGAAAAAGAAGAAGAAAACGAAGATGATACTCTAAAACAAACAGAAAGAAGAAGAAAGAAAATACCTTTCCGAACAAACAGATAAAAGAAGAAAGAAAATACCTTTCCGAACAAACAAATACCAAAGTAAGCAATATCAAGTGAAAGCTTCTCAGATAGAGACTTATCGAGAAGTGAAAAGGTGAGGGAAATGGTATTAAGCTTCTAAGCTGCCCTCTCTTACAAAATTCTCAAAATACCATAAAAATCAAACCCCAAAATCACGCATATATGAAGTAACAACATTATATAAATAAACACGAACAAGCACTGAAAAGAAGAAGGGAAACTAGAATGGGGGTGGAAATAGGGGTTACAGAGGTGTAATTGAACTGGGGATTAGATTTGTGCTCGGAATCGATCTCTCCCTCTTCTTCAGACTGATTGCTGAAGAGGTACTGCATCATCTGATGCCTTTTCTTGTCACTCCCATCTCTCTCCCCCAGCGATTAACTATGATGTGAGAGTCAACAATGTTTTGGACAACCTAATGAGCAATGAGACCAAGAGAGAAAAGAGAGTAAAGAGTAAAGATTAAAGAGGGGGCAAGACCGGCATAAATGAACCAGCTAACTCCAAACGTTGCTATGGATGAGCTTGTGAAAATTTAGCTGGTTGGGTTGAATCAGCCAACCCAACTAGCCCCTTACCAAACGGGCGAAACGCTTTTTAATATAGATCAAACATCTCTTTCGGGTCAAACAGCTAATAAATAGCGAACGCCCATTAAAGGAGCTCAAATTGATGAGAATTTGCATGAATAATGAACTTTTTTTTGTTGATTAGAATGTTAAGAAAAGTCTTTTGAAGAGAATACTTTTATATATATTGCTAAGTTGCTTATGTTAATTAAAAAATTAGTAATATACTTTTTAACAAAATGGAGTAATAGAGAAGAATATTAGAATCATTGTGAGAGTGACAAGGGAGCATAATGGTTGAAATGGTAATACCTAAGAAGTTTTTGTTTAAAAGAGTGAATATTTTAGTATATTGGCTATATATGCTACCCAACAAAACACTCAAAAGTAGAATACCATATTTGATAGTTTAGTAAATATTGTGAATGGTGGTAATATTGTGGAGATGACTCTTAACCACTTCATAAAGGGGAAGAAGTTCTAGAAAAGGGTCAAGATGAACTTGACATGAGATTTCAATTAGGGGAATAAGAACCTTTATTGAAATTTATGAATGAGCGTACTTAGTAGATGTTACCTAACTATATTCAATAATGCAATAACTAAGAAAGGATGAGTTGAATCTATAAAATGGGAAATTTTCATGATAAATAAGAGTGAAACAACACCAATAGCAGTAAAGCAACATCAGCCCAAAGATAAAACGCAACTTAAAGAAATTCTGTTTTTTTGTACAGAGACATTTATGTTGTGCATAAAATAGGAGCTCCAGAATCTAATAAACGCAAGTGTAAGTGAAGAACTTATAGTAACTCGATTAGGCTGTTTCTTGATGCTCTTGTTAGATTCTTGGAGTCGTTCACCTACATCATAACCACATACATCATTTAATGTAAACAAATATATATGATTTTTAATATTGATTGTCTTATTGCCAAAGAAATTAGCAGAAAGCAATAAACTTGGAGATGTAAGACCAAACAAAATTGAAAGACCGTCATTATAATAAAAGATACATTATATATGTGAAGAAGGGTGTTCACAGAGAAAATCATCAAAGTGGTTCTATGGTGCATAAATAACAAAAGAACATGTCTTAATCATACTCAACCACCAATTAGTTCTAGAATAGTACATTCACAAATGGACTTCAACACAAGTATATATGCACGTATATAATGTGTTCTAGAACACTACATTCAGATGGACATAAACGAAAGTTGACTTCCAAAGAAGGGTGGTTCTAATTCAAGCACGATTTAGTAGTTAATCTTATACCCTTTTTATGATTCTAAAGCCTTGCATTATAAATAGCACATATGCATACTTGAAGTACAAGAAGCACCAAATTCAACCAATAGCTTTTAGTTATTGCAAAAGCAATCTAAAAAAATGCACGTCCAAGTTTATGTTGTGCCCTCTGCAATTTAATGTCTGACCATATCCATTGTTAGTCGCGCTAAATCAAAATTTCATTATCGCTTCTTCCCAAAGGCTTATCATTATAAGGTAAGTAGTTTCTTATTGTAACAAGAAGAGTAATTTCAATTTTATGTGGTTCATAATTTCCAGGTGTTACGAAAATCGTGAACTACAGGTGGTCTTAATGACCATGTATTTTACATCTTCAAAGCATGATCACTCAAATTGACAATTTAATCACAACAGTAACACTTCAAACTAAAAAATTCAGAAGAAATATGGAAACATAAGAGTAATCAAGAAGGCTCACACACATTTCAGTATATCATATTTAACATTAACTTAAATCCCAAAGAAAAAACATGAGAATACTATCCAAATTTCCAATTTTTCACATTTCCAGTCACAAATATATAAAAAAAAAGACGTTCATCATAGAAAAGAAAAGGCTCAACATAACTCTTATTGCAGACATTACCACTAGCTAAATCACAGTTTTAGACTAAAATTATAAAAGCGATTTGTGAAAGCAAAAAGATAGAACAAAATTTTGTCTCTAGATTACAAACATAAATCAGACTCCACCCCATAAGTTGAAGACATTCAACACCAACCCCACATACAAGATCGAAACCTAAGCATGTTCTATGTGCACATTCAAACAGATGCAACAACAGACAACACATAGCAAGTGACAAAAGTAGAAGAAACAAACCCATCTTAAGCGTAAGAGAGAGAGAGAGAAATTCAAACAATACCCAAAACAAGAAATGAAGTGGAGGAAGAAGGACATCGATAAAGATTCAAGAAAGAAAGTACAGAAGAAAATGGATTTAGGAATTGAAAACCCTAACCCAGTAGAAAAGAAGAGAAAAATATGCAATTATATCAACTAAAAAAAGAAAAAGAAAGAAAGGAGGAAAATTACTAGTGTTACTTCTTAGTTTCGATTGTTTCCATTGTGGGTTGGGATTAGTTTATGGAGAGATAGGATGAAGAGTAGACATTTGTGAGTCTCACATAAGAGGAAAGCTATATAGATGCTGGTCGACGCAGGCGTGTAGAGTAGACAGTAATAATGTATGAGTGTGTGCATATATATATATATATATACGAAAGAACAACAGAGATTAAAGACCAGTAAATGGACAAATAAATCACTCCAATGGCTGAGCAACCATAGTGAGAACAGACAAAATACGTATAGATGATTGATCGGACGATGTTCAGCTAATTTAGAGTACATAACAGGGAATGACGATGGAAAAAGTGGATCCCATGGAAAATGACTGATAGAATAAGTAGGATGCTAATGGAAATTTTGATCCATAAAACAAATGAGTTACAGGATCACTTTACAATAGAGGTTCAAAGAGATGACTTTGCGATATACATCAACAAATAGACTCAATAACCACAACATCCTGCTTCTCGTCCCAAAAGAAACGCCACAATGACCTCCCAATCAAAATATTCTAGATTTCTGTAAAAAAAAAAGAACTCAAATGTCAAAACCACATCTCTTACACGAAATCAAGAAAGTGATTCAAATGTAAAAGTAACTAGATTCTAGGACCCCAGAGGTATAAACAGTAAGGCATTAGTAAAAATGATTCATAAACTTGGCAAGAAGAAACAGAGAGACAGCATAAAGACGAAGTACTTACAAATATCTTCTCCAAACAAGTAGGCATGTCTTTTTGGAAAATAAATCGTTAAAAGACAAGAATCTACTCGAGTGATAGAAATGTGTCAAAAATCAAAAATAATCAAGCAATTTGATCTCCTTGCTCCCAATTAGACCATATGTTGTTAAGAGTAACAATCACCTTAAAGTTCTAGAACAATAGGAGTTAAGCTTTCTTGTGCGAAGATGAAAACCCACTATTAGAAAAAACATGCAAATTAAGCTCCAACAAACACAACAAGAACCAAAAAAAATGCAGCAGGTAATGCAAAAGCCATAAAGGAAGTGATTCAAGAGAGAGAATGAACGTCTTCAGATAGACATAACTAAATACCAACAAAGAGCATAAATCTAAAAAATGAAAACTTCAATCAAACCAACCGAGAGATCCAGCATAAAAAATCCAAAGACCTATTAGCAAAGACTATGATCAAGCACCAAAAGTCCAAACACAAGTAGTCCTCAAACCAAAAATCAATGTCCAAAAGGGGAAGGAGCCTTACATTAAAACACAGGATTCGTAAAAAGACCAGATTGAAGAAAAAACGTGGCTTGTAAGAAACTGAAATCTTAATAAAGGCGAAGAAAGGCGAAGGTGGCTAATGTTGCTGTTACTCGCTTATAAAGAATGAGAGCAGAGAGTGAAGGAGGAAACATCAAGAGTCGCGGGCAAAATGCGCGCCAAAAATATAGAGCAATGACTCTCATTCATCTAGATTACGAAAGGAATGGAATAATATTCAAAAACGAGGAATCAAAATATACGCTATCTAATTATAATTCTTTACCAAACTTTACTTTTCATTCCATACTCATTCCCCTTTTTTTGTACCCACTAATCAAGCACGCCTTTAATCAAAAGCAGAGTCATACCTCTTAAAGACATTCTGGTCAATGTTGTTAAATGACAGAGATATTTTGACTCTTATATAGGTTCATCGTCAGGTCATGGGCTATAATAAACCATGAGTCCTCATGCGTGGGCCACATCACAAATACCAGCTGCAAAAATTACAACACACTGCAAAGGCTACACCACACACAAAGCATCGTACACAATCCGTTTTATTCACTCTTCAGCCATTTTGTATAGGAATCCCTTAGCTGTACAGTGTCCTTTCTGTTACAGTAGATAGTGGCCTAGCCAAATAGCGTGAATAATGTTTAGTATAAGAGTCCCTTTTGTACACACCGAAAGCTATGAATGAAATACATTAGTTTCTTCATCTTTCTATATATCTTTTCAAATGTCAGCAGGAAGAAATTCAGAGACGGTCATATGGTGCCCAAGCACCCACTTAGCCATTCTCCTATCGCTTATCCATCCTTGCCTCAGCCAAGTACAAGAATGCACGAGCTACAGCAATTGTGGACACAAGTAACCAACTGGAAGCGAAAATGCGACCTGACATTGACTTGCATGCCCTATCACCATAACCGACAGTAGTAACTGACATAACAGAGAGATAAAACGAATCCAACCATCCAAGTTTCTCCACCAGATGCATAACGCCGCCACCAATTCCAATACAAAGAACCACTACACCTAATGCCAGCGCCACCTTCATTCTTATCCTCATCCTCCCCTTCTTCACATCAATAAGATAAGAACCCGCATTCTCTCTTTCACCGCCTCTCTTAACATTCCTCAACAGATATTCCTCTTGCAAATCAAGCACATAATTTACCATCCCAGAAAGTAAAATGTCAACAAAACCAAAACCCACCAACACAAACAAAATCGAAAACAATTTAGTGGAAGTGCTGTTCGGGGTAATATCTCCATAACCAATGGTGCAAATTGTGACAATACAAAAGTACAACGCATCAACAACTTGGTGCGTTTCAATAGCAGAGAAATCATCTCTGTGAAGAGAATATATGAGCACGCCAAAGGCCAAATATAACAGTAACAGGATTACAGCTTGGTGAATGATAGATTGGGTGCCAAATTGAGGCCTTGGGACTACAGGGCGCTTGAAATCATTAATGACAGCCATAGCAGGTGCTGTTTTAGACCTGTGAAGATTAGCCTTGCTCCATTTATATATGGGATCAATGAACCAAGACTGTTGTTGCAAGAAATGTTGCTGTGAGTGTGGTAGCTCCTGAACAACGGCACGAAATTCTGGATTAGAATAGGATGGCTTTGGTGAGGTGAGAGAGTCGAGGCCTCAGTTAGAGGTGAAGAATCGCAATCGGACGGTAAAGACGGTCCAAAAATAAGAAGGTCTTTAAGCTCCGACGGAGCAATTGGAACAGGCAAGGAAATTTCATCTTGTTCAGGTAGCGGGCACAGCACCTTAGGTGGTAAAGATGGTTTCTTTCTCGGACACAGATACGGCAGCAGAGGCTCTTTCTCCATCTTGGTATTCCAGTGAAGCCACCCGGAAATTGGACACCTGGCAGAAACGAAAGGTTTCACGTTCAATTTCTGGTAATAAGCACTTGTGGGCAACAACGATAAGTAAAGAAAGAATTAGCTTCCAAGGTTTGAGAAGACGGAGAAGGATCAGAATTATAAGGGAAGTTCGAGACAAAGTATAGTTAAATGTCACCTTTTAACTTCCAATTTCTATGCTCCACACTCGAGCAAAGCACGTGAAAACATTTATTAAGCACTTCTTCAAAACTCAGTAATTAGTTACGCTAACAAGGCATGGAGAGGAGTGCTTGCTTATTAATACTGGTATATTAAAATGATTTCATTGGTTGCTTTGGTTGTCATTTGTCATTAGAAATATGACGTTCCGTACTGGACAAACCAGACAAAAAAGTTGGACCTGTACTTGAATGATTATATTCATCTTCTTGCCCCGCATGAAGGATGAAAATTATTAGAAGGAATTTGAAGTTTGAACACGAAGTCCTTAATTAGCAATTCCTGTTGAAAAAGACAAAACTTGTTCTGTCCCAAGAAGCCAAGCTGTTGAGAATGGAATTAGCTATGCATGGAAGTCATTACATATATGGTCATGGTCCGTAAAGCATAGGCAATTAGGCATAAATGTTTTTCTTTGTGAAAACAAAACGAGTCTTCATGATAACCACCTTTCAAACGTGTTTCCACAATTGTTTTCGCAAGCGAAAACAAGCTTCGGGCATATGTCTGTTATAGCAATCATCGAAAGAAGAAGATGAACCGCAACTAGATCCCAAAACACTGATAGCAATAAATATTTCACCGAATATTTATATTCTTGACATGCTCATTAGGATACTGAAGAGTTGATCTATGATGGGAAGATTAGAACTGGAAATTTAAGGAAAAACTGCTTAGACCAAATCCAAACGATCTCACATTACAATTTGGAGAAAATCAGAACCATCCAATGGCAAGCAGTTATGACAATGACAGCCTTAATTTCAATTTTGAATCTGATCATTGCCAGTCCATCTGGTGCTCATAATTAATCGACTCTCACGCCAGTGTTCAAGTACTGAGGGATAGTTTTTTGTCAACGTCATCCACATTTATCATCAAACAGAGATGTATGTGTGTATGAAAATAATAGGAACAGCTGAATAAATAGTCAATACGAGAATACGAAATACTGCATGAAAGACCCATACTATCTCACTCTTCTCCACAAACAAGGTGTTGGCACACATTGTACCGAATGGTACAGTTAGTTAATCATCATCCTCTAGAACATTTCGCCGCCTTTGGATCTGAGGAATCAAGAGGTTATTACGGAAAAATATCAGAATCTTGTGAAACATTGTTGCATGGTTGTAAATAGTAGTATCAGGGGTTACCGTGACTTTCGTCTGTTTAGTTGTTTGATTGTTGATTTGTTCCAGCAGTGAGACGAGCCTCTCCTCAGAAACCTTCAAAGGATAAAGATTCAGAGAAAAATATTGCCCGCTACTTTTCAAGAAAACTGCAATGCCAATAAGAATAGGGAGGAAAAAAGGAAAAAACACTAGTATACCTTCTCAACCATTTGACCCATTTGAGCAGCCCTCAATATAACATCCTCAACTCCTCTTGCCTTCTCAGGTTTCACCAATGCAATTCGAGCAACTGCGTAGATGATATCAAAGCAGGTTAATGTATATAACATTGGGAAGAAATGAAAAGTAAAATCAACACTCCAAAATCTTCTTAACGCAGGAAACAATTATTGCCAGCTGTTGAATTATAGAAGGGTGATATTTTAATCAATCACTTATACATCCGATAAAAGAAGGCTACTATAACTAATAGAATATATTCCAATCTGTATATTTAGCATCATGAACAAATCACACCACATAAAAGCTCACAATTAGCCTACAACACCAAGAAAACAAGTCAATTAATAATAAATATGAGACCCATGGGTTTAATATTTTCATCATTACCGCTAGACAGTATCAGTTTTAGGATAATAACATGAAACAAAGTGCAAATCCAATCTAGAACATCTAGTTTGAAGTTTAGTTTGAACTAACGTCTTTCTCGAGCTTCAGAGGATAGAATCTGACGAAGCATCATTTGTCTTCGCTCTTCAGCATCCCTACATCATATAGTGCACAGGTTACAAAGCTTTCACTCACAAGTTCCAAATTAAATACAATAAAAAGAAAATTTGGTAACCATGTCCCAAAAGTAATTTTCTGTTTCATTAACAGGAACTTGTTGTACATGAAACTAACTGTATGACTCAATATTTCATCAAGCATTTCGGAAACAAGAAAGCAATTAGATCAATTTCAGGGAAAAAAAAACATGATGACAATGAAAATGTGAGGTAAAAATGAAATAAATTTTACTCTGTTCATTTTCTAAGAAAAACTCTTTATATAACTTGGAAATCAGTCTGAAATTTGCAGAACATTACTAAAAATGAGAGATAGAAGCTGACCTCTTTGCATCTTCCTGAGCCTTCTGCTGTTCAGCATTCTGCTGATTTCCCTGTTAATACAAAGTTCGAGTTAAGGACGTCATCTACCAATCATAGTTGGTGACAATTAATTAATAGTAATCCTGTATACACATAAAACCCAATGACAGATTACCATGCCTCGCTGAGCCATGAGTTCCTGCATTCTTCTTTGTCTAATTGCTTCTAACTCAGGATCATCCTAACAAATATAAAAGGAATCAAACTTTAGAGCTTCCGGAAATCCTTGAACTCGTATGACATTCACTGAAACTTATGACATTAGAAAAGGAAAGAAAAATAGAAAGAAAGGGTCAAAGAAATATAATATAAACAAGTAAATAAAAATACAATTCCAAATGACATTAGAATCTTTAATTGCGTAAGGGCATATCTACTCAGTATCTGGACGTGTTAGTTTTTATATCACTCAGAGATTTGCATAGAAGAAGCTTAAGTGACTCTTATCAAGCCAAAATAAAAAGGATAGTAGAAAACTGAACAGGGAAAAGAATATCTTTCCAGCATCTTTTGTGTGGTCCTTACAAGTGATGCTAATCATCAACCCCTAAAACATGGCAACCTTATCTCAGAAAATTAGGCTATTGTTCAGATACTGCAATCAAATTCAATACGAAGATGATCACTTACTACCTGCAGCTAATCCCGGCATTCACTCAAACAGATAACATAAGTTTAACTCATTTGGAAATGCTGCTGTATAAATCAAGATTTATAGCTGCGGCCACTTTCCTTCACCAACACCTTACAGCAAAACTCCTATTTTAGATCTTAGTTTAATTCTTCAACTTCAAAAAAAGTACTCCTTTTATGATACAACAAGCAGATATTTGAAAGTTCGAACCAAAAGCTAAAAAACAAAGAAAAGGAAAAAGGAAAAAAGAAGAGATCTCTCATCTCTGAAGCAGAAGGTATTGAAGCAGTGAGACAAAAGGGTATACACAATTGGACCAATAACAGTTCTGAACCTTTTAAATCAGTTCGCTACCACGTAATTAAGCATAGCACAAGCTCAAAACGGAAAACAAAAGCAATAAGAAAAAAGAAGTAAATACAACCCTAACAAGCTTCAGGTTGCCGGGGAGAAAACAATAAAGAGGAGACGAGGGAAAAGTAAAGAACTTGAAGGCAGAAATAGCAATGACATACCATGATTGAATTAAAGACCGGATCTTCGTCGAGTTCCTTGCTCTTCCGCAGACCAAAGAACCTGTGACTGATATTCGTTAGCTCCTAAAGAACCTGTGCGCTTTCGATACGCATGGGATACTTTTAAGTAACGTAAAAGGTTTTTTTTTTTTTCTTTTTCAAGTGAACACCTTACTAGTCGGAAAGCGGAACAGTATTCATTTTTTCAGTACCGACTATTAATATTGGTCGGTACTGTTATTTTTTGTTTAGTACCAGCTGGCATGTACAATACCGGGACATACCGGTCGGTACTATAAAATTTGAAAAAATAAAGGACTTGTTTGTAATTTTTTAATTTTTTTTCCTAAACCTACCCGACCCCTCCACCCCAAGACACCTACGACTCCTTAGTCCTCTCTCGAACCTTCTCCTTCTCCTTCCTCTGTTTATTTCTCTCTCTCTCTCTCTCACCGACTCTCACTTTACCACCGCCGTCGTCGGTCGTCCTCTAAACGACCCCCATCTCGTCTCTATCTCCACCGAACCTTCTTTCTCTTTTTTTTCTCTCTCTCACCGACTCTCACTTCTTCACTCACCACCACCGCTGTTCTCTCTCTCTCATTCTTCTCTTCATCTCCGACGATACTGGTGACTGGTCTAGCGGTGCTACTGCTTCCCTCATCTCCCCCGATCCACACCATCATCAGAGGATAGAGATCCTCCCTCGGCTCCTCCCTTTGCGTCCCTCGAAGATGCCACCGTCATCAACCTTCCTCCACGGGGACAAGCACACCACGTCGTTGCCACTGAATGTCTAAAGGAAGAGAGATGGTCGTAGCCTAACAGTCGCAAGTCGCCCGGCCCCGAAGCCTCTGACCTGTCAGTCCATTACCCGACCCGAAGACTCGAAGCTAGTGAATTTTTTTGGGGTGTATTTTTTGAGTTTTCCAATTTTTCCTTCTTAAATCTTCATTGCATTTTTTATTGTGTTTGATTAGATGTTGGATTTGTGAATTGGTTGAAAGTTGGAACTTGGTTTTGTGATTTGCAATTTGCATGTATCTGGTTGGATATTGGTGTTGAAATGTTGAATGATAAAGGTATTTTCATTTGGAAATAGAAATGGAGTTGAATTGAATGAGTGAGTGTAACATCCCATTACTTGTGGGAAGGTTAAAATAGTAAATAAGAGTGATTGATGAGAGTTAGAAATGCATTTTCATGTTCATGCATAATATGTCCTATGCATACATATGAATAGTGAAGTTGTTACACATGAAAGAAAATTGTACAAGCATTCATGAATAATTCCGGATATAATTAGATCGAGTTGTGATTTTTAGGAGTTTTGAGAATTTTGAATTTATTTATATTGGATATTCTATTGGTTAGTAAGAATATTGTATTTGTAGATTTTGCTGAATTTAGGAATAAATTTCAAAAAATTATAGAAAATAGGAAAAATAAATCAAAAGAAGATTTGGAGATAATTGGATTGTAAAGATGAAAGTTGAAGGGAGTTAGTTTCAAAAGAAACTAAGTTAGAGCTTAGGTATTAGGAAAGTGACAAGTGTCACTTAGGCTTTTTGTACTTTTTTTAGAAGTAAGTTACTGTCCTCTGAGAGTTGAAACGTTAAGTTATATGTCTATGTTCCTTATTCATCGTCATCTTCTTCAAATTTTCTTCCATATACAAAGTTTTCCATCAAACACCTTCTAAGATATTTCTATGCTTTTCCTTTCTTACACCAAGCCCACTTTGCTATTTGTATCTTCTAACCTAAGAAAAACCAGAAACTGGTCATTGTACTCAGGGAAATACGTAAATTGTATGGAGTTTAGGGCTTGAAGATTTTGGAGTTTTCAGCAGGTAAGTAGTGAATAAATCCTGTAGAATTGGAGATTTATGAAATAAATTTGAAAAGTTACTGTCATCTACATGGAAAATGGCATTTATATGTATATTCATAAATACTGTGTTGTTGGGATGAAAAAAATTGGTTATAGTGTTAATTTAGTTTTTGAAAGATTATTAGTGATTTGGTGTTGTAAAAGTGATTTTTGGAGTTGAAAGAGTTGAAACTTTTATGAAATTTCTGTACCAATCTAGATAGATTTTGACAAAATGGCCTTCATGGAAGTTATAGATCTTTCTTTTATCTTTCCAATGGTATATAGTATGAAATTTTTGGACATCTGAGTCAAAAGTTATGATCTTTATAAGTGGAGATACTCTGGAGAATGTAGTTAGTGATTCAGAACTTTTGGGAATGTGAGGAATGTTAAGTCAAAATGACTTCACGTCCAATAATTTTGGTGACAAAACTAAGAAGGAAGCAAAACTGAGAAGGAAACAAAACTAAGAAGATACAAAAGTCAGAAGGAAGAAAATACAGAAGATAGAATTTGTCTTCTAGGTCTTCACAAAAGTTGTAGCTCTTGAAGTCCTATTTCGAACCATCTAAAGAACAACTAAATCCGATATTTCTAAAGAAAGTTATGCCAATTGTCCCACGATAGGTTCAATATGATTGAGGATAAAAACAGACTGGATTCTTTTGGGCATAACTTCTTCTCTAGACACCCAAATGACTTGATTCTTGAACCATTGGATTCTTAAGATATTTCTCTACATTTACAAAAAAAATCATAGAAATTTGAAATGAAGTAAGAAAGACTGAGTGAAAAAGGTGGGTCGGGTATAGTGAGTGTGATCTTAAGTAATATGAACTGGTGTTATTCCACTGAACATACTTCAGTATTTTGATGATTCCTGGATCAGTAGAGCTCCAAATGAGATGATTTCTGATTTGTGGTAAACTAGAGACATGGAGCTACAAATGGTATGAAGAAATTGGAATCTAATTCAGTCTCTAAGATGTTTAAATTATGGATGGAAGCTGTGTATAGTATACTGATTTGGACAAGAGCAGTCCAAAAATGTTTGAAGTATATCTTTCAAATCACTGAACCAAATTGAATGATTTTGATGTCATTACACACTTAAGACAATGGGGGACATTTTTCTGGAAGAAAATGTTATGTTAGAATATTCAAGGGTACTGTTGGCAAGACACTTAAGTATAAAAAATGGGACAATTCGTATTCATTAAGTGCATAATTGGAAGAAGAAGTGTTATCTTGCTTATAAATGAAGAAGAAAAACGTGAATGGAAGGATAAGCAGAAGAGAATAACGAAAATGAGTAAGAAAAAAAAAGAGAGTTTGGTGGTTTGAGAGAAAAGAAGAGAGTTGAGCTAGGGTTTAATTCTTCTTAGTCTTCAAGAAAGATCTTGAAGTTGTTCAAGAAGAGAAAAAGGAAGAGGAAGAAAAGAGTTTCCATTTGAGCTAAAGATCTCTTCATTTGGTGGAGAATCAAGGTAAGATCATTTTCAATCTTTTGGATTTTTAGAAAGATTCTAGTCCATGAAGTTTAGAAAATGCTTGAGTTCAAGTATTCTAGAATCAATTTTTTTTTTTGTGATTTTGCATTGTGGGATTTTCAATTGGATTCTTATTGGATTAGAATTTGGATGTTATGAGATCATATGAGGTTAGAAAAGAGATGACGAGAAATTGAGTTATGTATAAAGTAACCAAGGGTTCTTGAGGTGTAAACTTATGAATAAGCTAGATAAATGCAAAGGGTAAAGATTGAAAGGAAAATTTAGAAAGATTATGTACAAATGAAGTGTAAATCTAAGTTAAATTAGACACATATGAATTATAAAATGGGAATGAGCATAATATGTGTTCTAGAACATATATCCGGGATTGTCATTGAGCATGCATTGTACATAGTCCATTTATATAATTGTGCACAAATAAATGTTTATACGTGTGCAATTATTAATGAGTGTGCAATGTGTATTTTGTATAAATGGGTTGTGCAGGTTAAGTGTCCGCATTCAGGCGTTCCCAGAATTGAGAAGCAAATGCAAATCTGGAGCGTAGTGTGAGTAGACTGAGATGGTCTCACTTCATTGTTTGCTTTGTTTCATTTTGTATTAATTGACTATTGAATGTGATTGACTGTGTTTGATTTCCGGACATGAGGTCTGATGATTATGATATTGATTTAAATATTAAAGTGCTACTTGAATGTGAATTGGATGAACTATGCGTACTTAATGTGATTGTTAAATGTGTTAGGAATGTATATTTGCATATAAATGAAAGTGTGAATTCTCAACTCTAATGTTGAATGCCAGATTAAGGTCCGATGATATGAGAAAGTGATTGAATGGGATATGCAAATGTGAGTGATGCATTCCATTGCATGAATGCATGAAATATCATGGCAGTTGTGATCAGAGTAGCCAAAGATTAGAGCTTAAAGCTTAACGAGTGAAAATGAGCCTCGAGCTCAAAAGTGATTTAGAGCCTCAGGCTCAACGTTTAATGAGCCCGGTATCCCCCAAATGGATAAGAGATAGTTATCAATAAGCCCTATATGAGACAGTTTAGGCACTCGATCACAACAAAGTAACAAATAGAAAGAGAGTCTCATGTGCACTGCATATGCATAATACGAATGTTAAGTGTATTGAATATAAGGTGTGAAATTAAATATGAAATGTGAAAGAATGTAAAATGTGAATTATGTGTGGGCATCATGTGTTATGTGAATGAGTGAGCCATCAATGATGGTCACTCATTGAGTTTGTAAAACTCATCCAAAAATTGCAAATATTTTTCAAGATCAGAAGAATACCCCGTTAGGCCAATGGGAGTATACCTACAGCATTCAAGTGAAGGATAGAGGTCGGGATCAGTTCGCATCTGCATTGCATGTCTTTAATTTTGTACTAAATTGAATATTCTGCAACTTTTGTATAAATTTGTATTTTGAAATGACTCAAGCGTTTTGTAATTGCGAAAGGGCCCGAATGGCTATTGAAAATTGTGTTAAATGAAAATGTTTATGAATGAATGTTGGGCCCAATTTGACTTTCGATTTTCGCATATCGTGTTTTGTGATTCAAAACAAAATGTTCCGATTTTTGAATGATTGAGTGCTCTAGCAATGCTACCCTTAAGGGCACAGACTCGGATATCACTATCGATGTCGGGTTTGGGCCTTGCAGGAGTGGGGTGCTACATTTATGTGGTCAAAAAGGGAAAAGCAAAACCGTGCGGGCACGAGGTCTGAGAGGCTGAGGCCCTATGGACGCGAGGCCCGAGAGGCTGACGTCCTACAAAAAGTTTGAGAGAAACTATCCTTATCAATCTCTTCCATATTATCTTTATTATGAGAATATTAAATACTATTTTGTTATA
>JANIHZ010000002.1:36831992-36844976 GCA_027478365.1 Erythroxylum rufum | reverse complement strand
GTATCATAAATATTGATAATAGATAATGTGTGAAAGTAGTGATGTAATAAATGTATCCCAAAAAGAACTTTTTTTTTCAAATTGTGAATATGTTGTTATTGTTGGTTCTAATCATTTATAGTTAGAATTATCAATGTCAATTAAAAATTGTAAAAGAAACTTATATATTTAAGAACGAAATATAGAATGATGTATATAATATTATGGTTTGTTAGAAAAGAAAAGAAGATTCAAAGCTTTAAATAAGAAAGAAACATTTCCAAAGAAGTTATATCCTTAAACTTGATCAGTTGATCCTCATGTTATGAACATATCTTCCAACTTGATCATCATGTTATGAATAGATGTGTATGAGCAATTGTATAAGATATGTCAATCATTATTTGGCAATAAATCATATCATACTTTTCAACTTTGATCCTCATGTTTGAAACTTTGAATTGAAATTGTTGAAAATTGTTAGAAATGGAAATTGTTTAGGTATGATTTGTGGATGTTGGAAATAGAAATTGTTAAAATTGTTAGAAATGGAAATTGTTTTATAAATGTATTGTTGGAAATGGAAATAGAAATTGTTGGAAATGGAAATTGTTTATGTATGATTTGTAGATGTTGGAATTGGAAATTGTTGAAAATTGTTGGAAATGGAAATGAAATTATGAATGTTTTGTGATTATTGGAAATTATTAAAAATTATTGAAAATGAAAATTGTTTATGCATGTTTTGTGATTGTTGGAAATGGAAATTGTTTTATGAATGTTTTATGATTAATGGAAATGGAAATTGTTGAAAATTGTTAGAAATGAAAATTGAAATTGTTTATGTATGATTTGTGGATGTTGAAAATAAAATTGTTGGAAATGGAAATTGTTTTATGAATGTATTGTTAGAAATGGAAATGGAAATTGTTTATGCATGTTTTGCGATTGTTGGAAATGGAAATTGTGGAAATTGTTTTATGAATGTTTTTTTTGTGATTAATGGAAATAGAAATTGTTGAAAATTGTTGGAAATGAAAATGAAAATTGTTGGAAATGGAAATGGAAATGGAAATAGAATTATGAATGTTTTGTGATTATTGAAAATAGAAATTGTTAAAAATTGTTGAAAATGGAAATTGTTTATGTATGTTTTGTGATTGATGAAAATGGAAATTATTTTATGAATGTTTTGTGATTATTGGAAATAAAAATTGTTTATGTATGTTTTGTAATTGTTGGAAATGGAAAGTGTTTATGTATGTTTTGTGTAATTATATATGTTGAATGTTTTGATTTGTTAGCTTTTGACTTATAATGAATTGTGTTCCATGAAATTGAATTGTGTGTAATGTAATCATACAGAATGAGTTATATTATATATGATGGATTTGCATATTGTGTATTGAAATTATGTGTTATTTATTTTTATGTGTTATTTATTTTGATATATGCATTCATTTATTTTTACAAATAAATGGAAGAAAGTTCAAGTACTCCTGATCAATCCACTTTAGAAAGATACAATGATTCAACTTAGGCTCATGCTATATTGGTTCCAGGTATAAGGAACTATACTATTTGCTTATTTTGTAATAAACATTTGAAAGGTGAAAGAATCACCCGATTAAAAAACATTTAGCTGGGGTTAAAGGAGATGTGGAACCCTGTAAAAAAGTAAGTCATGATATGAAGTGGCAGATGAAAACATTGCTTGATGAATATCAATATGAGAGAGATAGAAAGGAAATGTTGAACTTTGAAATTGGTAGTGGAAGCTCGTTTTCTAGTTTTTGTGGTGATTTTGGAAATGTTGAAGGTAGAAGTGGTAGTGTTTCATCTCAAGCTCAAGAAGAAGTACCTGAACCTGATGTGAGGAAGAGAAGAAGGCAGGTGACTAGTTTCTTTGCACCATAAACAACTCCTGAAGCCTAACCTTTAATTCATAATGCAATACAATCAAAAGATGCGACTCATAATGTTGATATGGCAGTAGCTAGATGGCGGTATGATATAGGTTCATCATTCAATACTTCTCAGTCTTATTATTATCAACCTATGATGGATGCAATAGCCTCTTATGGTCTAGGATACAAAGGTCCTTCGATTGATGACTTAAGAGGTAAACGTTTGAGTTGTGCTGTTTATGAAATTAGAAGTTATTTGGCTGAAAGAAGAGTAAATTGGGATACTTATGGATGTTCAATCATGTATGATGGTTAGACAAATAGGAGACAAGAGCCTATTATAAATATTTTGGATTATTCTACAAATGGCTTTATGTTTTTGAAATCTATTGATGCATCTGGCCTTATTAGAAATACTGAGACTTTGTTTGTGATATTTGATAAAGTTATGAATGATGTAGGGCCGGAAAACATTGTTCAGTTTATTACTGACAATGATTCCGCTTATAAAGTGGCAGGAAAAAGTTTGCAGAATACGTATAATTCATTTTTTGGACTCCTTGTATTGTACATTACATTGACCTAATGCTGGAGAATATAGGAGATCCTAGGTATTTTCTTGTTATTGATGAGACTATGCAGAAAGCTAAAAAAGTGACAAAGTTCATTTATAATCGTGCATGGGTATTGAATTTGATGAGAAAGAAATTTAACAATGGTAGGAATTTGTGTCGTCCTGCTATGACAAAATTTGCAACAAATTTCTTATCACTTCAGTCTGTTGTTTCGATGAAGAAAGAGTTAAGACAAATGTTTACAAGTGATAAGTGGATTGCATCTCAGCAAGCTAGGTCTAATACTAGAGTGGAGGTTTGTAATATTATACTGGAAGATAGAGAATTTTGGTCTCAATGTCAAATTGTTATCCGAGTTTATGAGCCTTTAGTAAGGGTGCTTCGCTTGGCTGATAGTGAAGAAAAGCCAACAATGAGTTATATTTTTGATGCCATAGAGAGAGCGACAGAAGCAATCAAGGCCAATCTGAAACATAGGCCTTCTTTATACATACTATATCTTTCAATCATTAATGGGAGAAGGGAAAGACAACTTTCTTCTCCATTGTTTATAGCTGGGGCATTTTTGAATCCTAGTGTCTATTTTAGACTAGATCTTACTAAGGAAGCTGAAGTTAATAGAGGAATGCTTTTAACTATTACAACAATTGTTAGCATTGACGCGATGCAAGATCTTTTAAGCTCACAAATGGAGCTTTACAAGTTGTCTTATAAGGATTTTGGAATGCCAATTGCTATTCGACAAAGAGGAAAACTTTCTCTAGGTATTAGTTATTTCCTTTTTCTTTTTTGTTGAAAATTAATTATCACTTTATTTTGTTTATAACACTACTTTTTTTTTATCTTATGACTTACAGTTTCTTGGTGTGATCAATTTGAAAATGGTGTTCCAGAATTGAAAAAGTTTGCAATTCGAATTTTAAGTCAATGTGTGGGTGCAACAGGATGTGAACGAAACTGAAACACGTTTGAATTTATCTACTCAAAGAAAAGGAATAGATTGGAGCTTAAGAGGTTGAATGACTTGGTTTTTATTCATTACAATTTAAAGCTTCGGCAAATGTATGTTATTTTCATTATTAATTTCGATATAATTTCTTATAATTTTCTAATAATTAAATTTAATTGTAACTAGGAGTCTTAATAGCACAAGTAGTTCAACTGATCCAATTTCCATTGATCATATTGATCTTTTGGCGGATTGGGTTTCTGAAGAACCGAATTTGGTAGATGTGAATGATTTGGAAGCTAATCTTGAATAAGAAAGCATTGACATGCCATTTGGTGCATTAAATTTGAATGATAATGATGATGAAGCTCCTCTCAATAATAAGGATTATGTACCAAATGATAACTAGGGTTAGTGCAGTTATAGCGGGTGTCCTCCCGTCGACGATTGAATTTCGTTCTAGGTTTTTGTTTTTTCTCTTCTTTTAATTTTACTTATATTTGATGTTTATGTTAAATTCTATATATGTAATGTAACTGTAAATGTTTTTGTTTCAGGTTTAACTTCTACTTGATTGTGTTCTTTGTCATGACATGAACTTTTTTTGTAAATTGTTTAAAGATATTTATTGTCCTTTATATTGGATGTTTTGATGCAATTATTATTTATTAAAATGATGAAATTATATTATTGTAATATTTTAAAAACTTTGTATTATTCTTAATTTTAATATTTGTATGATGATGATTGTCCTTTTTTTATATTAATTGTGGTTATTATTTATATGTGAAATATTTAAAATTATTGTTATTTCATATTAATTGTGATTATTATTTATTATTATGATTTTTAGAAATAAGGTTGATGTAAACAACAAACTAGTAAAGTATATAGTACAATTGTATAATATACCAATACAATATTTTGCAAATTTTAAAAATTTTAGGGACTATTTCATAAATTTAAAAAATTACCCAAAACGGTACCTAGTATTGACTGGTACTAATACAATACCGTACCAGAACTCAATTCGGTATAGTATTCGAAACTTTGATTTTTATTTCTTACATAGTACATGTAAATTTTCGGTCAATCAATTTTACTAATTCACAGAGATACCAAATGGCTATTTAAAGGATGGCTTAGGAGATAGGACTAAAAAGGCATTAAGAAGTCTGAAAAGTTATCAATAATTCTCAAATCTCAAATTTTAGATTTTTCTGAAAATAAAATTTTCACTAAAAGATGATGTACAGGTTACTAGGGTACGAGTTAGCCTTTTATAGACGTGTTAGTGGTGGGCCTAGTTTGGTACAAAAATCTTACTCTTGGATAACAATTATAGACTACCTATCACGTGTATTCTCGCTGCCTAACAAGCTACTTGCTACAGTAGCCGTCCATTACCGTGTCAACTCCTTATCATCTCATGAACAACTCTCTTGATCAAGCTCCACCCCTAGTCGATCCATTAACCCAAGAGATGAGTGCTCATTGACGTCTCTTCCCTCATTATCTGCTGCATGTTGATCAATTTCCTTTTGTTTCCCAGGTTAAGCTGTTAATGGTTGTTGGGATATTACTTTTTTACTGCTATTCTTTATGAAACAAGACCGATAAAGTTTTGTTATTTGCAGATGGAATAAAATGCAGAAAGTAAAAGAACACCAGAATTACTTGGTTCAATAGTTTAAAACTATCTACGTCCAAGGATCTCACTTGTAGTGGTTCCACTATATTAAGAAGAAGAAGAAAAATAGTACAGAGATTGAGTGTTTATGTAAACACTTACAAAAGAGTCTTTAAAAACTCCCCAGTACCCACAGGTTAGTACTTTAGCACTCTCTGATAATTTTTTCCACTCTGATTTTCACACTTATAGATTTTGATTACAATGTAATGAAAATACAAAAGTCTCTTGATGTTTGAATTGTGCTCCTTTTTATAGATGTTGAATGCTTACCTTTCGGACGTAGCTTTGACTGAGTCTAAATCTTTTCAGGTGCTCTTCACGTGACCTGTTTAAACAGGCTTCTGAAGCTATGTGTTTTATGTATGTGTCTACTTCTTTAATTTGCTTCAAAGGTTATTGCTGCTTTGTGTGTTTTACATTGGCGTTGCTACTTTTTGCTTCTGACTTGCATGTAATACGACAGTGTATAGATCAGTGTGTGTCACATGGACATATCTTAAGCCAATTCATTTTTTCTATCTCTGTCTGAAAGAAGTTTCGAGAGCTTCTCTATCTTCCCTCTTTTCTTCTTCAGACAGTTTCTTCTTTGTACCTTCTGTTCTTCATCTAGCTTTTGTATTTTTGTTGCATCTGAGTGTAGGTTAATGGAGAAATCGTGATTATCATCACATTTTTCTACTTAGAGCCTAGATCTATAAGTGATTTAGAATCCGAAAACCCTAGTTTTTCCCAAATTTGTGAGATCTGACAAATTGACTTCAATTTCATGGGGCTTCACTTATCTGTAAGTAGTCCCTACAGTAAGTGAACTTCTTTTGTGTTACTATTTTAGTTCCGAAGTCTAATTAGTTTTTCCCTCCCTCAATTTTCTCTAGGTTGAAGAAGCCTTGGGCTATTCTATCTCTCACGAAGTGGAGTCGGACATTAACATGCTTGGACCTCTCATGCAAGACCGGATCTTTACTCAGGTACATAGCACTTTGACCGTCGGTGTAAATTATTGTTGCAGCTAGGTTAGCTTGGATTTCTCTTAGGATGCCTTCTAACCATGTTAGTTCTTTTACCCCTTCTGTAATTGCATAAAACTCTGCTTCTGTAGTTGAGAGTGATACAATTGATTATTGCTGTATCTTCCAACCGATTGTGTTTCTTGCTAGTGTAAAGTAGTATGCTAAAATTGATTTTCTTATGTCCGTATCTATTGCGTAGTTTGCATCTACATATCCATGTAGGCTTAAACTGTTGAGTTTAGCTAGCTTAGCTTTTGTGAAACACAATCCGTAGCTTAGGGTTCCAACAAGGTATCTGAAGACATTCTTCAGTCCTTGCCAGTGCTCAAAGCCAGGATTAGACATGAACTTGCTTATAATGCTAATGGCACAGGCAAGATCAGGTCTAGTATATAGCATCATATACATGATGCTACCAACTCTAACATCATAGGGGTAGTTTAACATAGCTTTCTTTTCTTCTTCAGTTTGGGGGCTTTTACCAGTAACCATTTGAAGATGTGAGCTTATAGGAATAGAGGTAGGTTTTTCCAATTCCATGTTGAACTGAGTTAGTACCTTTCAGATGTAGCTTTGTTGATTCAACCATAGTTTCCCTTCCCTCCTATTCCTTATAATTTGCATCCCTAGTAGCTTCTGAGATTCTCCCAAATCTTTCATTTCAAAATGTTTACTCAGAGCATTCTTCACTTCAATTATTTTGCCTAGCTCTTTTTCCAGCAATAATTAGGTCATCTACATAAACTAGCATGAAGATGGCCTCTGTCCCTCCTAAGTTCTTGTAGTATAAGCAGTAGTCAGAGGCACTTCTTACAAATTTCATCTCACTTGCTATCTCATGGAACTTTTTGTTCCACTGTCTAGGTGCTTGATTCAGCCCATATAGGGACTTTTGAAGCAAGCAAACATAATCAGACTTATCTTTGTCTACAAACCCGACTGGTTGTTTCATATAGATAGTCTCCTCTAGCTTTCCATATAGGAAGGTTGTCTTGACATCTATTTAGTGGATTTCCTAGTCATAGACAATAGCTAACACTAGAATGAGTCTGATTGTCTTAAATTTGACTACTGGTGAGAATATTTTTTTGTAGTCAACTCCTTCTTTCTGCCTATACCCCTTAGTTATAAGTCTTGGCCTTGTAAATTCTTGGTTCAACTTCTGTTATTCCTTCCTTTAGCTTGAATAACCATCTGTTCTCCATCAATTTGGCTTTAGGAGGTCTAGGAACTAAAGTCCAGGTCATATTCTTCATTAGAGAGGAATACTCTTTCTCACAAGCCTCCTTCCACTGTTTAGCATCACTTCTAGTCATAGCTTCTTCAAAAGTTTCAGGAACCTTCCATTCAATAGCTTCAGCTATAAGACAAGCATATTCAACCATATTTGAGTCAATGTACCTCATGTTAGGGACTCTTTGTTTTGGTTGCCTATCCCTTGTGAGTTGATAGTCTTGTAGGCTTCTTTGTCCATCAGCTGAAGTTGTGTGTGGGTTTTCTTCTTCACCCACCCCTTCAGCCTCTTCTGTCCTTTATTCATAATGTGTGGTGCCTTGTATGGCCTCCACATCTGCAGGTTATACAGTGCCACCTTCATTAGTATCTGGTGGTACATAAAATGGGCTGATTGGTTGAGTGATTCCAATTGTTCCTAAATTTCCCTTTGGAAATATGAATTTGATGAACTTTTATTCAACAAAGGGAATTCATCTTCCTTGAAGATAACATCTCTGCTTATGATAGTTTTGTAGCCTCCCTTTTGAAGTAATAAGATCTTATATCCCTTAACACCCTCTGGATAGCCTAGGAAAACTCCCTTGATTGCTCTAGGTTCCAATTTTCCTTCTTTTTGATGTGCATAAGCTGGACATCCAAAAGTCCTAAGGTGAGTGAGTTTAGGTTTCTTACTATTCCAAATCTCCTGTGGAGTCTTGTAATCATTAGCAGAAGTGGGAAGCCTATTAACTAGATAGGTTGCAGTCCTAATGGCTTCTCCCCATAGTGAGTGTGAGCAACCCAAAGAGAGTAACATGCAACTTGTCTTTTCTAGGAGAGTCCTATTGAGTCTCTCAGCTACACCATTCTGCTGAGGCGTAGCTCTTACTATTTTGTGCCTTAGGATTCCTTGCTTGCTGCAATACTCCTCAAATTCTTTATTGCAGTGTTCTAGTCCATTGTCGGTCCTTAGGCATCTTAACTTCTTCCCAGTCTGATTCTCCATAAGTGTATGCCATTTTATGAAATTTTCTAATGCTTCATCCATTCTCTTCATTGGATATACCCAACACTTCCTAGATTTGTCATCAATAACAGACATAAAATATAAATTCCCTCCTATAGTAGGTACTTGAGCTGCCCCTAGAGATCACTATGAGCATATTCCATAATCTTTGTGGCCCTCTGTGCTCCTTTTTGGAAACTGGATCTATGATGCTTTCCAAGCACACATGATTAACAGAATTCCAACTTCTATAGGTTTTGATTAGGGACTAATCCTTATTTAAAGAGGTGGAACAAGCTTTTGTTTCTTGCATGACCTAACCTTACATGCCATTGCTTGGTTGGTTCATCATTTCCCTTCTCAGTAACTTGATTAACTTTAGTTGAGCCTATAACATAGAACAACCCACCCCTCTTAATTCCTCTAATAATGACTTTACCATCCTTTAGGATTTAAATGAGTCCATCTTTTGATCTGATATGAAACCCCTGCTTATCAAACAAGCTTTTAGAAATCAGATTTCTCCTTATTCCAGGCACAAATCTGACATTACTAAGGATCCTTCTCTTTCCATCAAACATGTTGATGGATACACTTCCAATCCCCTCTATCCTTTGCTACCCAGAATCTGCCATTTTAACCTTGGCAATGACTAGTTCAAATGTAGTGAACTAGTCTCTATGTGGTGTCATATGCATTGTACACCCTGAGTCAAAAATCCATTCTCTGCTCAGGTCTGCACTGTCCTCAGTGACAGCCAGAATTTCATCACCACTTAAATCTTTTGGTTTTTCTACATTCCCTGCGTCTCCACTTTTTGCAGCCTTATCCCTCTTCTTCTTTTTGCAATCCCTTACAAAATGTCCCTCCTTATCATAGTAAAAACACTTATTTCCTTTTCCCTTTTTCTTCTTTTCTTCACCTTCCTTGGTGAGTTTTGTAACAGCCTAGACCACCCACCCACAGATATTGTCTGCTTTGGGTTGCCCTTTGGGCCAAACCCCTCACGATTTTGCTCTTCCCACCCTTGGGAAGACGCGTCTTAGGGGGAGAGGTATCCATACCCATATAAGGCATACTTCGTTCTCCTCTCCAACTGATGTGGGATCTCACACTCTCTACCCCCTTTAAGGCCCAGCGTCCTATACTGGCACATCGGGTCGGGAACTGGCTCTAATACTACTTCTGTTAGGATATTACTACTTTACTACTATTCTTTATGAAACAAGACTGATAAAGATTTGTTATTCGCAGATGGAATAAACTGCAAACAGCAAAAGAACAGCAGAATTACTTGGTTCAATAATTTAAAACTATCTATGTCCAAGGATCTCACTTGTAGTGGTTCCACTATATCAAGAAGAAGAAGAAAATTAGTGCAGAGATTGAGTGTTTATGTAAACACTTGCAAAAAAGAGTCTAAAAAAAGTCTCCAGTACCTACAGGTTAGTACTTTAGCACTCTCTAATAATTTTTTCCTCTCTGATTTTCACACTTACAGATTTTGATTACAATGTAATGAAAATACAAAAGTCTCCTGATGCTTGAACTGTGCTCCTTTTTATAAATGTTGAATGCTTGGCTTTTGAATGTAGCTTTGACTGAGTCTGAATCTTTTTAGGTGCTCTTCACGTGACCTGTTTAAACAGGTTTACGAAGTTATGCATTTTATGTATGTGTTTACTTCTTTAATTTATTTTAAAGGTTACTGCTGCTTTATGTGTTTTACATTGTTGTTGATGTGTTTTGCTTCTAACTTACATGTAATATGATGGTGTATAGATTAATGTGTGTCACGTGGACATGTTTTAAGCCAATTCATTTTTTCTCTCTCTGTCTGAAAGAATTTTCAAGAGCTTCTCTATCTTCCCTCTTTTTTGCTTCAAATACTTTCTTCTTTGCACCTTCTGTTCTTCGTCTAGCTTCTATATTTTTGTTGCATCTGAGTGTAGTGTAGGTTAATAGAGAAACTGTGATTATCATCAAAATGGTGGTTCAGGAACACTAGGATGAGCTAGTCAGGAGTAAGCCCTATCTCTTCTCTTGAGGTACCTTCCCTTTAAATTATCGCCCTTATTCTTGATTTTCTTCTATTTTGTATTCATACATTCCTTTGTGTTAAAGTCGATTAATTTGCAACTGGATCCTTATATGAGCTTTGATTTTGTGGACATGTATGTCATTGTTGGTAGCCGAGTTTTTAAAGATTCTTGAATTTCTTTCTGGCCATAGGAGATACATCTAGCTACCCAATGCGCTCTTCATTTCTAGTTGAGGGCTAGATATGATTCGATTAAGGATTTCCTACAACCCTTTACTTTAAGTCCCTAGCTGGCATAGAGTGTTTATTGATTCACGTACTTATTTGGGTTAGCCTCATGAGAAAAATAAAAGGCATAGGGGACATCCATCGAGGCTGTTGAGGTAAGTTAGGTTGTCTAACGTAGGGATTCTGCCAACATAACCAATCGTAAAAAAGAAAGATACTTTGGTGTTGGACCCCAGTCTTTAAGTAAAATTTAGAAATATTAAATGAACTTAAATGAGTGTTTTTGTATATGTATTGTGTGATAGATGTTATTGTGCTTTAAGAAAAATTGATGAGAAAAGAATGGATTGGTTTTGATGACTTTGATATTTGAGTAGATTTGTATGGGTTATGAAAGTTAAAGTAAATGAGTTGATTGAAATAGAGTTGAAAAGCAAGAAATAAATAGTGAAAGTGTAAGAATTTGGAAAATTAAGAAAGTTTGACTTTTTGGGGATGAATAATTGACTTTTTGATTTAGGCAGAATTCGAGATAATAATCTTCATGAAAATTGTAGCTTTTGTTGAAAGCTTTCTGTCGCTATGAAGTATGACATTTTTTGATATCAGGATTGAAAGTTATGATCTTCCGAAGTTAAGGTTATTTTGCTTTGTTTTGAAAAATACTATTAAGGGTAAGTTTGTGTGTACTGCTTGGAGGCCAATCGTCGTACTATTTTGGTCTAAATTGGAGTAAGTGGTCTATTGTAGCTTATCTTTCAATCTTTCCAACGCTATAAAGTATGCAATTTTTGGATGTGAGAATTGAAAGATGTGAATGTTTGAAGTTTGGATGTTTTTTTAGGATGACACTTATTCTGGCAGAAACTTTCATTGAAAAATTGACCTAGTTAGAGGTTTTGAAATTTCCTTTACGTGCTTCATAAAAGTTTTTGATTATGTTTTTATCTTTCCATTTATGTAAAGTATGAAAATTTTGGACCATGGAATGTGGAGTTATGATTTTTAGAAGTTTCTGTTACTGTTTGGCATGATCATTAGTGGACAGAAACTTTGAAGCAGTTTTTGACCCTCTTAGAGGGCAAATTGATTTTTCTATCCTTCATGGAAGTTGTAGAGGTTCCTTTGAGCTTTCTATTGATACCAAATTTTCAATTTTTGTAGTTCTAGGTCAAACTTTATGGATATTTGAAGTTAGGGGTCGGGGTCGCAACCCGAAGTTGATTTTTTTCCAGTTTGACCTCTGTCCAATCTTTTGACTATAATTTCTCCTTCCGACATCCGATTGACTTAGTTTTTGAAGCGTTGGATTTATAAGACAATTATCTACATATTAATAGGAAATTTATGAATTTTGAGATTTAAATTGAGGGTGTTTGATTTAATCAAAGTAAGTTGGGAAATTTTCTGAACATGGTCCAGTCTTTTGAGAAATTCTTAACCTGTGGAGATCCGATTGAATTGATTCTTGAGGAAAACTAAAACAGAGACATGGTGATACAAGTCTTATGAATGAACTGAATTTTAATTTAGCCCCTAAGACTTTCAATTTCAGAATTGAATTCGGGTTTAGTGTGCAGTCTTGGATTAGAAAAATCTGAAAGTATTTTGGCTATAACTTTTTCTCTAGTTATCCAAATGAGATGATTGATTCTTGATTTGGATTAAACTAAAGAGATAAGGATACAATTGGTTTGAAGAAAGTTAATTTTAATTCAGTCTCTAAGAATGTCCATTTTTGGATGGGAGTAAATTGCTGGAAAATGTGTTAGCATAAAAGTAATCCGAAATGTCTGGAGTATAACTTTTGGCATAGTGCACCAAATTTAATGATTTTGGTGGCGTTATGAAATTAAGACAATGAGGAACATTTCTCTAGAAGGAAGATTTAGCAAATTCCTTCAATTTGATGGTTAGAAAAATGTCCTAAAGTAAGCTTGTATTAAAAAGAATTTAAGGGGCAATTTTGGAAGTTTACTTAAGGAGTTAAGTTAGTAGGCTAATAAGGAGGGGCATTTGGGTCTTTTAGCATTCATTAAATGAATGAAGAAGTGGCTGTCGTATTAGAGGGAGGAAGTTTACGAAAATTAAAAGGAAAGAAAGAAAAGAAAGGAGAGAAGAGAGAAATGGGTCTTCGGTGATGGGAGAAAGAAGAGAAAAGATGGGTTTTTGATTTTTTTTTTTAGATTCCAAGAGGGTTTTTGATGCTTAGTCATGAAGGAAAAAGATGGAAGAAGATGAGAGCTCCAAGATGAGCCAAAAAAAATCCGAAAATGGTGAAGAAATAAGGTAAGAGAAATTTTCGATCTTTGAATTTTTGGAAGTTTCTTGGTTTAGATAGCTTGAAAATATGATGGGATTAGGTTTTCTATAGTTAATTT
>JANIHZ010000002.1:36772625-36783059 GCA_027478365.1 Erythroxylum rufum | reverse complement strand
TTAGAAATAAATGAACTGTTTTGATAAGTGTGTTAAGCGTGAAGCAAAACACAGAAGGAAGAAAACACAGAAGGAAGAAAACACAGAAGAAGAGTAAAAACACAGACGATAGGAAGATGAAGACATGATAGTACGTCAGACGGTTACTCAGTTTGAGTTAGTTACAGAACTCAACTAAGTAACGGTTTCTACAAGAAACAAAAAGCAGTTATCAAGAAGCAGTTGAAGACGAAGGCTATAAATACAAGTCAGAGTCAAAGGCTGAACAAGTTGTTGTTGAAAAAATATTTTTGAACTTTAGCAAAATTCTGTATTCGGTGTGCAAAACACGAAAAGCTATCTTTACTGTAACAAAGTTCGCAATATCTTTCTAGTGAGAAAAAGGAAAAACTTAGAGCCTGGAGAGGCTAAGTGAGCGAAAATAATACTTAGTGTAAGAGACCTGAGACCTGAAGAGGCTCTATAGAGAAAGAATACTTGTACATTTCTAGAAGAATAGTGAAATCTCAGAAGAATTCTGAGAACTGGACATAGCCCAAAGTTTGGGGTAAACCAGGATAAAATAACCCGTCCATCTTCTAAGTCTCTATTTTAATTTCTATTGTTCTTATACAAGTATATAGAATTCAATGGCGATTTAATCACGAAAATTTTTTTGTATAAATATTGTTATATTCACTTAATAGCATTGAAAAAGTTAGTTTTCAAAGAAATATCAAAGGGGCTTGTATTTACGAAAAGGATACACAATTCAACCCCCCTTTCTTGTGCATTTTGTATATTGTGCATAAAGACTATACTAGCAAGTGATTTACTTCAAACTTATCAAGTATATAATTTCTTCTCTAAGTACATATTAGGCCTCTCATATTATCTTCTCTCAATCTGTTATCAAGACTATAGAAAAATGTTTCAAGACTTTTTATGGTCAGCTAGTAGCAGTAAAACCAAAAATAGTAGATAAGCTAGTCTGAGGTTTACTTGCCTAGAAAGCATAAAGGTCTTAGTATTTTGCCTATCAAAAACTTCAATTATGTTCTCTTAGTTAAAAGGCTATGAAGACTCATCCAAGATCAACAAACATTGTGGGTTAAATGGGTGCATACATATTACATTAAGGATTAAAACATTTGGGCTATTAAGATTCCAATAACTACCTCTTCCCTTATAAATTACATGTTTAAGCTAAAACAGAGCATTAGAAACTCATGTAGTTCCATTACCAAGAATGGTAAGAGCACCTCATTTTAGTATGACAATTAGACCCCTTAGTTATTGATGGACTATCATCGAACAACCTTGATATTCTCAATCCTTCTATAAGAATTTCTCAATTCCTCCTTAGCTACACTTTAGATAGGTCAGCTAAAGACTCTATTTATTGGAAACTCACTCCCTTTGGTATCTATATGAATAGATCCTGTTGGTATCTCATTAGCAACCATTCTTGTGTTACACCTTGGCAGAAAATAGTGTGTATCAAACATCACTCACCTAGATCTTTAGTCATACTATGGCAAGATATCAAACGCAGGCTTCCAACTTCTAACAAAGTATCCAAATTTTCTCATTTTCCGAAATGATGTATACTTTATAAATCATCACTTGAAAATTTAAAACATATATTCTTTTAATGTCATTATAGTAGGTGCCTCTAGTAAGTAATTCTTCAACTCTGAAATGTCAACATTCCCTTTGCTCTCTGTACAAGTACTATTAAATGGAATTTGAACACCAAAATGAAGTTTGAAGAGGATTTTTGGATATTCAAATTAGCTTTTAGCTACTTAGTTTCTAGTTTATGGGATGAAAGAAACCAAATGATTTTTATTGATAATGTCATTACCAAAGAAAGTCTTTCTCAAGCTATATACGACAAAATTAGAGCACACATCTTTGTCTACAAGGAGAAACACTCATTTAGACAACAACAGCTTACTGAGCGGAGAATCATTTTACACTTTCTTTTCTTATATAAGAATATTAGAATCCTTTTTCACATACCAGATTTTTTATTTCTTGTAACACTTGATATTCATCCTTCTTTGATGCTCTTGTATTTATTGAGAACACTATTGTTTAGCCTTTTATGGCACTAAAATATTCATTATTTTAAAAATTAAATTCTTTTTAAATTGAATTAATTGATGAATTCAAGGTTCCCTTTAGTCTTATATTTAACATCTTAGAGATTATTCTATAAATTTTATTGCAATAAGAAATGGGTCAATAGTCTTGTAATAAGTTAGGATTACACATCTTCAGAATGAGACATACAAAGGTCTTATTAATTTCCTTTAGCATTTTAACCTTAGCGAGGAATTCAAAGACTACATTTAAGACTATATTTAAAAAAAGTGTGATGATTTCTATAAAAAATATGTATTGAACCTATATGGTCTTGGTGTCATATTTGGTTTTAAGCTAAAAAGTACATTGGTAATATCAGTTATAGTGAAGGTTTAATGAGCCACTTAGCTTATTCTATAAAGAATGAGTTGCAGATGAAGTCTCTCAATTCTTGTATAAAAGAAACATTGTTATTTAATTTATCTAAAGTACTTCTAAAATGTTATAGGTAATCCTTTTAAGTTAATTTTGTTCTAATGAGTGATTCCATCTTAATCTAGTAGTGAGCACATATTGTTTAAGTTTCTTCTTTGGTGATTCTATCTCCATCTCATAACCATCAAATCCTTGAATTTTTTTTATAAGAGATTGGTGATCTTCTAATGCCTAATTATAGTGACTTAAAGCCATTCTTTCCTTTAGATTTGAGTTATCATTTCCTACATTTAGTTTCAAATCACTATATGCTTAATGTAAAACTACACTTATTACTTAAATGATATTTTTTGTGTTGCTAAATGTTCTATTATTTAATTTCTTAAGTTCCTCTTTGGAAAGATATAGTCTTTGTTATGCATCTAAAAGATTCAAAACCTTCTACATTTGCTTTTAATCCTTTTGCTATTGCTTTCTTAAATCCTTCTGGCTTGTGACCTATAGCATTTAATATACGAATCTCAAGTTAATGGGAATCATACATCCATTCAAGCTATAAAAGCTTGTAGGAAAGGGAGATATGAAAAGGGGCTTCAATACATTGTAAATATTTCTACTCTAGTGTCAAAAGTTGCTAAAGATCTATTAGAGAGTGATAAGTTCTAATTGCATTATATTTTTAACATGAATTTGAAAGGCATTAAGCTTTTGTTTTCATGTTTTTAAATGGAATTGGTACTTAAAATGAGTTATATTTAATTTCATGTCTTTCTTTTCCCTTAATGAAGGAACAAAGTTAGAACATTTTAGTCATGTTGGACATATTTTGGCATATTTTAAGTAAAGGACTTAGAACACAGTGCTAACATGATGCCATATTGCTCCCTGTATTCATCCATGCTACCTTTTATTTATAGATAAAGTTTTTTTCTTATTAAGTATGGAACTCATCCATGCTACCTTTTATTTATGGGTAAAGTTTTTTTCTTATTAAATATGAAACTAACACGGAACTATGTCTGAATAATTTTTAATAAGGTACCATTATATTCTACAGGCATCTGTAATATCCTATCATATTCTACCTATATTTTCCAATATATAAGAACGGCAAACTTATGTCCAAACCTATATTAGTAGTGTTTGTTATGTATAAATATTTAGCAGTCTTAAGCAACATAAGATCCTAACACAATCTTGCGTTTAGGTCATATTTAGAAAATAATTATAAGGTTTCTCATTTTAAGAGAGACAGTAGGAAATAAATGGGAACTTAAAAGAGCTTTTTACATATTAGTTCTAAAGTTAACAATTTAATTTAGGAGTTAATTCAAGCAATAAGACTAAGGAAAAAGTTTCTTAAGAGTTTTAATTAGAAAGAGATTTCAGTCATTCAACTTAAGAATAGGAGTTATATTTATTAAAAGATAAATATAATAGTAAAATCAAATATCTACCAATCAAAGAATTAAGATTAACCATTATATCTAGATAAATTCAAAGTATAGGGAAAGTTTATAAGGAATCCGTACCTAGATCTTACTTATCTATTTATTGTTTTATTCTTATTCATTACCATAGTACAAATGACACCTTAAGGGGGAATTTTTTTTCCATACTAGTTTACATCAAGCGACCTTAGTTCATTTAGATCTGATAACATATCTGAAGGGCTTGGTAGAGTAAATCCCTAGAGAGTTTAGTTTCCAAACAACGTTATCCTAAATATTAGGTCAAGATGGTAAATAGGAGCCCAGATGGGAATAAAATCTGAGAATCTCTTTATTCTGATGCACTTACTTGAGTTGCTTAAAGACTTGACTTTTGCTTCTTTTGGAAAGAACAAGTTGGTATAAGGAACCCAAATGTCTACAATTGTCATACTAAAGAGAAGAAGTAAAACCATTTTCAATCTAGATTTTGATGAATGTTTGAATAAAGGATTTGAGTTTTATTATTAGCAACAAGAATCGTATCTAATTTTAGCACTCTAAATGTTCCTTCCTCTTAAATAGAACCTATTAACCTATTTAACCCAAAGTGAACATTTTTCTCTGACAATTCTCCATTAGTGATTTTCTAGTAGAGTGTGTTCATGTCCTATAGAGAAATCACCCTAAGACCTCCTTCCTCCTTGGGGAGTTGCACTTTCGACCAACTCACCTTAGAGAAAGGCTTAGAACATAGGTCCACTATCTAGAGGAAATTCCTCATCATCTTCTTTATATTCTTCATAAGCTTTTTAGGTTACAGAAAGTGAGCATCCCAGTAGGCAACTAGGTTAAATAAGATTGAGGAAATAAGTTGAGGCTTGTTAGAGAATGAAAGGACTTTGCACTCCTAGCTCCCTATCTTATCTCTGACCTTATCAAATAACACATGGCAATCCTCACAAGAAAGCTTCCTTAGGTAATTATAATCTTAGGATAGGATGAGTAAGCTTTTTCCCTTTTCAATTCCTAAGCCAAAACTTTGTTGAATTTGATCTAAAGATTCCATCAATTATTAAATGGAAGCCTTATTACCATGACAGAAAAGTAAAACATCATCTACAAATGAGAGGTGTGTAATCTGCTATTGAATAAATTTTTATGGAATCTAAATCCATTCTACCTAATTCCCTTTTGCATTATTATCAAAGTGAGGACCTCCACATCTATAATAAAGAGGTAACGGGATAAAGGGCCCCATTTCCTCAATCCATTAGCTCCCTAAAAAGTATCATAAGTTTCTCCATTTATCATTGCACAATAGGAAGTGGTAGAGATGTAGGCACTAATCTAAGAGGTAAACATTTTAAGATATTCTATTTTGTGAAGGAATTGAGGTATATATAAAAAAATCCCAATCTAGTATACCAATTGCCTTATGAATATCAGCTTTAAGTTTAAAATTCTTTCTAGACCCCTTAACTTTATATTACTCAAACAAATCTTAAGTAGTTTAGGGAGAACTATTGATGTCAAGAAGAATGGACTTAAGTCTCTCAAATAGGAGCTTGGAGATAATCTTATAGACGCTAGTGTAACATGAAATTGGTCTATAGTCTTTCATGGTTGTTAGGTATGGAACTTTTAGGACTAGGCATAGGAGGATTCTATTACATTCCTTTAGTATCTTAACATTGGAAAAGAATTTTTAGATAGCTCTAGAAGCATCCTCTTTGATCAGGGGCCAAACTTCCTTTGAGTTGATACTGAAGACAACTTTATAGATTTCTTCTTGAGAAATAGGTTTAACAAGTTGCTTATAGCATTGGGGGGATAAGAGTATAGTGAAGTTAAGATCTAATGTGGATATGGACAAAATAGATTTTGCACTTGTTCCTAATATACCTGCAAAGTAATTCTTAGCTTAGTTGATAATGACATTGTCTTTGGTTATTATGTTACCTAATTCATCCTAGATTGAGTTGATATTGTTCCTGTTCCTTCTGAATAACCAACTTTTATAGAAATTGCTAGTGTTTGAATCACCCTTTTTTAGCCCTACTAATTTTGAATTCTGTCACAAAATTAAGTTATGGTTATGAAGGGAATCTAGGTAAGTATATAAAGCAACTTTCTCCAATACCTTGTAGGTTTTATTCCCTGGATGATTATAGCTCTCCTTTGGTCTATTGATTAAACTTTGATTAGCATTTTGGATGCTTTTCTTGGTAATAGAAATGAATTAACAATTTAGCTTTTTTAGCTCCATTTTGATGGATATAATCTTCTTATAAAGTTGAAAGGAATTAGTTGCTTGTATTTAAAGTCTAAGACCCCGATGAATGGCCTCATTTAACCTTCCGTTCTAGCTAAGTAATTGAAAATTTTAAATAGAGTTATCCTAGTCTTTAGTTCCCTTATTCTTGATACTAAGATAGGATAGTGATCAAAGCAAAGATACTTATAAAAGTGCACCTTACAGCTAGGAAAATTAAGAAGTCATTCCTAATTAGTAAGGGTCCTATTTGGTTTCCTTTTTATGTGCCAATATCCATCTTACATATTACTCCATATGAGTGAAACCACTAGAGTCTAAGTCTATTACCAGTATAAAAGATAGATAAGATATTAGTTTCTTATTTGGCACTAGGTTACACCTTATGCCTTCAGATTTAGCTAAACAAGCATTACAATTAAAGTCCCTTATAATCAACCATGGACCATTTACCAAACTTCTTTATTCACTTAAGTCTTTCCCTAAAGCCTCTCTCTAAAATGCATGGTTTGATGTATAGATGAAGTTGACCCAAATGATTGCAAATCCCTCAATGACTATTTTTAAATTTATACTTTGCATTGAGTTGCATAAACCAAGGATGTTTACTTAATTAAGACAATAAGCTACCACAATCCTTCCAAGGTAGTGGTGAGAATAATTTACAATAAGCTTCCATGAGTAAACTAGATTTATAGTAAGTTTTAGCTCTAATTTTAGTCTCAAGTAGACCAAAAATCATATGATTAACATAATTATCAAAATCAACTATAAGAAGTTGCTTCTTATGATTATTTATAACTCTAGTATTTCATACTAGGATTGACATATTAGGAGGGGACTGAGGTTTTCTTTTTGACCTTGCACCCTAATCTTCTTCTTTAAACTGTACTAAAACCTTCATACATTTTCCTTAATATATCATGTAGCACCCCACTCTCGCAAGACACATACCCGACATCCATAGTGATATCCAAGTACATACCCCGCAAGGGTGGCATGCTAGAGCGATCAATCAGTCAAAATTCATTACAAAACTTTTGTTTCTTTAAAAAAAAGGTACACAAAAGCGGAAATCACTAATCAAATCGGCCCATGTCATTTAAAAACATTTCCATTTACAAGTTACAATTACTACAAACATTAGTATTCAGCAATAATTTGGGCCTATTTCAGATACAAAACACTTGCAATCATAAAGCCACTTCATTACCAAATCATTTACAAATACTTTGTACAATTTTTGCGGAACATAATTCAAAAATAAAATCAATGAAGACATATGCAGGTGAAAATTGATCCTGACCCCTAATCCATATCAGACCTCAGTGGCTATACTCCATTTAGCCTAGCTGAATAATTCCTCAGAACCTGAAAAGCCACATTGCAATTTTTGATGAGTTTTGCAACTCAATGAGTGAACCATCATTGATGATTTCACCGGATTACATACAAACATCACATATATCACAGATATTCATTCAGAACATATAATTATTTTTCAGACACTCACATAATATGGCATAACATATGGTCACTCATTACAGCTTTACAAATCATTCATAAATTTCCATCTTATATGAATGCTATATGCATGAGACTTACATTCGTTCTTATTGTTGTGACTGAGTACCTATCACATACTTATACAAATACTGGCCCATAGGCCTCAGTCAGAACAGAATCACGGAGCATAGCTCTACGTGCATACACATAGATCACGGAGCAAAGCTCTACGTGCAGAACATATAACACGAAGCCAAGCTCTACGTGGAAGCGCTTCATACTAGCTACTCAAGTCACAACGCCTTTATCTGAGCATGCATTTTATGAAATCCATCAAATACTGATTATGCCATATCAGACAATCACATATGATATTTAATCAGAAACTCATAATCATCGAACCTAAGTCTGGCATTCAACATTCGTTGAGAATTCACATATCATATAGGATTTTACATCAAATCAGAACACTTACAATACATGCCCAACTTTCAAACTCCTCGGACTTCAAGTACGGAATTCAGAAACAAATCACAAGTAGTTCAATAATATTGGAAGTTTAAACAAATCGAATTGAATCGAATCAATCCTAAGAAATAATCTAGGTTGACTCACAGTACGCTCCAATAAGCTATTGCTTGGATGGTCCGGCAATGTCTAACTGGCATCCGATGTGCTCCTCTAAAATATACACAACACATTTACAAATATCACATTTTGACAAGTGTTCTTTTATTCACATCAATGTATAGAAAGTATGCACAATGCATGTTCAGTGATAATTTCGAGTATCTTATTGTAATTTTCATCGTCAAATTGATCAGATATCAAAGCCATTGTTAAAAACATTTGGTACTTATAATTTGGGCCAAACTAAAACAATGTGAAATCAATTTCATAACCTAATTGATCACTTTAGATTTTCTACCCACATGATTTCGGGTCATCATTGCATAATTAATCTGATAGGGCAAATGAAAAAATTAGGCAAGACTTCCTTCTGGAAAGTTTTAGTTTCTAATGACTCCAAGATCATCCAATTTGATTTAGTACTTTATGAGTTATGCTCACAATACCATATACTGTGTATATTTGAACCTTTAGCTAGTACAAGATCATACCCTCTAATTGTACAACTCATATCTTTTAGCTCAGATATCCAAAAATTACAAACTTAGTACCAATTGAAAGCTAAGAGAATGAACTACAACCTTTGTGAAGACACCTTTATCTAATTCGGCTTCTATCAATACAGTTTATTCAATAACAACAGAACATAATTTCTGTCTCGAGTAGAACTACAGCCTCAGTCAAGATTCAAATTTAAGCCAGATTTTAAAATACTTAAAGACATAATTAAAACTCTATTTCTTCAGATAAGTTGTATCCCTATATCTCTAGTTTATTCCAAATCAAAAACCATCCCATTTGGATAATTACAGAGAAAGATATGGCCAAAACACCAAAGTATGTTTGAGCTGTCAGGAAACTTCGCCACGACGAGCCAAAAGTTAGTCGCGGCAAACTTTCCAGATAACACAATTTTTTTGACATTTTCTTAAAAGTTTGCCGCGTGAACTCAAGAGTTGGCCGCGATGAACTTTTACAGAAATCAACTCTTTCAAGTTGGCCGCGATGAACTTTTACAGAAATCAACTCTTTCAAGTTGGCTGCGGCGAACTAAACTGAAACTCCATATGTTCTTTTCCCAAATTTCACATTCCTACAATGTCTATTATGCATTTCAATACCCAAAACAATCTCTAAACAAATCAGCTTTAAGTTTACTATTCAAACATCAAAAAATCTGAAACTCCATATGTTCTTCATCTCTCTACTGAATTTTTTTTTCCCACATTCACAAATACAACTCCTCATCTCAACCATTTAGCACATGCATTCATTAAAACTCTACTGTTTTACCCTCTCATGCCTGTATTCACCTTTAACAATAATAATCATCAAAATCATCCATCACCATAACCACAATTTCTCAAACCCATGCATGCATGTATATATTTACACCATAGAAAAAAAAACATTATCAGAACTACTTACTGGATTCAGCTATCCCCAGCAGTGAGAGTGAATCAATGAAAACTAACAAGAATAACAAGTCAATATTCAGTGATGAACGAAGAACACTGACAAAATTCTCTGCTGAGTGGTTTCGGTGGAAATAAGACGCTACAGTAATTCTTTCTAACCAAAAATAATAATATGTGGGTTAATTGCATGTCCTTCACGTGTGCTATTTATCTCCACCGATTCACCATTTGTCCTAATAGCAATTTTCCATTTGTCACATATGTATTATTGCCACATGTCACCACATATACAAGCCATTTGTCATATACATATGTTGCCACGTGTCACACTAAGATTGATCCAAAAATCAATATTTTTCTAAAATTTACCAAAAATTTCAGAATAACCTAAATAGACCAAAATTGCCAAATTACAATTTAATCGTGTTAGTAACTCAATTATACCCAGAAAATGTCATGAATGCATGTACAATTATATTAATGTGTAAAAATGTGTAAGTCACATTTAGCTTAAGCATGATATGCATTTCCTACTTTCTCAGAAATTTCTCATCATACACAATTCTAGCCTTAACATAGGTAACGGGATGTTACTGTTGGACCAATGGTGGTTGACAATTAAATTCCACCTATGTTTTGATAATAACAAGATAGATAGACTTGATTAAGA
>JANIHZ010000002.1:36756253-36771395 GCA_027478365.1 Erythroxylum rufum | reverse complement strand
TCTTTTAGAAGGATTTTTTATGACAAACTTTATGTATTGAGAGCAAATCTGAAGAAGGTGATGTAGAAGAAGGAACTTAGGAAAATCACTTAACCTTTTTTTAACTCTCAAATATCGATACTTACTTTCTACAATGTTCTAAAAATCTTTTAGTTAGTGACACTTGTCACTTTCCTAATGCTTATCCTCTAACTTAGTATCTTTTGAAACAAACTCCGTTAAGCTCTCATCTTTACAATCCAACTATCTCTAAATCTTCTTTTATTTTTTTTTTCCTATTTTCCATAAATTTCCATAATTCTCTATAATTTCCGAAAATAAATCCAAAATTCAAAAAATATTTCAAATCCACTAATCAATAAAATTTCCAATGTAAATAAATTCAAAATACCACAAATTTCCCAAAAAATCACAACTCAGTCCAATTATACTCGGAATTATTCATGAATGCATGTACAGTTATTTTCATGTGCAGAAAAATTCACTATTCATGTGTATGTATATGCGACATTATGCATGAGCATGACATGCTTTTCTAAGCTCTCTTTGGTCACTCATATTTACTATTCTAACCTTCCCGCAGGTAACGGGATGTTACAATTTACTCCCCATATGCATGTAACACCATCAAATTCTACAATACCTAAAAAAATAATACAATCTCATAATACAAACATAATACTTCATAATTACCAAAAATTTCATAATCCTAAGTCAATATTATTGACAATTCGATAATAACAATAAGTTTAATAAAAAAATTTACCTAACTTAAACCATCAATCCTTAAGTTTGATATGCTTCTACTATGAAATTAAATAATATTACTTAATTGAAGGATGATGGAAGCTAAGATATGTTCCTAATATCTACAAAAAACCATTATAGTAAAAATTCCAAATTTTATTCTAAGTGTAAAACTTTATTGATTCGTAGGTAACATGATTTTTTAAGAGTTCCATTTTGGGTTTTTAGGAATGATTTGAGGATGGGATGGTTAAGTTTGGCATTAGGAGAAAAGATTTAGGTGGAAAATTTAAGGCTAGGGAGGTTAAGAAGTGAAAGGGTTTAGAGAGTTAGGGTTTTAGCCCAAGAAATTTCAAGTTAGGCTTATATGGGATCAGATTCTAGGATGAGATCAACATTAGAAACAACTTTGACACCAATGTTGATATGCTTCTAATTCCTTAGTGCTTTGCTCTGTGATGGAACCAACTTTAGACATACTACTCATACTAGCATCGATTTGCTTTTATCTTGACTCTTCTTTATATTATATTTACATTAGCGCATGGCCCACATTACAAACTGGTGCTAGTTAGTTTCTATACACCTGTTCATTCTTCTACTCAATTTATCTTCCTTATTTTTACTAACTTTCCACTCCCAAAGCCTTTAATTTAGCATAAATGATATGTATGCATGAATCAACACAAAATAATCTAAAATTTTCAACCTAAAATATGCAAATAATAAAATTATTGAAATAATAAGTTAGTTAGAACACAAAAATAAGAAAAATCTTAAAAATTTCAACCCCCACATTTTCATATGACATTACCCTTAATATCAAATAAATAATATTATGATCTTAATCATAAGAGATAATTATGATTGAGCAATCTTCGCTAATTATATACAAGTTTGGTAAGGAAAAGATTTAAAAAGTTCCATCAATATTTACCTATAAAAGAAAACAAGAATTAGTAAAAATTAAAAATATTGAAACTAAACTAAAAGTAAAGTTAAAATCATTAGGTTGCCTCCCAAAAAGAGCTTCTATATAAGTCTTTTAACTAGACTTTCCATTTAAGCTCTTAATTTAAGTCTTTTAACTGGACTTTCCATTTTAGCTTTTAATTCATCCATGATCTCTAATTAGATGAGCTCAACTACTTACTATAAAAAATTGAAAGAATGAGAGATGTTAAAATGATGAATATTATAGTATCCTAATTATGTGTAATTCTAATAAGTGTTGAGCAAATTTTATATATAATAATAAAACTCTCAATACTGACAAGATACAGATCGTCTCTTGTAGTATTAAGGTTATTATTCCCAAAAGGACTATAGACACCTAAACAATTTGAATAATAACTTTGTCTAAGGTACTAAGAATTGATTTGAAATAAAGTAAATAACAAAAATAATAAAATATAATAAAATGAAACAACTAAACAATCAAATAGTTGAGCTTCTAATGAAATTGATATTTATCGAAGTTGTTGAAGACTTAGGAACTATTCTATCATTATCTTGTTTCATTTAATCTTGTTGATTCAATTTATGTTTGATCTAAGATATCCTAAAGTTTTGATTACTCTCTCTCAATATCTAATCAAGTAACCTTAATTGAATTTGATATTCATAGAATTGTAATTTCTAGATTTATAAAACCACTTCTAACTTCTTCAGTTAGATTTGAAGCAATCCTATATATAATTAATTTCAAAATTAAGATCTCTCTTAAATTGTTCATTAATCTGATAATTGTAGGTCTATTAAGTTTCAAACTCGTGTTGCACACCTTAGCCCTAATAACTTGATTCACTTCTTTTAATTGAACAAGAAATAACGTTCACAAAATAATTCAAGAATAATCCATAACATGGATCTAGAAACCATAATCATGTTAAACATCTTAGAAATCCATGTAACCATCCAAGAAAATGAAAGAATTAAAGGAAAAGAAAGGAAAACTAGTTTGTGTTTTGAGCGGAAAATTTGGAATTTCTCTTAAGCTCTTCTTGATTTCTCATTTTAATCTTCTTAGATGTAGTGGCTGCTACCTTTTTTTGTTTTTCTTGTTCTTAAATAGTTTTTAAGGCCTTTAGGGTTCTTTCTAGGGTTTCCCCACTTAATTTGGTTCTAAAAATAGCCTCAAGACTTTAAAATACAAAAAAAAAACACGTGAGCTAGAAAAGCTCTGTCACGATTATGACCTTAGAGTCACCATTATGCTCCTGTTGTTTCCCTCTCTGTCACGATTGTGATCAATTGTGCACGATTGTGATACCTTCAAGCTTCCTCCATCCTCTTCATTCTTTAATCTTCTAATTCCAAACACTCACAAACACATAAAAAAACTCATGAAACATAACATTAAGATCTAATCCTTTTTTTAAACCAAATAAACACTTAGAATACATACAAACATTAACAATAATATAATTCTAAGCCTATAAACATGATATTAATCTAAGAAATACTTGAAAATAAGCTTAAAAATCTAAAATTATTAGTTAGATTCTTCTTTTGTAAATTGTAAGAGTTTAGGATTTCTTCCTCATAATTCCTTAAAAGCACATAAACATAGGGGTTTATAGCCCTCGTCTTCCACTTTAAAAGCACACCCTATGAGTTCTTAATTCTCCTATTCACCACTAAGTCATAACATTAGGTATGTAATTCAAAATAGGACCTATAACATCCATCCTTTAACATTCATCATCAAGTGTAGGTAGCCTTTCAAAGGCCATGTATATTTGGAACTCTAGCTTCTCCTTGCCCAATATAAGTGCCAACTTACCCTTGGCCCTCTTGTATGAAAAAATAGTCTACCTAAGATGATGGAACCTTAATTTTATACTTTATTCCCATTATTAGAAAACTAGTAGGAAAGATGAATTTTGCTACTTTAACAAGTACATATTCCACTAATCCAGTTAGGTAATTAATGAACTAATCTATGAGTTGAATCGACACTATAGTAGGCTTGACTTAAGCTTCCTAAAATAATTTATAGGTATTAGATTAACACTAACACTTAAGTAGCATAAATAGTTAACAACATTAGAAGCACCAAAATTGAATGAAAAAGTAAAAATACAAAGATCTTTTAACTTTAAAGGTACTTTTTTATACAAGATCACATTGCGATCTTCTGTTAAAAGTAATGTAGCATGCCTGTTAATTTTTTTTAAAGAGGATCTCCTTTAAAAACTTAGTATATAAAGGCATTTGAGTTAATGCTTCAGCAAAGGGTATGTTTTTATCCAACTTCTTGAAAATACCTAGGAAATTCTTAAAGTTGTTGTAATCCTTCTACTTCTTTAACCTCTAAGGGTATGAAATGGGTAACATATAGGGTTTTTGTATTATCCCGCCTCATAAAATTGATAAGATATTAAACTGTTATATTGAGTCACATGAGTTATTTCATTTAAGAATTTACGAGATGTATTTCATTCACATGTATAATATTCATATACACATATGAATCATGATTTAGAAAACATTGCAAGATAGTATATGCACTCAATTGACATGTTCTGGGATATGAAAGTTTTTACTGATCATGATGTAATTATGCATTGATTTTGTATTGAATTTTGTTTTAATGAACTATAATTAGTAAATTGGGAATTTATCCTTACAATTTAGTAACTGAGGAGGTGATATATGCATCTAGTCTAAGAAAAATGTTAAAAAGCAAGACAAATTGATACATGGAAATTTAGTTTGATTAGGCCTATGATCAGTGGATTGGATGACAAGTTGCTTGAATGCATGAGGGCAAGTGACCTTATAAATTTTTGACAAATGAAACTTTACAATTGTGACATGTGGAGCTTTAGAATGGTGACATATGTAGCTTTACAAATGATGTAATATGTAGCTTATAATTGGTGAAATATGTAGCTTTACAAATGATGACATATGTAGCCTTATAATTAGTGACATATGTAGCCTTACAAGTAGTGACATATGGATGCTTAAATGAGTGACATGTGGAGCTTAAAGTTAGTGAAAAATGGACCAATAGGATAGTGACATATGGACCAATAGAAGGATAACATATTTACCAATAGAAGGGTGACATATAAACCAATGGAATGGTGACACATGAATTAGTTTGACTTTCTTTAATATTCTAGAGAAAATGGATGAAAAAGGCAATAGAAGTGAGAGTGGAGGTCAGCCATAAGGTTAGAAGAGAGAGAAAAACAAAAATGAGAAGATAAGGGAAGAAAAAAGGGAAGAGAGGAGAAGGAACGAAGTTATCAAGGTAAGTTAAAATTCTGGTTTTGATTTCATCTTTCTCTGTCAATCTATCTTTCATATCCTTAGAGCAAGAATTTGAAGAAACTCAAAGAATGAAAGTTGTAGATATAGGTCTTAAATTGACTTTGTGAAAGTATCTCACAAAATAGTACTAATCTTGAGTTATGCTTGTTTCCCTAATACTTCCTGTGATAGAATCCTGTGCAGGAACTTTGTATTATTTCCTGATTTTTTAGGACCTTAAAGTCCGAATTAGTGAAAGTATAAAATATGAAACGTGATTATTGATGTCTTATTAATGCTTCTATGAAATGGTTTTGTTAGGAGATGTATTGATAATGATTTATTGAGGGTTGAGTATTGGTTTCCAGTCTGTTTCTTACCAGAAACATGGCATAATTTGGATGGAGATTATATTTTAAAGGGAGATGTTGTTTATGTAATTTTTAGATATATTAAGTCTAAAGGAAGTCTAGTTTCATGGGGAGCAAGAATCATTGCATTTGGATCTTTCTAGAGAGACTTATGATTAAAAGAAGATAATTTTTCATAAAGGAACATTAGGAAGAAAAGGATGTAAACATTGCACATAAGGTTAGCTTAGCTTGATGGTTGCGAAGACATTGAGCTGAATTAGTAAGTGAATTATTGACCTATTGACATATGTTAGAATAACATTTATGATGATTGATTAGGTATGAATTTGGTTGTGGTGGTATATGAATATGAGGTACATATTTGAGTAGTAAATACATTGTGTATTTGTATGTATAAAGGCTCGGGAGCTATGGATCAAGGAGCTCGTGCTGAGGATTGCTGAAGTCAAAGGAGTGTACACCTTCTTTTGAGATGAGTTAGGGAAACCATATCTCTCAAATGGCATTAGGACATCCTAAGACATACATGATAACTTGTATGTGAATTTTGAACCTAGGTAATGTATAGTAGAATTGAATCTCAAATAGATGCTAGTATAGTTGTGTATTTAATAAACGACATTGTTTTGAATAACTCTTTGCATTTAGAGTGCAATTGATGTTTTTATTATGTATTTTGAGAAATGATATTATTTTCAACAAACCTACACTTAAAGTGAAAAGGTCGATGTTTTATTTTCTGAAACTACATTTTTGAACAACTTTGCACTTAGAGTGCAAAAGATGACTTTTATTGCATGAAATAATGTTTTGGAATTTACATATGCATAATCGAGTCATGTATACTGCATGTTCTTGTTCTCTTTTAGCTTAGAGCCATTGCACGGTTTCATTTTATCGGTTGGACCGATAAATAAAGCCATAGTGCCTTATTTGATTTTGTTACTTAATTTTTATATAAGATTTTCGTGATTGGTGAGGAAATAATTGGCCAATCATGTGTTGGGCCCAACAGATTGAGCGACCCTTGTACCCTTGATGCTAGTACATAAAAGTCGAGTCTCTGTATTGACACATTTCTACGGAACTTGCGGGTGATTCCATATATAGGGTCCGGAAACTGACGAGGTCATCACCTAGACGGTCTTATTGACTGTAGTCTGGACTCACTACAGATGAAAGTCGAACCAACACCAAGAATCAGTGGGTGTTCATACTAGTTTGGCCAACTAGTGGGGACCAACGTAATTGTTTTGTCTTATCCTGATATATGTTTCTGATGATATTTGATTTGTACATGTGTTGTTTTTATGCTTTTGTGTACTGGAACTAGAACCTATATTCACCGGATGAGTGATTAATAGGCTAGGCCTATATAGTTCCTAACCAGTATAAGTTGAGTCATAGGCTAGGCTTATGTGTTTTTATGTATTGTATGTTCACTTTATAGGTTATCTGTACCGTATTGGTGTGTATCGAGTTTTATTCGCGATAAATGTTTTTTCTGCTCACTGAGTACATAGTGTACTCACCCCCCTTTGTTTTCTAACCATGCAGGTTAATTTAGTGAGCTTGAAGCTCTGTAAGGATTGTACGGTCTTTTGACGATTTTGGGCCATTACCGCACGTGAGTAGTCTCTAATTTGCACTTTTGTTGCTTAGTGGCTCATGAATTGTTTTCCTTGGATTGGTTGTGAAGATGCTTTATGGTTTTATAAATTTAACACTTGACTATTTTTCCATTGTAAAAGACCTTATGTATGAACTTTGATAATGTTGTTAAGGTTGCTTTGAGTGGACTTTAAAGTCCTGAAATTGTAGTAAAATTTTTGGTGTGAATATAGAAGTGTGTTTAAAATTGTTTGTAGGTTTTGGGATTTTTAAAATACAACCATTGCGCTGCCCAAATTTTTTTAAAAGAGAGAGAGAGAGAGAGAGAAATATTCAGTTTGCCTTGCATAGTCGGATTAAGGATACTATAAGTGTACTTAGCCCGGGTATGCGACGATTGTCATGGGCCCAATAGGGTACCGGGTTGTGACACGTTTCCTAAGTGAAGTAGCCTTATCCATATAAGTTAGCTTACAAATGAAGTTGGTAAGCAAGCTCAAGTCATTTATACTCCAGTATTCTAATGCAATTTAATGAAAGTCAACTTATGAAGGAACTTGTTTATAGTGAATATCTTTAAGCTTGATTCTTGATTTGCACATTTAGAGAAAGAGAGGATAATTATTGATGTTGCAAGGTTATGTTTCTATTATTTTTTTAAGCTAATGAGAAGCTATAGAACTTAAATAAAAAGAGTTGATCTTTATTCAGCATCATACCAAGAAGACCTCAGCTTCTTCATTACCTAAGAGAACATTATTTAACTAAAGGAAAGGGTAGTCCTTTTCCTAAGAAAAACCACACCATAGTTATAGACTATGAAGCAGTGCCCTTATTTAAAGTCTTTAGGGATGGTGAGACAATCGTTATACCATTTTCCAAAGGAGGAGGATAGTAGTGTAATGATGATGAGGAGTCACCTAAAATAGATTTCTAGGAGTGGACATTAGACTTTGTAACAGGTTCAATCTAAGTAGAAAAGTTAACCTGAGCTAGCAAAGGAGACTGAGTAAGGGTTATAACAACCAAGGAAGTGGCTTTAGAGGGTATAGATGGAAATTCCATAAAGGAACTCTGACCTACTTCAAAAGTTTGCAGCTGATTTGCCATAAAAAGATAAAAGAGTGCAAAGTCTTTTTAACAGCTATTACCATAAATGGTAACTTAAGGTGGAGGGAAAAAGATAAAGGACCAAAAGACACTGAGAAGATGGTGTGAAGCCAAAAAAATAGGCGCTAAGAAAGGATTTGAATGGAGAAAGGAGAATAGAGAAGGTAAGATGAAGATGTTATGGCAAAAGAGGTATTTCACAAGGAAAAGCAAGGAAACCCGTGAAGGGAAATCAAGAAAACCAAGAAGCCAGAGAGAAGGAAGACTCTAAGTAGTAAGCCATGGAGAGAGGAGAGAAGGAATTGTCATTTTCTCTACCTTTGACATTTCACCACATTTAATGAAGTTGATTACCCAATATCTCTATTTAATTAAAACCATGAAGAACATATTAAAGTTCATCAAAATTAAAAAAGGTTTAACCTTAATACCAGAGAATTTATGTAAGCATATCTATAGTACCTCATACAACTCTTAATATCTAATCCATGATCTATTCATATGTACATTCTCTTAAACCATATAAATGCAAATTAATAACGGATATAATAATTAAATTAGTTAAAAAATCATCAAGAATATTTGAAGTTATTTCTTAGAAATAAAACATAACCTTATAAATAAAATTGGATCAATCTATACAAAGATAATATTATGGTTATCCTTACCTAAACATATGAAGAAACTAGTTGTTCATCATTTTTAAAACCATAAACTTAAGAAAAATTAAAAAATCAAAAACAGAAAAAGTTACAAAGTTGATATTAATATTTTAATGCAAACTCTAAGTTGTTGGGATGATTTTAATCCTTTTTCCCCTTGGAAATATTTTCTATAAACTCTTATATGGTGCTTACCTCTCTCTTGGTAGCCAACCCTAAGTTTAGAATGAAAAAAGATGAAAAAGACTATTAAGATATTATTTTTTCTATATTTAAATAGGTTGTCACAACAAAAAATTGATCTAAGACACGGTCGTATCTCAAAGCATATATTTCTTAGAAGCTCAAAAATGTCAAAGCATAAAAGTTTTATGACTCTTTCTTAGCTTTTTATAGCATCTTGAATCATCTTAACCAAAGTTCGAATCAGAAACTTATGACTAATTTACAAATCAATGTCCCATTTTCTTTTAAATCATTCTAGAGACAAAAAAAGGCAGTAACAAGATCATGTCCTTACTCCTAGATCTTCTATAACTTTTCTTATTGGAACTCAGCTTCAAAAATAGTCATATGTAAGGCTATTATGCTCTTTGGATATTTTCTCTTACATATGGTCTCTCTCTAGACCGTTTATATGGTCGAACTTTCATGTCCAAGTTTTCTAAGAAGCATAAGGGCCAACACACTTATGCTCAGCCAAAAATTGAGATTATAAAACTCATGAATTATTGGAAAAACTTATCCAAAAGTAAGCTCATCAACTACTCAAAAGAGTGCAATTTATTAAATTAGGAAATTTCTTCAATGCAGGTTACAAAATATTTAGAAATGACTAAATCATAAACACAAAGATGATGTTAGGAGGAACCTTTATATAGATGTTTTATTATAAGTAACTTTTTCTCATTGATAATTACTTCGTATTTGTTAGTGGAAATTAGGATAATTTTAGGATTAATTTTTTCTATTTAATAGAAAATAATAAGAGAGCTAAACTGAGTGATTAATAGGTTCTCATCGGAACGAAATTCTACTCATTGTTATATTACTATAATCAATAGGTGCACTTCCCTAAAATTGAAACTATAAGGATTTGAAAAGAAAATTGGCACCATTGGAGGGGTTTAATTAATATTAAGTAAACTTAAAACTTATTAATCTAGTCATTTTTATTTCTCCTTATTTAGTTCTAATTTCTTATTTTTTGAATTTTTTAAGGCAATCCGAAAAATTAATACGGTAGAGGTGATAATTCCTCATATGGTTCACTCAAATACTCTCTGTCTACTTATATAGCTGATTACTCAATAGAACATTCAGTCACTTCTTCAGCTATCACACAGTTTTAACTATTTCACTGCATACTCACAAATCTTTTAACCTATTCCCTTATCACATAGTGCGAATTTAAGGCATCTGCCAACAATAACACTAACCCATAATAAAGTTCATATAGCCCAACTCATAAAAACTTAACTTATCTTGTCTCCATCTCTGAGCACACTTGGCTACGGTGGTATTTGCATGAACATTACACCTCTCCTATGACTATTCACTTCACAATATTCCATGATTCCGGTGTTAATACACCTTATCTGTCATAAGTCACTTCACTCTTCTGTAAATTCATCTCATTTACCACTAGTTTCTCAAATCACATCAATTTTGGGTCTTTGCCCATGGGTAAGTAAGGGTGAGCAACCCCATTTAACAACACTTTATAAAGTACTTTAATAAAACCTCTATAATAACATTTGTTATACCAAGATAATCCTCCCATTGGCAATAGTGTCACCTCAACTTTTAAGATCCACTTTGCTCCCCATCGGTCGCTTGGCTAGTCGATCGGTCGCCTGGCTGAGCCTCACTTATCAGTCAATCTTAGTACTTCGAAAGATCAGGTGCAACTATACATCAAATCTCAGTAGGATCAATTTATGCCATAGTTTACATAATCAGGACATCCTTTGTAACAAAGTTCGGTGTGACACTAGGCAATTCCATTTACACTGTAGCGAAGCTCGGTAAGACACTAGACAACGTCAGTAACAATCTCAATCGTTGCCCGGTCGACCATCACAAGTACGCTCACGTCTTACCCCCAACTCATATTGAACTGTAAACTATAGGAACTATAATTGGTACTTATGCCAAAAGTCACTGAGTACTTTCTATATCACACGCATGTTATCCACATAAGCTTCATAGTTCCAATGAGCAGATGATCCACTGTTAGGTGTATATCCACAATGGTAAATCAACCTGAATTCATCAACTTTTTCATATATCGTTATCATCATTTCATCATCCATCATCCAATACAGGGGCAGAACCCATATGAAACTTAGATCTCCAATCCACAGATATGTTCTTATACTAAGGGTACTCCCATCCCAGTCAATGCTAAATAACTCTTCCCCTTTTATACCAGTCCTTGATTATGGGAACTACGCCATAATCATGTCCTTCTTCTTTCCTTAAGTTCATCCCATATGAAACAATTTCGATTCTTTCCCCAATCGATCACTGCAAGTACTCTCACGTTTTATTCAAATCCCTCTTGAACTTCGAACTACAGGAACAATTCAATCAATAAGTTACATATTATTTTTTTCACATAAACTTAATAGTTTCACTGTCATAGTGAACTCTCTATCCAGTGTGCACTCACAATGGAAATTTAACTTAAACTCGACAACTCTCAATGTCTCATTTTCCACTTGTCCTTGATTTCATTTCACACAGTTTTATTCCCATATCAAGAACAACTCTCATATCGGTAAGTCATACAACCATTTTAAATCCAAGTTTTACCCTTCAAGTCATAACTCATTCGTTCCACTCTTAGGTATATCCATTATGTGCCATTTCTGTTTCTAGATCACCATATTCTCAACCAATCCACAAGTTCCGAACTATAACCATTATCTAGTTACAACCTTTGGCATAGTAATAGCATAATTATTTCGGTTCCAAGCTTATGCTCTTATAAATAGGACAATTTTATGCTCTCATTCCACTCTATCTATACGCTTTAATCGCCCCCTTTTACTCATATACTCATTTTCCTCAAATCCATACATCGATATCATTTATATCCTAATTACGGTGAACCATTGTTCATCATACATTCCAAGCTATCCATGAACCCCTATTTTCTCATTTTCTGTCAGGTCACTCATTTTCTCAATGGATTTAATCACTCACACTCTGTAGGAAATACTTATGCATGTGACTCATACTAGGGATCCGTTGCCGTTGTCTGCTACGATGTGACTAATATGCATGTAACTTGACCCATGTTTCAAACAGTGCCCAGAGTAGCTCATACTTCTGGGCTCTAATACCACCTAAATGTAACACCCCACTCCCGCAAGTCCCGAACCGGACATCTACGGTGATATCCGAGTCCGTGCCCCGCGAGGGTGGCGTGCCACATCACTCAGTTTAACAGAAACCAGTATATGTATTTGTTTATCTCACACAAGCACATAAGCGGAAGGCAATAATCACATAGGGCGCCATTTATCCAAATAATTCCCATATAGTCGTTTGGGCCCTTTCACAATTACCAAAATCCATAAGTCATTCAATTTACACATCATACAAAATGAAAGAGATGAAATGCAAACGCGAACTGATCCCGACGTCTATTCCTCACTTGAATGCTGTAGACATACTCCCGTTGGACTAACGGGTCATTCTTCTAATCCTGAAAAATAGTTGCAAATTTTGGGTGAGTTTTGCAAACTTAGTGAGTGACCATCATCGATGGCTCACTCATAGCATAACATATACAAATCATATTAGCCCATTAACAATCATAATGAATCACATACAATTGATCAGTCATTTTGCAAATCACAGTCCGCACATAATCCATTAAGACATCATTCAACCCGTGATAATCATTTCACATATTACATTTCATATCATTAACAACCATATTGAATCTCACATATCAAATCAGTCAGTAACATTTAATCATGTATGTCATGCATATGCAGTGTGCATGTGACCCACTTTTCAGTTATTATGTCGTTGTAACCGAGTGCCTGAACTGTCCCTTGTGCGCTCCTTATGTATTGAGCCAAAGGCTCTGAGTCATATTTGATCTGTAGGGGTAGGAGAGCCCTTTGGGTATGCACTACTCCCCTTCGAGCTCGAGTCATGTTTGATCTGTAGGGGTAGGAGAGCCCTCTGGGTATGCACTACTCCCCTTCAAGCTCAAGGCTCTTTTCATTCGGTGAGCCTTTAGCTCTGGTCATTGGCCGGGTCACAGCTGCCTTTATGTTTCATGCATGGATGAAATGCAATGCATCAGTAAAAAATGCTCATTCCCATTTAGTCCTGTCTTTATTTTATCGATCGGTTCCATTTTATCGATCGGTCCTGTTTTATCGATTGGTCTCAATTCATTGATCGGTCCCATTTTATCGATCGGTCTTATTTTATCGATCGGTCCGATTTTATCAATCGGTCTCATTTTATCGATCGGTCCGATTTTATCAATCGGTCTCATTTTATTGATCGGTCCGATCGATTAATCACATTCTCATTTATCAATCACAGTTTCAGTATAAGCAATGCACAATCAGATCATAGTAAACAGTCACATTATGTACACTTTGTTCACCCAATTCACATTCAAGTAACAGTTCATTGATCGATCAGTTCAAAATAGCAATGAAAGCAAACAGTAAAAGGAGACCATCTCGATCTACACACAGTATACGCCCAACTAGTAACTGCTTTCCCGATCTGGGAATGCCTGGATGCGGCACTCAGCCTGCACAGTACATTTATGTGAAATATGCACATGTTACAAATTGCACTTGCCTGATATGAAATATGTACAATGCATGTTTATAACAATTCCGAGCATCACTCCATTAACACTCCCTTTTAGACAATTTGTACTCCAATGTCTCAATTTTCATCTTAGAAAGTAACTTGTTGATCAGCTCTTTCGGATCACTTGTAGAGCAACAAGAATTAACTTTATCGGAGCTCTATAGCTCAAGATATCACCAATTTACCGACGCATATTCAAAAGGATTTACCATTCAAAACACTTTTAATCGGTCATTCCACTTTCGATCGATCTGTCTTTTCAATTACTATCTATCTGAACCAATCACTACGATTGGAAACAAGAAAAATGTCTGAAGGATTCAACACTTTAGAAATCAGAGCATTCCGGTATCGGTCGGAGAAGTCATGGCCAAACAAAGCAAAGGGGTCGGCCGGCCAAACCGCCCGACCAATTGCCAAAACAAGAAGGAAAGGTTGGTCGGCCGTAGAAAATTGATCAGAATCAGAAATAGAGCTAGGCCGACACTCTGTCGGTCAAAGATCATAATCGATCGATCATAAACTCAAAGTCGATCGGTCAGAATAGAAAGGCAGATCGATCGGTCAGAACATAATCGGTCGGCCTCAATAAGATCGATCGGCCGGCACTAATTGGTCGACCTCAAGAAGATCGATCGATGAAAGGATCAAAGTCGATCGATCAGAAAAGCAAAGTCGGTCGGTCATTCCACTTTAAATCGATCGATCCTTCTCAGTGAATAACAGAACAATGTCTTAAGGGTTCAACACATATCAGAACAGTCAGATGTCGGACGAACCAGTCATGGCCAAATTAAAGAAGAAAGATTGGTCGGCCATCAGAGGTCGGTCGATCGCCCAGAAATTCAAAGGTCGATCGGTCAGGATATCAGAGATCAGTCGATCGACCAGAAATTTAAGGGTCGATCGGTCAGAATATCAACAGTCAGTCAGAAAAAAAATTCCCTCAGCCAAAGGACCAAAAATTGGTCGGTACACTTGTGATCAAAATCGATCGGTCAGAGGTTCACAGTCAAGCGGTTTAAATAGAAGGGCGGATCGATCGATCAAAGGATCAAAGTCGATCGATTAGAGGGTCACAGTAGATTGGTTTGAACAGAAAGAACTCTTATATCCTTAATTCACCCAGTTTACAGTCAATAACACTTCCATATTCCAAGTCGATCATCACAGTCCTTAGACCTCCTATCCGACACCCAACATACCCAAATACATTCAATCCCATTTCAGTAATTCTTTTATATAAAACGAAACAAAGCACTCAATGGAATAAGACCATCTTCAAACCCCTCTATTCCCTTACATGCCTCCTCACTCACCCCACAAATACAAAAACTAGATCTGAGCACATGTAACATCGTCCATGAGACGAACAGAAACTGTGCAAATATCAAAACATCGCACTAATGCATTTTCTGACATTTTCTGCTATAAATACACGTCTTACCTATTTAAGCTTCCGCTTCTTCAATTCTTCGAACATACTACGCTGTCCCTACCTCTCAACATCATACCAGA
>JANIHZ010000002.1:36721201-36731221 GCA_027478365.1 Erythroxylum rufum | reverse complement strand
GGAAAAATAATATAAAAATATTATTAATTATATACAATTTTTATGGACCGTAATAAATGAGTCTAGGAAAAGATGGTTACGATTAGAAAAAATAGTTGGTATTAAGAAAAATTTTTGAGGATATATTAGGTGATATGTATTTATTAGTTTACTTTCTATTCTAAATCCCCCGAATCAGATATTTATTATTTTCACTATTTATGATTAAATAAAACGTAATATAAAACTCTCTGCTTTCATCTTATTTCGTTTCATTCCATTATAAAACTCTTAACTAAACGATAGAAGTGTATTAAGTTCCATCATGTTTTATTACCAACCCCTCAACTAAACAAGGCCTAAAAGGTATTGATGAAACTTGACATTCTTAGCAATTTCCTATTTGGCTTTTTAAACTATGTTTGACTTATTTTATGACATATTTAGCTTCGTTTGTTATGGGTCGTTCCTTGTTAGTATACTTTTTTATTAAGAACCTAGATGCCCGTACTTACTCTAATTCTTTTTTTTTTGATAACTTACTCTAATTCTTGATTCATTTAATAAAATTCAAAATTTTAATTGAATTTATAACATTCATTTGTAAGACTAAAATCATCTTATAATTTTTAATTATACGTTAATATTTTGAAACATTAAGAGAATATGTTAAAAAAAAGAAAAGGATTATGAGTCAAAGCACAAAACAACCATGATCTTTCTATACTCTTACTAACACCATCAATCACCGTCATTGCAAAATAATGAAATTAGAACTTAGATCATTCTATATTTTTGCATGGTATTACACAAAAGGAGTTAATTGAACCAAATTCTTACAATTTACTTTTCTCATTTTGTATTTATGATTTTGTGATTTCCTTACCACCAGTTCTAGTTATTCGATTAGCCATTTCTCTATTGTTTTCCAAGCTTACAAAGCATCTTGAGTTCCTCTCTTTTTGTATCTTATTTATGATCCTAGGCTTACAATGTGTATACAAGGACGTTACCTTTGGAATTCAACCATTTTAGGAATTCAACATCAATTAAATTGTAGTGTTATAAGTTACATAATTCCATAACTTTCCTCTATATGCTAAATGAATAGGAGCAACCAAAGAAAAGATGCTCTAGACTTTCAAGATTTTGCTTGTATAATGTGCACAAACTAGAGAGGTTAAGGAAGCTTAATCTGGACCTTCTTGGCAATCTTATCATTATTGCTATCCATATAATGAAAGAAACTTTAAGAAATAAGAACTTGTTAGATGACTCCATCCCATGCCATTTTTCAACTCTTAGACTTAAGATTTCTTTACAAGATATATTAAGCTCCTTATTATAGTTTCACAACCAGTGGTAGCTATCTTCTCTTTCAAAATTAGGATTATAGTTGGGAATAACTTAAGCCAAGCCTACAAGGACTTCACCAATTAGTTAGAATACATAGTTGGAAGGTCTTGAATGCGAGCCAACATTGAGGAATTAATTAGTGAACTTATATTACTTTACGTATCAAAGAATAATGAGGCCTTTTCTCCATTGCTTATTCTACATCTGATGTAGCTCGCAGGAGTCCTGCTCAGCTTAAGCAATTGAGATATGAAGCAAGAATGTGAAGGCTTTACTTTAATTTCCCATATACTTTTCCTTTTTAAGAAATAAGCATGGACCCATCTAGTCTATAAGGATTCTTTGTCATTTAGCAATCTCCAAAACCCTCTGTGATAGTTATAGGTTGCATTATGTTTTAGTGGGAAACTTAGTATATTTCTAGTTGTTAATTAGATGATTTGTGTATGTTTAGGTTTAAAATTGTGTTAGTGTGATTATGTGTTTTGTTTTTAAGTGTTATGTGGTTTAAAGCATGATATCGGGCTTTAATTTTGTGTATTTTAGGTGTTTGGATGAGTTTGTTAGTGTTTGAGATCAGGTAAAGAAGACCAGAGAAGATTTGGATAAAGCTCAGAGGAGAAGCCAAGGTCATAATCATGACAGAAGTAACCCAACACAGGCCACGATCGTGACTTATTAGCCACGATCGTGATAGAAGTCAAATTTTAACTGTCACGATCATGACTCATTAGCCACAATCGTGACAAGAGAGATGACATACGCAAGGATTGCTTCCAAACTTAACTTTTCAAGGGTTATTTCGGACATTTGGGCCCGGGTAAAACCTAGTCTTTATCCTAAAAAGCCATAGGACTATAAAAGGCAAAAGAATGACCTAATTTAGGAGAGCCTCCATTTGTTACATTTGAAAAAAACCAAGGAAGAGAGAGAAGAGGAGAGAAGAAGAAGGAGTTATTGCTACTGCTGACACTTCCAGTTCACTCTAAGGAAACTTCTTCATTTCATCTTGTTATTTCTTTCATTTGATGTATAAGATGGATATGATGATGATGAATTTGGGTATAAGGATGTTCTAAACGTTTTTTGGGATTTGTTCTTGAATCAATGCTAATTTGATTTCTTTTGATGTTAATGTATTAGGTATTATGATTGTTTGTTGTATTTGCATGAGTTAAGTCAAAATGACTTACGATTAATGATTTTGATGAAAAACAAATAATAAAGCAAAATAAAGAAAGCAGACGGAAGGAAGCTTAAGTGAAAAGTAGACGAAGACGCAAGCAAAAACAGACGGAAGCTAAAAGCAAAAGCAAACAGAAGCTTAAGTGAAAAGCAGATGCAAGCAAAAGCAAATGAAAGCTTAAATGAAAAGCAGACGAAAGCTTAAGTGAAAAGCAGATGAAAGCAAAAGCAGACGGAAGCTTAAGTAAAAAACAAACGAAAGCAAAAGCAGACGAAAGTTAAAAGAAAAAAAAGACGGAAGCTAAGGGCAAAAGCAGACGGAAGAAAAGCAGACGCTAGATGCGAAAGCGGAAAGCAAACAGAAGAATCAAGAAGACACATCAGCTTGAGTTAGTTACAGAACTCAACTGAATAACCGATTCTTGAAAGATCAAGAAGCAGTTGAAGACGAAGGCTACAAATACGAGTCGTGTCAAAGAGATTGTAATCTTTTAACAAGATTAAAAAAGCTTAGCAATTCTTGAGAGATATTGTGCGAACAACTAAAGCTATTATTTCTGTAACAAAGCTCGAAACACCTTTTAGATTGAAAGTAGTGCAGATAGCCTGCAAAGGCTAAGAGTGAAAGAATACTGATTGTAGAGACCTGAAGAGGCTCAAATACAAAGAATACTTGTAAAGTTTGAGAGATAGTGAAGTCTCAGAGAGACATCTAAGGACTGGACGTAGCCCACAGTTTGGGGTGAACCAGTATAAAATTGTTATATCGAAATCTCTCAACTCCTAATCTCTCTAAACTCTTAACTTTTGATTTTGTTGTTGTTATACAAGTTTTAGAAAATATTTTACAACTTTGTTTTTTTCAATAGTTTTGTGAAAAGAATGAAGTTCTTTAAACGAACGAATTTTCAAAAAGGGGATTAACAAAAAGAATACATAATTCAACCCCCCCTTCTTGTGCATTTGTATATCATTATTAAGCATTGTATTAACGTGTGATTCACTTCAATCTACTCATCTAATAACAAGAAAAATTAAAGTGTAAGGGTTAGAGAATAGACGTTGCGATTTTATACTAGTTCACCCCAAAACTTAGGCTATGTCCAGTCCTCAGAGTTTGTTTGAGATTTCACTATACTCTTCAACTTTACAAGTATTCTTTCTACCCTTCCAGAGCCTCTTCAGGTCTCTTTCATAAAGTATTCTTTCTATCCTTCCAGAGCCTCTTCAGGTCTCTTTCACAAAGTATTCTTTCTACTATCTTAGCCTCCCCAGGCTCTAGCCTTTCTTTCTCTCTCTAAGAAAGATATTTTTTGATCTTTACGTTACAGTTGTATTCGCTCTTGTTTCACACTTTGAATATAGAATTTTTCTAAGTATTGTACAATCAGAATTTTCTCTCTTGTAAAAATGTTGTTTTAGTCATCGTCTAGAACTAGTATTTATATCCTAAGTCTCCAACTGTGTTATTAAGAAACTGCTTCTTGAATCTTCTAGAAACCATTATTTAGTTGAGTCCTGTAACTAACTTCAACTAACTAACTGTCTAACGTCCTAGAGTATCTTCCTTTTTGTTTTGTCTAATATTGTAGCTTCGTCTGGTATTACGCTTCTTCTGTTGTTGTGCTTCATCTATTATTATGCTTCATCTGATATCGATGTATCGTTTATTGTTGATGTATTGTCTATTGCTGACGTATGGTCTGGGATGAGTAAGTGTTACTTACATTTTTCTACATACTTAACAAACTTATCAAAATAGTTCATACATTTCTAAGATTATTATTATTTGATTGTCACCAAAATTAATAGAAGTGAGGTCTTCTTGACTCAACAGAAATAGGGAGGAACCTGTGAGTACTTGGGATGAAATAAAAACGATAATAAAGAAGCGGTATATTCCATCTTATTACTACGGAGAGATGCATCAAAGGCTTTAACGCCTAACACAAGGGAGTCGAACTGTAGAGGAGTATCATAAGGAGATGGAGATCACAATGATAAGGGCTAATTATGAGGAGGACCTCGAGGCCACAATGGCTCGATTCTTGAGTGTTTTGAACCGAGAAATAGCCAACGTAGTTGATTTACACAACTACACCGACCTTGAAGAGATGGTGAACATGGAAATAAAGGTTGAGAGGCAACTTAAATCTCATGGGATAGCGAAGAGTGGGATGAGTTCTACTTCAAATTGGAACTCAAATTATCCAAGAAAATAAGAGAATCCGAAAGGAAAGGGGTTGGATTCTAAGAGACCTAACCAAACTCCTCTAGAAACTAAAGGTACATCTAATAATCCTAACACTCAAGCTTCTTCTAGCAAACATTCTTCAATTAAATGCTTTCAATGCCTTGGAACTGGTCACATTGCCTCTCAATGTTTGAATAAGAGGGCCATGGTTTTGAGGTATGATGGGTTGATTGAATCAGAGGATGATGAGGAATGTCTTGAGGATGACGTTTTAGAGGGAGAGGAAGATGAAACTTGTATGGAACGAGCTGTTAAAGGTGAAACTCTCGTGGTTAGGAGGGTGCTTAGTGTTCAGCATAGGATTGAAATTTTAGACCAACGAGAGAACTTATTCCATACACGATGTTTGGTTGGTGGTAAAGTTTGTAGCTTGATCATTGATGGAGGGAGTTGCACCAATGTTGCTACTTTAGATATGGTTAGAAAATTAGGTTTAACGGTTCTAAACCATCCAGAACTGTATCACTTGCAGTGGTTCAATGACAGTGGGGAACTTAGCGTGACCAAATAAGTGCTACTATCTTTCTCCATTGGGCGGTATGAGGATGAGGTTCTTTGTGATGTGGTAATTTGAGCAAACATTCTTCAATGACAGTGGGGAACTTAGCGTGACGTTTTACTTGGAAGACTGTGGCAATTTGATCATCTAGCTAACCATGACGGATACACCAATAAATACTCGTTCAAGTTCAAGGGGCGGAATTTTATTCTTGAACCATTGTCTACACAAGAAATTTACGTGGACCAAATTCAAGCCTTGAAAGGAAGATTGGGTTCGGGTAGTAAGGAGCAAAAAAATAAAGAGGGATAAAAAGCTGAAAAGAAAAGAGATAATGGCTCGTCGGAGAGAGAAAGCACAAGTGAGCAAAAGAATGAGAGATGTGTAGGAGAGAAAAGTGTAAGGAGGGAAACCAAGAGAGAATCGAGAGAAAAGAAGGTGAGCTTGTATGCGTGTGAAAAAGACTTAAGGAGAGCATATGGAGCGAAGAGAGCGTTGATTGTGATTAGACATAACGATTGTTTTCTTTCGGATACTATCCTTATTGATGAATCTTTGCCAAGTGTTTTCAAGTCTCTTTTGTAGGAATATGAGGATGTTTTCCCAGAGGAGATGCCGAAAAGGCTGCCTCCTTTGTGAGGTATAGAGCATGAAATCGACTTTGTCTCAGGAGCACAAATTCCGAATAGGCCAGCCTATAGGAGTAATCCAGAGGAAAAGAAGGTGCTTCAACGACAAGTAGATGAATTGCTTACAAAGAGGCACGTGCATGAAAGTCTTAGTCCTTGTGTTGTTCCGATTCTACTAGCGCCAAAGAAGGATGGATCTTGGCACATATGTGTAGACTTGATGAGTTATAAAATAAAAATGCACTCGTATCCCAACTGCAATCGTATGGGTTATTGTAGTACGGTTATCGTTCCCAAGAGGATCTATTCTAAGCACCAACTAAATTCTTTCCAGATTGTTTAAGTGAATAATAAAAGATTTATAGATTAAAAAATATATAAATAAATCAACTAAATTGAAATTATCAGGACAAACTAATCTATAGGAAAAGGAATTGCTTCTCACGAATTCACAAGATTAAAAGTTCCAAAAATTGTTTCAACTCCTACTAAATAAATATGAATCCTATTATTCTGCTACCCTAAGTTTCTTAAGAAGTAATTCTTCTCTCCTAAGTTTGAATTACCTACTCCGTTGTATCGTAATGCAAATCTCTCAATTCGAATATAGACGAAATAGAGGTGAACCACATAACCTACGAGGAATAAGACTTAAACACTAATGTCTTAGCTTGTAAGTTGTACTTGTATGATTTTTCTAAAGAACTAAACTCTCATTAAGATCTAATAAAAACTATTTATAAGAACAGTAACTATACATAGCAGAAGTTTAGAAAACAAGATTCACCATAGAGGATGAAACAATCTTTGAATAAGAAACTAGAAAGTAAACACCATAAACCAACTAAAAATAAACTGAAAGGAAAACAAATGTTCATATGCCCTGAATTACAAGCTTCACAGAGCTCCTATCCTTTATCTTCTTCCTGCTTCTTCCCCCCTTTTTCTTTCTTCGTACCTCTGCTCTTTTAATATTACTTTCTGTGATGATTGTCCACTTCCACTAAATTGTAACAGCTCCCCCCACATTCTCGCACATTGAGGACTTCTTTTAACCGTTCACCATTCATTTAAACATGTGAGGAATTATTAGAATTGCCCCTGAAGTTATGAATTGCAACCGTACCATGACACTTGCGATCGCACCCGTAGCCTATCTTATGGTCAAAAGCCCTGAGGTGAAGCTACCCCCAAAAGACCCATTGATATTGCGATCGCACTTCAGTGACTTGCAATCACAACTTGATTGCGCTCGCATCATTCTCCCTCACAATCACAGCAGATACATTTTTCCTTGTTTCTTTCACTAACTTCTATCATCTTGCTCCCCTGTTCCTTCACACTCAACAATACATCAAATTTTCCTAAAAACTAAACTAAACTACTAAACCAAGAATGAAAAGTACCATAAACATAACTAAAAACATTAACACTCAACAAGTAAAAACACACACATCAATACTCACCACTATACTTGTGCTTATCTATAAGCACACTTAACGACAAAAGAAAATAATCATAAGCAATGATTCAGGTAGTTTATCACCAAGAATATTTTACCAACCTTGACATGATTGTGAACCTCCTACAACCTTTTAATTACCAAAAATGCAGAAAAGCTCCCTCAAATCAAATTGGGAATAATATGCATACAAGAGCAGTAAATAGCACCAATAATGTCATTATCAGAATCAAGTCGCTGTAGAACATATTTGTAACATTATCAATTGTTAAAACTGTGCAATGAGGATGAAGAGACCTTATTTCGAACGCAACTTAAGAAGCTTGCTTGAGAAGAAAAGTTTTTCAATTAAATGCAACTGAGGAGCATACTCAAGTGCACAAAACCTACTTCACTTTCATCATCAAGTGGCTACTAGCACTACTCATGTGTCCAAGGCTAGTTTCAGGCACCCTTAGCACAGCGGAGCAAGAATTTGGGGTTTTTTATTTTATTTTTAATTGCTCCTTAACATTCACACCCTTTTGTCCCATCCTCAAGTTTAAACTTTATGTAAACATCAATAATCATAATTAGTAAGCAAGAACTTAATACCAATAATTCTTCTAAAAGCACCAAAGCTGTTCCAGTATGCGCACTATCCTCAAATGATCATTGGTTACATTTTCTAAAGTTTTAATGACTAAAAAGGGCATGTATAAAGTTAACAATCTGTCAAGCTAAGTTCAAAATTCTTGGCATGTCTCTACCTTAGTCATAAACACATAACCTAGCAAAGAGCAATAAAATAGAAACATCGCAACTACACAACCAATGTACAAATGCATAAAAAGAAAATTTTAAAAAAACTTTTAAGGAACAGGAGAACCTAGTGGTGAAGGTGTAGGTGATGGCACTTCCACATTCGACACAGCGAAGAATCTCTTCAACTTCTTTTATTGTTACCACTGTTGCTTTTGGATATCTACCATTGTTCTTTCAATTGTAGTTAACTTGTTGCTATTGGTGGCGGAAGCAACTTCCTAACGGTTGAGCATCTCCAAAACTGTAGTAGCATCAGCAATAGGAATTGTAGATTGTGCTTCTTGTTGCTGTGACTCGCTACTTTCTTCTTCTTCTTTGCTAGAGGATGACTCCCTTGCTCCTTGATGTTTAATAGCTGCTCTCGCATTATAAGGACGCAAGCTAGGTCCTGTGAAGCTCATCAGGACACAAACATGCATTACGTTTGGTTGAAAACTTCTATCGGAACACATTTCATCATTGTGAGGTCAATACCCACTGATCGAGCTAATGCTGTCAATATGTATCCCAATCCTAACTTGGTGCTTGAAGGTCGTGCCATTTGCACAAATCCTTTCAACAGCTGGAAGGAGGTACAATAGGGTGTGTTGTTAGAAGCACACCATAAAGCATATAACTCCTGACTTGATACCTTATTACTCTCCACCCTACTAAAAATGGATACCACCATGAATTTGTGAAGAAAGATCAACGAGGCATCCCGAATGAGTAGGTTTGGGGTGTTATGAGCTAAATATTCTGATGAACCCCCCGTAATTGTTCTCCAAAAATCCCCCGGGGAAAATTCACCAACTGGGTTAATCGATCCTAATTATGGTAGCCCAAATAAATTTTCCATCATTGTAGCATCCATCTCCCATTCTTGTCTGCCCAGCCTAAACTTCAATTTTAATTTTGTCCCTTCCACTACCAAAGTGGTATAACATTCGTGTATTAGCTCCTCATAAATCTCCCATTCGCCCATAATCAACTGCAACCATCACAATCACTCAGCCATAGCTAGAAGGTTTTCTTTCACACCTAGTTGTGTCACCATCTCCCAATCAAAGTATCTTGGAACAATAATTCTTTTCCCTTTCACCTTTTGATATTTTTGTCGTTCCTCATGAGAAAAAATTAGAAAAGGGGTGGAGTATTGTGCCGAGAGATCTAGCATCAACTGTCTAACTGCCTTTCCCTTCCCTTTAGACTTTGATGCTACCATCCTTCCTCTTGACATTCTCTTCAATAGTTGATTTGGTTAAAGGATATGTTGAAGGGAATGGTTTTCTTGCTTTCCATTACAACAAAAATTTTGAAACAAGGGTTTAAAGATTAGAATAACACAAGGAAACCCCCCCAAAACATGTTTAAATAGGTAAAGGAGATGTGAAAGTGGTTGAAGACTCATAAATTTAGGTTAGGAACCAAAAAAGGATTTAAATTTTAAATGTTACCTCGTGTAGTGCGATCGGCTTGCGATCGCACCCTAGTTGTACCTTCGATATAATGCCATGGTTGCGATCGCACCTTAATGATTTGCGATCTCACCCTAACGGTATAAACAAGTCATCTTATGTCGCGATCGCAATTTAGAAACTTGCGATCACACCCAAATGGTATTCACAAATCCTTCTCCGTCACGATCGCAACTTAGAAACTTGAGATCACAACTGAAGCCTCCAAGAATTATTACACAGTCGCGATCGCACAGCAGTGGCTTGCGATCGTAACACTTGGGTTTCCTACAAAACAACTTCTTAAACAAATAAACAAACAAACAAACAACAAACACTTTGAAGTAAATCACACGTTAGTACGCTGATAATCAACACAAGAAAGGGGGGTTTGAATTGTGTTAACTTTTCGTTAA
>JANIHZ010000002.1:36708374-36721101 GCA_027478365.1 Erythroxylum rufum | reverse complement strand
TGCTGTGTCGAAATCTCTCAACTCTCAATCTCTCTCAACTCTTAACTTTCGATTTTGTTGTTGTTATACAAGTTTTCGAAAATATTTTACAACTTTGTTTTTCAATAGTTTTGTGAAAAGAACGAAGTTCTTTAAACGAACGAATTTTTAAAAAGGGGATTAACGAAAATAATACACAATTCAACCCCCCTTCTTGTGCATTTGTATCTCATTATTAAGCTTTGTATTAACGTGTGATTCACTTCAGCATGCTTCGGTAGTAAATCAAGAGAGTGAACCAGTAGTAAAATGATTAGGTTGGATAATGAGAGTTAAACAATCTAATAGATCTCACAAACAATCAAATCAGTAATTTATACAAAGAGAGATCTCATGTGAGAACCCGTTTGTCTATTATAGTGCTTAAGATCTAATTGGATGTGTGGCTTCTTTGCTAATTGAGAGATTGCAAATTCCTTAATTCAATTCAATTAGGGTTTATAATTTAAGGTTAAAGATAAGAACTTAAGAGAGAATAATCCACCTTTGAAAAGGTCTATGACCGATACCGAATTAACTCAAAAGTGATTAAGTTAGCATTAGATGGTAGGATAAATCCTCTTCTCTCATTATTGCTTAATCTTCCCTGCGTGAATTTTAAATTGTTAATTAATTTTGATTTCTTTCTCATATACTACGCTTACATTCCGTGCGCTTGTAAAATATGGAGGGTTTTATAATATTAAAACTTGCTTAATAAGTTTTTGGCGTCATTGCCAGGAAATTAGTTTAGGACTTTTTGAATTCCTTTGTTGTTGGATCCCGCTTGAGTCCGAAGTCTAACTCTTTAGAATACCATAATACTGAGCGTGGTTCCTTGTAATCTCTTTAACCAACATCGATTCATCATCTTGCTCTGATATCACATCTGTTGGACCTCGCTTGTCTCCGAAACCCAACACTTGCAGAAACATGAAATGTGATCTTCTTCTTACTCCTTAAACATTCAATTATCATTTCCGAAGCCCAAAAATCAATCCGGAGTCACAAAGCGTGAGACGTGAGCGTATTTCTTAGATCTCTTTAACCCTCATTGTTTCATCCTCATTCTCATAACATCTCAAGCCACAAAGGCAAGACCACATAATGAAATCACAATAATCACAATTGACTTCTTCAAAATGGTAGCTCTTAGTCTCTAGTTTATTTAGAAACAAGAACCACCTTATTCGGAGCTATATAGCTCGAGATATGCTGAAAAATCCAAAGTATGTTTATGGCTCAATCATGCTCTCCCAACTGACCCCTCACTTCCTTTCCATCAATCTTTTTAAATTCAACACCAATGGCTATAAATTTTTGTGGAAAGGTAGAAAAACGTGTTAGAAATCTATCGCTTCAAAAATCACTTATTTGAAGTCGGATGAAGAAGTTATGGCCAAAAGAAACCACCTTGTTTATGTCCTTACTCATATTGTACATGCCTTGGCACAATTGCTATAACTTTCAATAGAGATGTCGGATTGACATCGTTCTTAGATGGTTTGAAAGAGGACTTCTAGATCTACAACTTTTGTGAAGAACTTGAAATGAGATATAAGCAGAATCCAACATTTATGGTATTAAAGCAAGTGTTGGGTTTCGGAGACAAGCGGGATCCAACATTCGTTTTAAGGAATTATTATCCTTTCTTGTGATTACGGTACCCAATCATAAGAAATTTTAAAAAAGGAAGTTTGGATGCAAAGTTGAAGACACATCAATGTGGACATCATAAAGCAACTATAAGGAATCCAAAAAGTTAAATGCCAAGAAAAGATGAAAGAACGATGATGGAGAAAATACATCATGAAGAGCCAAGGACCCTTATGGACTTTACAAGCCTAGGGTTCAATGCCTGTTATCAAGGATTTTCACGATCACCAACACAAGTGACATACAATTTGTTTAAAGGGATGTCGAAGGCACAATTTGGTTAAGGAAGTAATCATCCTTATTTGAATACTTACAATCCAGGTTGGGTTGGTAGAGCCACCTATATTTCTTTTGGTTTAACAATGCAATAACTTAAATGGGAATTCAAAGCCTGCCAAGATTTCAGCAAGATGAGTCTAGTTTATGGGATTCAAAATTGGACAAGATCATAGACAAGACTATAAGTTTGGAAGAGGCCCAGAAGAGGCTAGAAGGGAAGTTTGAAGGAGAAACGGAAGATTATGCCTATTCTATTCACAACCTAGAGGTTCAAATGGGCCAACTTACCAGTACATTCTGTAAGAGAAGTGTGGAAAGCTTTCTGAGCAACACGGAAGTAAATCTAATAAAGCAATTTAAGGTTAAAATAACTAATGAGAAAAATAAACTGAACCTTACCTTGTAGAAGACTAAGAGAAGAAGAATGAGGATGAAGAAAAGAATGAAGATCTTCCATACATTCCTCCTTTGCCTTATCCACCAAAAATATCATTCCCATAAAGATTTCAGAAGAACGAACCATTCGCAAGGCTCGTGGAAAAGCTAAAGAAATGATAAAGTTACTTGTCTTTTATGGAAGTGTTGAAAAGCAGGCCTCAGTACGCGAAGTTTCTTAAAGGCATATTATTTGTGAAGAGAACATCGGACCATAATCAAATGGTAGCCATGGCGGAAACATCCAACTCCTTAATTACCAACCATATGTCCTCACAATTGATAGATCTAGGGAGCTTTACAATACCATGTGTAGTTGGTAATTTATAGATTTTAAAATGTTTGTATGACTTAGGTGCAACTATAAACCTTTGTCAATTTTTAGGAAATTGAGGCTAAAAGATGTAAAGCCAACATCTATATGTATTCAATTGGTAGATCAGTTGATAAAGAAACTGTTTGGCGTGGTGGAGGGTATATTTGTAAAAGTGGACAAGTTTATGATGCCTATGGATTTTGTCGTGCTAGACTTTGAAGAGGATAACAAATGTCCACTAATTCTTGATATACTATTTTTGACCACTTGAAAAGCTTTGTTAGATGTCCATGAAGACAATCTCATCCTTCAAATTAGAGATGAACGAGTGAAATTCAATATGAATAAGGTATTAAAGAATTTGAAAGAGAGTAACTCATTTATAAGAATTAATGAAGTCGAATCTTTAAAGGAGCGAAAAGAAGAAGAACAGATGAAAGTGGAGATTGAGTTTGAAGAATATAAGGAAGTCTCTGTTCAAGAAGATGAAGAAAAAGATAACAAAGAATAGAGGATACAGAGCATAGAGGTTGAAGAAGATACAAAAGTCTTTGTTTATAAAGTGAAAGAAGAAGAGGAGACGGGGTGACTAAGGAAGAATAAGAGCAACTCACCCTCTTATAGGACAAATTTATGGATTCAATAAAAGATTCAGAGAGTTTTGTTATTCCCTATTTTATTGACATTTTTTAAGTAAAAAGAACATTACTAAACTTAATTGGTTTTCTTAATTTTATCAATGTAACATGCCTTTTTCATACTAAGGATTAGAACTTTAGATTTCTGTAATTAAGGAAATAGTAATGAGAGATTAGAAAATTGCATTTCATGCTCATGCATAATGTTAGCATACACACGTAAATATTGATTTTTGCACATTAAAATGAATTGATCATGCACTCATTTGATATTTTCTTGATACAAATGATTGTTTAATTCGATTATAATGTGAATTATGGATTGTGTGTTTTAAGAATTGATTTGGAGAGTATCTATATTGAATTAGAATTTTTAGGTGAAAATTTGGGAAAATTCTGAAATTTTAAGGGTATATCGGATTAGGAAAAATGTCAAGTGCAAAACAATTGATGAATAATCATATAACTAAATGTCAAATGGCATTAGAAATGTTAATATGTGACATTAAGATTAATGACTTATGTCATTGAAAATTGGGAGACAATTGGAGTAAAAATTGGAGACAAATGGACTAGTTAATAAAAGACCAAAAAGTGACATATGGCAAGACTAAGAAGAGACCTTGAGAGAGTGACACATTATGGTCTTTCACTTGTCCATTTACAAAACACACTTCTTTTCTCCATCTTCTTCTTCATTTTCTTCATCTTTCTCTTCTTCACTCACGAAACTCACTCTTACCCTCACCATGTTGATTTTTGGTCCAGCTCTTTCACTTTATTTCTCCAAGATTTGTTGTCTTCTCCATTTTGTCACTAAAGACCTAACCTATTCCACCTTAAAAAGTTGATGATCGTATACGTTGGAGGAGCTAGGGTTTCATGGTGATTGAAGAAGCTTTGGGTAAATGAAGTAAGTATAAGCATCACTCTTCTTGATTTGATGAATGAAACATGTTTTGATGATAATTAAGAGGTTAAATATTCATAAATTGAGGATGGTATATGCTAAAACATGGATGAGAAAAAAGGATACATTCATGTCTTTCTTTTATGTCCTGATGGGTAATAGATTATGAAATGATATAATGTTGGATTAATTGAGTAAATGGTGTTTAAAGGGTGCTGGAAAAATGTTAGTTGTAACATTTTCCACTAATTATGCATTTATGATTGGCCATAACTTGTTCTGTAGATATCCAAATGAGGTGATTTTTGATTTGGATTAAATTAGAGACTTATGGCTACATTTTGTATGAAGACATCGAATTCAAATTCTATCTTTATAAGTTTCAAATTTTGACCTGAAGTTGAGTACTAGGTGTAGGAAAAAGTGTAGAAAAACTGGATACATAATGGTTTTTGTTATGTTTTCTTGATGAATTAATGTGAATCTCTTTGGGTGTTTTTATAATGAAATAAAATGAGTATAGAGCTAAAGAAAGTGAGTAATGTGGTATCTTGAAATGGGAAGAATTAAGGTGATAGTTAGAAGTGAAATGAATGTGAAAATGAAGTTGAATATATGTAGGAAGTTGATAATGAATGTATATATATGTGTATGTTCTGTTATTAGTGTTCATGATCAATCATAGACTATAATTTATTTATGGATGATATTGAGTTGAAATGGAGTTAGAATTATGGGAAAATGAGGAGAAAATGAATTATAAATGATTAACAAGCTTAAGGTAGTGAATGTAGTAAGTAAAGAGTTAGAATATGGAAAATATAGATGCAATTGGATATACTTTGGGGAAAGAGGCATAAATTTTTCCATAGAACTAGGATTGAGGTCATTTAAGTATTCCTAGAAAGAGAACTTCAAGATCTATAACTTTTATGAAGACCCCGAGAAGAGATTTTGATGTCTAGAGGGTCAAAATTTTAAGTTTCTGTAAGAGACCCGTAAAGGTCTGCTTAACGGACATGGATGTCTGCCTAACGGACATTCACAGGTCAATTGGTCTTAATTAAGGCCTAAATGAGACTTGGAATGAATCTAGAATGATGCCTTGATTAAGAGACTAATGAGTGATATGTTTGAAGTGATAATGGAGGTTATAACTTAGTGATTGAATTGATGTTATCAAAGTGCCAAAGGCATGAGTACAATGTTAATGAAGATGTTCATATGATTGTAGTTATGATTCAAAGGAGTTGAGTAATGTGTATTGAGTGATTAAATGTGAATGAGAATTAGGTATTATGAGAGCATATAATGTTAAAAGAAAAGGAATGATGAGAATTTGAGTTATGATATTAGAATAACCAAGTATTCTTAAAGTGTAAGGTTAAGAATAAGCTAGACACATACAAAGGATAAGGATTGAATGGTGAATTTAGATTGATCATGTATAAATGAAGTGTAAATCTAAGTTTAATTAGACATATATGAATTATGAAATGAGAATGAGCATAAGATTTGAATTTAGATAATTATACCTGGGATTGTCATGGAGCATACATATTTATACACAACACATATACATATGTATGTGATTGAGTATTCATAAGATTGTGCAATTAATAATGTGTGGGGAATATGTGTTTTGTATAATGATGATATAGGATAGAACATTTGCATCCAGACGTTTCCGAGTCATGGAAGCTAATGTTAATCTGGAGCGTACTGTGAGTCGACTTAGATGGTCTTACTTACTGATTTTTCTTTTTGTATTATGTATTGAATGATTTTGCAATGTGAATGTGATTGTCCTGATTTTCGGACATTGAATGTCAGAGGAGTTTGATGAATGTGAGAACATTGAAGTGCTCCTTGTATGTGAATTTGACGAAATATGTGATACATGACTTGATTGTTAAATATCGGACCTAGTTCCAAAGGAAAAATGTGAATATGCATATGAATGAAAAAGGTGATTCTCAACTTAAATGTTGAATACTGGACTAAGGTCCAAAGATATGTGAAAGTGACTGATTGATCATGTGATTGATTGGGAATATGAAAATGTGATGCATTCCATTACGTGAATGTATGAAATATAAAGGCTGTTGTGACCAGAGTAGCTACCAAAAAAGAGCTTAAAGCTTAGACTATGATCAGAGCCTTAGGCTTAGTTGCTGTACCCGGTATCCATTAAGAGATATGAGACATTATCTGATACAACTCAGTATCTATTAAGGGATATGGGCCAGATAAAAAGGCACTCGGTCATAACAATAATAATTGAAAGTGAGACTCATGTGCATTGCATTTAAAATTGTTATGTATGTTTTAAAAGTTTGAATGCTTTCTGAATGTGATTTATGCTTAAGTGAACATGCAATGTATGTGACTCAATATGATGAATTGATGAACTGTATGTGTTATGTGATTGAGTGAGCCATCGAGGATGGTCACTCACTAAGTTTGCAAAAACTCACCCAAAATTTACAATATTTTTTTAGGCTTAAAGGAGTTACCTCATTAGGCAAACGAGAGTATATCCACTGCATTTAAGTAAGAGATAAAGGTCGGGATAAATTTGCATATGCATTTGTATTTTCTTATTTTTTGTATCGAATTGAGTCTTCCGTAATTATTGTACAATGTATAATTGAATATTTCTGTATGTAATAACTTTCCAAAATGGAAATGTTTATAAATGAGATTAATCTTGAGTATAATAATAATAAATGTGATTTTGATTTTACGAAAGAAAAGAATGGGTCCAATTTGATTATTGATTCCCACAAATGAGTGTGTTGTTTTGAAAAAAAAATTGTAGTGAGATTTTACTGACTGATTGTGCTAGCATACCACCCTCACGGGGTAAGTTCTCGAACATCACTGAGGATGTTGGGTACATGTCTTGCGAGAGTGGGGTGCTATAATCAATATTGTTATTTTGATTATCTTGCAATTTGTAGCTTGTTTACATGCTACAAAATTGAAATTTGGCAACACAAGTGGAAACAAGCCACTCATAATTGACTCAGGTTGAGTATGGAAGGAAAAGCAAGTCAGGCTAATGACGTTAACTAAGTGCTACTTGGGAGGCAACCCAAGAATTAGGATGAGTTTTATTTGTTTTATTATATTTTATTGGTATTTTTATGTTTTTATTTTTTATTTGTGGGAAGTGAATTTTTGGAACTTCATAGCCAGAAGTATCTCGAAATTCCTTCACTAACACCATCATCATCTCAATCGCTATGAGGAGTTCTTATGCTCTAACCCTTATCTTTTTATTTTATTTTATTTTTATGTTTTTCCTTTTATTTTTTTATTCCCACCTTACCTCTTGTTTGTTCTTCTCACCTTGAGTTGAGAACAATGTGTTGTCCAAGTGCAGGGAGGTTTGCACTGTAGTTTTATTTTTTAATATGAATTTTGCATATTGTATGTTAGTTTTTCCTTAGGTTTTCATGGTGTGAATAGTGTGGATGTGTCAATGGCTAGGAATTAATGAAATTAGTTTAGCTTTGTGAATAGTTTTTTTAGGTTGTAAAGATTTAATAGCTTGTGAATTTAGTGTCCTTGGTTGCTTTGGTTAAATATGCATGTTAATTAGGATATGATGTTAGTTCATTCAACTTAGGAATTTGCCATATACATTTATAAATTTAGTTCAATTAAATAAATAGCATTGTTAGTATCGTTTCATGAGAATGACTAGCTAAAGAAATGAGGTAGGCAATAAAATATGAAAAAAGAAAAAAAGAGTGTGTACTTCTTAAATAAATAACAATTCTGCTGGCCTTCGGGTTATGAATAAAGCTAGTGGTTAGTTAAGAATGTGATCTATCCAATTAACAAGGGGATATTTATCATAAATGTTTGCTTTCACGTTCAAAGGCTAGAATGATATTCCAACCAAGCCTATTAATAAAAACATGACCTAGTTAAATAATTGGAGGACATTCATTACAAATGTTTGCAAAACTAGGTCAATTTTAATGAAAATTAAAAAAATAGTGTTTTGATAAATAAAACTTACCAATCTTTGTGAATAGCTTGAATTTTCATAAAAAGCTACTTAGGGATAGTTACAATTTTAATTGAATAAATAATTATCAATGTGTGTGTGCAAGTGATGAGGGTGAATGAATTTGATGTTAAAGTCTTGATTAGTATGTATATTTAGTCTGAAGTGCTTAGCCACAGATTTCATAAGTTAATAAGTTAGAACAACTTGAAGACTTATGTTTGAACTTAAATTAGTTTCGTGAAGTTCAATGCCATTGCACCATTATTGCATACACGTGCTTATATGTGTTATTGTTTGGTGTGTTTATGTTTGTGTTTATTTTTTGCATGTGGACAAGCAAAAGTGTAAGTGAGGGGATGTTGATAGTTATAGCTTACATTGTGTTTTAGTGGGTAATTTAGTATGTTTTTAGTTAGCAATTAGATGATTTATGCATGTTTAGGTTTAGAATTATGTTAATATGATTATGTTTTTGAGTGTTATGTGATTTAAAGCATGATATTAGGCTTTAATTTTGTGTGTTTAAGGTGTTTTAATAAGTTTGTTAATGTTTGAGTTCAGGTAAAGAAGGCTGAAGAAGATTTGGAGAAAGCTCGGAGGAGGAGCTAAGGCCACAATCGTGATATACCAGTCACGATCACGATAGAAGCAACCCAGCATAGGCCACGATTGTGACTCGTTGACCAAGATCGTGACAAAACCCAATAGGACAAGCCACAATCATGATAGAAGCCAAATTTTAAGTGTCACGATAATGACTCATTGGCCATGACAGGCACGATGACAGACAAGAGGACTACTTCTGAACTTAACTTTATTTCAGACATTTGGGCTTAGGTAAAACCTAGTCTTTACCCTAAAAAGCCCTAGGACTATAAAAGACAAAAGAATGACCTAATCTAGGAGAGCCTCGTTTGCTACATTTGGAAAGAACCAAGGAACAAAGAGAAGAGGAGAGAGGAAGAAGGAGCTGTTGCTGCTACTGCCCCTTCCAATCCACTCTAAGTGAATTTCTTCATTAAATCTTGTTATTTCTTTCAATTGATGTATAAGACGAATATGGTAATGATGAATTTGGGTTTAAGGATGCTTTAAACTCTTTTAGGGATTTGTTCTTGAATCAATGTTAATTTGATTACTTTTGATGTTCATGTGTTGGTTATTATGATTGTTTCTTGTATTTGCATGCTTCAGTAATAAATCAGGAGAGTAAACTAGTAGCAAAATGATTACGTTGGGTAATGAGAGTTAAACAATCTAATAGATCTCATAAGTAATCAAATCGGTAATTTATACAAAGAGAGATCTCGTGTGAGGACCTGATTGTCTATTAAAGTGCTTTAGATATAACTAGATGTGTGGGTTGTTTGCTAATTGAGAGATTGCAAATTCCTTAATTCAATTCAATTAAGGTTTATGATTTAGTGTTAAGGATTAGAACATGAGAGAGAATAATCCACCCTTCAAAGGTCTAGGACCGATACTGAATTAACTCAAAAGTGATTAAGTTAGCATTAGATGATAAGATAAATCCCCTTCTCTCTTTATTGCTTAATCTTCCCTGCATGAATTTTCAATTGTTAATTGGTTGTGCTCAATTTTGATTTTTTTTGTTAATTTTACAATTTAACTTTCAATCAATCCATATTTAATTGTTTAATTTTTTGCTCATTTTGATTTTCATTTTAATTACACTTTTAGGCCTTAGACAAATTAGGATTCGATTAGTACACTAATTCCTCGTGGGATCGACACCTCATATACTACACTTATTACCTATGCATTTATGGAATATTAAGGGCTTTATAAGATTAAAACTTGCTCAACACTCTTCCGTATTAGCACCTCATTACTTGTAGGAGTTATCCTTAATCCACATCCTAGTTTTGGTCTAATCACTTCAGTCCATTTTACCTTAGCATGATACCCATCATTTTGCCTACCTTTCCATAACAACTCTCTTACTACTCTTTTTATAGATTTTTTAAGCTCTTTGAAAGAATAATATGTGAAGCCCAATAAATGTGTGAGGAATTAAGCATTGCCATTATCAATTATAATTTGCCTCTATAAGACAAATCTTTGTTGCACTAGGACCCTAGCTTTTATTAGAATTTCTCCACTAGTGGAAGGAACTCTTTGAATTGGAGTCTTTTAGTTGCCAGAAGAAGACCAAGGTAGTTAAAAGGAAGTTTATGAATTTGTAATCATGTTATACCCAACAATCTTTCCTTTAAATGTATAGCACTAGCTCACAAGAAAAATTGGCTCTTATTATCATTTAGCTCTAGCCTTGATAACCATTTAAATAAGGGGAGAGTTAGCATCAAAAGATTAAAAAATCTTTCATGTGCTTTTGCAAATAAAAGTATTTCATTTACAAAAGATAGATTCACCAATCTAAGCCTTCTACACTTGCTATGAAATTTGAGACCTGGCTCTAAGGCAATGTTATGTTTCATTAATTTGGATATAGATTCCATATAAAGAACGAGAACCTAGGGAAAATAGGTTCTCCCCACCTTAATCCTTTGCCTCCTTTGAAGATATTAGTTAGTACATTATAACCATCACACTAAAGGGTGTATTGATAATGCTTTGTTTCAACCAATTCTTAATCCTTGCTGGAAATTCAAAGGCTTCAAGTAGTTATAGGATAAAATCCCAACTTATAAAGTCATAAGCCTTATTGAAGTCCGCCTTTATAACATATTTCAATGGAGAATTTTTCCTTATGTACCTTTTAAAAAGTTCATAAGCTATTAGGACATTATCCCCTATTTGCTTGCATTCAAAGAATGCTCATTATGTTTCACAAATTGTTTGTTTTAAGACTTTCCTTAATCTAGTAGTCAACAGTGTTGTAATGATCTTGTATAAGAAGTTATAAAAGGAGATAGGCTAATATTCCTTAAGTGAGTTTGGTTTGAGAACTAAGCTTATGAAGGTTTTATTAATTTCCTTTAATAGCTTTCGCCTCTCAAAGAACTCTAACATTTCCTTAATTACCATATTCCCTATTAATAGCTAATCTTTTTGGAAAAAGATAACCATTAAACCTATTTAGACCTAAATCCTTATTGACATGTAACTGAAAAACAACCTTATAAGCATTTTGTGTTATAAAAGGGTTATTTAGGAACTCCATATCCTTATTGGTCATTTGATATCTTATAAAGGACATGAGGAAATTCCCTATAGACCTACTAGGAGCTAGTTTCCCAGTCAATTTATAATGAATACAAATGCCTCCTATATAAGCTCCTCTTATGTTGAAGTAGTAGAATCATCTTGCTTGGTTAATGAGTTGATTCTATTCTTATTCCTTCTAGCTATTTTGGAGTTATAAAATAAATTTTGTGTTTCTTTCCCCCTTTTTTATTTAATAAACCTTTGCTCTTTTCCATAAGATGGATTTATACATCAACAAAGCCTCAACATAAACCTTAACTGTCAATTTCTCCTCTTCCCTTAATGTAGTATCACTAGGATTACTAAATTCTAAGCATTTTATCTTTAGTTTTGGAGAAACTAAGCTGAGTATTAGAAGCCTTTTTGTTATTCATTTTCTCTAACTCTTATTTTATCTAGTATAGCTTTTTGACATAGTTAAATCTTTTACTCCTTAGATATGGACTTCCATACCTTTAAGAATAGCTTTATTAAATCCTTTCAATTCTATAAGCAAGTTGTTGAATCTATTATATGCTCCAAAGATTTCTTATCCAAGAATAGGTGAGTAATATGAGAATCTTAGTTAAGTGTTATACTCTTTAGGAATCTTGACAACCATTCATCATTAACTAGAGTTCTATCTAGTTTTTTTTATTAAGCATACAGAACTATGCTTATTGCTCCATGAATAAAAGCATCCTTCAAACCTTAGATCTATAAATGGTGGTATTAAAGTCCCTAAGGATGATCCAAGTGTCCTAAATTGTTCCTTGTAAGCTTGAGATCCTTCCCCATATAGTTTCCTTTGAAAGCTGAAGTTGAAGCCATACATATAGGTAACTATTACCTTAATATTCTCTTAGATAAACTTAACTGATAGGTGAACCGACTAATCACTTGTGTCTAACTCATTTTCCCTCACCTTCCTTATATCATTGGCTATAATTATTTGACTATAGTGATGGTGCCTAATTATATCCTCTTAGTTTATTTTTGTTTGCAAAAAACCTACTATGGCACATTTAACTTTCAATATAAAATCTCTTAACAATTTTGTTTCTTTAGGAAATTAATGCCTTTTAAATTCCAAGCTACTATTAACATAAAGAGGGACACTTACTTTAAGATGTCTTGGATCTTTTCTTTCTCCCATACTTCCTTCGATTATCAAGCTTGATGTTGGACCCCGAACTTTTGGCAGAAATTAGAAAAATGAAAATAAATGGAAATGAGTGGTTGTGAATGTATATTGTGTTAAAGATGATTTTGTGCCTTAA
>JANIHZ010000002.1:36664238-36678602 GCA_027478365.1 Erythroxylum rufum | reverse complement strand
TAATGTTGTTGTTAGTGAGAATTAATGAATATTTTAATCTTTTTATTAATTATTTAAATTTTTGTGACTCAAATTTTTGGTTGGTATATTTCAAATGTATTACAGCATAAAATGCATAAACGATTTTGTGATATTACTGAAGTTCAATTTTGTATGTAAATTATGATGACAAGATTTACATGAAGAAACTTTAGACAATGGTTAATTTCATGCTTAGTGTTCATATGGAATATGTCAACTCATTACATGAGAATGAAATGAAACAAAAAGGTCTTTTTCTGGAAACTAAAATAAAAAATATCTTACCTTAACGTCAATTACAATATATTAACGTACACAAATGTAATTTTTAAAACTATTCATTTTAAATTAGTTTATAAATAAAAATAATTTAAAGAAATGAAGTTTCATAATGTTTTGGTTTGTTTGATTAAATAAAAACATAAATCCTATGATCGCAGAAAAAAGATTCTTAAGGTTTCCAAGAGAAAAAAATTCATGAATGAGATTAAATGGTTAATATTAGTCGAAACATTAGTTTCTTAACTCTTAAAAATAAAATCGAGATTAAAGAATTATGTAAATAGTTTTTAAAGGCAGAATAGTGAGATTGTTGAATAGAGAAGCCTTTCAAAAGTTTGAATTAGATATTAATTATTATTATTTAATTAGCTATACACTTAGCAAATCCTCTTAATTGTTTTTATAAATACCTATTAAAGTTAAATTTTAAAATCAATTGCGAAGCATAAAATTTAATTATATCACTTATAACTGAAAATGTATAATTGAGTTTACTTAGTTATTATAATAATTACATCACGGATATATTTTAAAGAAGTCGAAAGTGAGTGTAGATGTCGCACCTCTTGATTAGGGCATGTGATCAGAGGATAAAGTTTAAATTTTTTTTATCCATATAAGTATTATTGCCTTTTTATTCTTTTTTATTTTTGTTTGTTATATTTTTATATGTGTTGTTTTTAGTTGAGTGTGATTTTTACATTAAAGACAATGTATTGCTCAAGTGTGGGGAAATATATGCACTTGTGTATCATTTGTGTGTGTGAGTTTTACATTTGTATTGGGTTAGTTTTTATGTAAGCTGGCATTATGTGAACATTTTTTAACATGGCGAATGCATTGTGTGAATGTGTCGATGGGATGAATTGAATGAAATTGGTTTACTTTTGAACATGGTCATTTAAATTATAAAGGCATATTAACTAGTGAATTTTATGTTTTAAGTGTCTTTACAATGAATATGCAATTTAATTAGGATATGACAACTATTCTTTCACTTTATGACATTTGTTTGAATGCATTTATAATTACAATTATTTAAAATGGTAGGCATTATTAGTAACCTTTCATGAGAGTGATTGACAAAAAAGAAATGAGGTAGGCTAAGAAATTGTAATAAAAAAGTATGTTAAACAAAATTCTTATTTCGCTGGCCCTTTTTTAAGAAAAATGGATTAAGAATAGAGCTAGTAGCCAGTTAAGAGTTGTGATACAGCTAAGTAATTTGGGTCATTCATAACAAAACGTTTATTTTTACGTCAAAAGACTAGAATGACACTCTAACAAAACTAAATAAAAAACATAACCTAGTTGAATAACTGAGGGACATTCATGACAATGTGTTTACCTTTGTGTCAAAAGACTAGGTGATAGTTCGAGAAAATCTAAAAAGATGGTGCTTACATTAAAATTAAACCTATTGATCTTTTAAAAATAGCAAGAATTTTTGTAAAGGGTTACTTAGTGATAGTTTAACTTTTTATTTATCAATAATAATAAGTGCAAGCTTACAAGTACCATAGGTGTATGAATAAGGTGTCAACATTTTAATTGACATGTACATTCAAATCAACGCACTTAAACATGAATGGAATAAGTTAGTATGTTGGTACTTTTTAAGTGGTTGATGTTTGAGATTAAGTTAGTTCCATGAGATTTGATGCATTATACCATTATTGCATTGTTGAATGACTGTGTGTTTATATGTTTTGTTTGTTTTGTGGTTTTAGTTTTGCTTGGGGACAAGCAAAGATTTAAGTGTGGGGATGTTGATAGGTATAAAATTTACTATGTTTTCTATATGTTTAAGTATGTTTTTAAGTGTTTTCTTCGATGATAATCATGTGTTTAAGACTTAAAATTGTATTCTTGTTAGTGTTTTTATGTGTTTTTAATTTTTTTTGATTGTTTTAGAGCGAAGATTTGATCTTATTATTATGTATCAAGGGTTATTTGATATGTTTGTTAGTGACTGAAAATATAAAAATTGAAGAAAAGATGAAGAAGGACATGAAGAAGAAGAGCATGCATGATCGTGCATAGCGCATGATCGTGCAAATTGCATGGGGATGAAACCTCTGTCATAATCGTGCATATCTATTCACAATCGTGCCAAAGAGTTTAGATGATGATTGCATGATCGTGCACAGACAGTTTCTAGCTAGTGAAAATTTTGTATTCTTGATATTTCAGGGCTATTTTTGGAATCAAAACAAGTGGGAAACTTTGGAAACAATCCTAGAAGGCTCAAGAAGTATTTAAGGCAAAGGAAAACATAAAAAAGGAGGCTACACATCATAAACAAGGAGGTCAAAGTGGAAACATCAAGATCAACTATAATGTTCTAGAATTTCCAGATCAAGACTTAAGGCTGTTTTCTTTGTTTTCTCTTCTTATATTTCATTGTCTTAGATGTTAATTTTAATTAGTGATATGTTGAACATGATTAACAATTTCAAAATTCAAATTAGGGATTATTCTTGAGTTGTTTATTCTTTTTGAATTCAATATAATATTGCTTTGTGGTATTTGTCATGATTATATTTGATAAGAAATTGAGAGATTGAATCAAAGTTATATGTGTTAAGTTACGTAACGAGAGTTGGTACCTTAATTGACCTACAAATATTAGATTAATAAACAATTAAAGAGAGATATTAATTGTGAGTTAATTATTCTTTGGATTGCTTCAAATCTAATTAAATAGTTAGGAGTAGTTTTGTGAATCGAGGGATTACAATCCAACTATTTTTTATTTCAATTGAGATTACTTAATTAGATCTCGAGCGAGGATAATCAAAACCTTAGGATATCTATGATCAAGAATAATTGAATTAACAAAATAAACGGAATACAAAACAATGATAGAATGACCCCTAAGTTTTCGTTATTGATTAACTTTGTTCTTATTTCTAGCTTCACTTATTCAATTGTTTAGTTTCATTAGTTTATTTTAATTTTAGTTAAAGTATTTGAGAAGATCTTATCTTGACATATTATTTGATATTATCTCCTTTGTTTTAGATTTATTTTGGAGCTTAAATATGTAAATTAATGTTTGTTTTGTTTTAGGAGATGAAAAGTGAAGATTGAATTGAATTGGGACTGTATTGATGATAATGAAAAATTTTGGATAAAGTGAAGAGATTGATGCAGTGAATAAGGCTGATCACTTGAAGAGCTGGAGCTTGAATGGAAGACTTCGCCTTATCCTTATCATGAAGGAGTTTTATTTTGAATTCACTTTAGATAGACATCTTTACAAGTTAGAGGTAGATTAGAATTAGATTAGAAAACCCCACAAAAGGGACGTTTCTCACAACAGAAAGAGGTTCTCAATTTTTACCTTTTTAGCAATTCTTAGCCTTTCTTCTATTTTTGCTATTATAGTGAAATCCATGTGTGGCTAAACTCATCGTTCTGATTCAAAGGGATTCAATACTCTAATTGCAACTTTGTGAGATTTTGTGTTTAACACTTTTATTCACGTTTTAATTAAAGTATTTCTTGTTTTGAAATTCTTATATTTCATGAATGATAGATATTCGATTAATCTAAAAATTTAATTTAATATTGATTATTCTATTGCTATCCAGGTATTGAACAAGAAATCAAGTGAAAGTGGATCAAGGCACCATTTGCATGTTTTGTGTGTATTTGATGTTAGATCATGTAATTACATTTTGAGCAATTGAACGATGTAATTTGGATATGGATATTGAGTTTGTATTGTGGCTTGGAAATGCCACCCAAGTTTGTAAAACTCTTATTTTATGAGTTCAGAAATATGGAATTGTGTATGGTTTTGAATGTAAATTTGTATATGGATGAATATGATGAATGTTGAGCAATGGTTGATATATATGTATGTACATATATATTCAGTGAGATATTATGGGAAAATACACATAGAAATGTTATGAATGATGATATGTGGTTAAGTATGGAGATTAAGAACGAATTGAAGTTGATGATTTGATGAACTCCAATTGGTAGTTGAAAATAAGTACATTTAAAGAAGTAATCAATTGAGTTGATGAACTTTGGCTATGAGTTGCTATTGTTTGTAATCGAAATGCTATGGAAAAGCAAGAGAAGATTTGGTGAATGATAAGATACTATTGAATGTAAGAAATCATATGAATTGAGGTTGAGTGTTGGATGAATTCCAGTGGCAAATTGAATTGTTTGAATGAGGTTGTAATAGAAGAAGTGAAGTTAGGATAAATTGTAAGTTTTGCATGAGGATAAAATGTGTATGCTTATCCAAGGGAAATTATAGAATAATTGAGATAGAATTGGCCAAATTTTCCTTCTTTGGAGTTGTGGATTGTCCTTTTATCTTTCCAACGATATAAAGTTTACGATATTTAAATATCGGAGTTGAGAGATATGACCATTTGAGTGAGGGATGTCGTGCTGGAAATGTTACCTGAGGGTTACAAAGCCAGACCGTGTGAATTCACACAGGCTGTGTTTTGCGGGTGCAGGAGTGCCATTTTCCACCCGTAAGTTACACGGGCTGACAGTGTAAATTCACACAGCCAGTGTAAAGTTCACACAGCCTGTGTAAAATTCACACAGCCCGTGTTTTTTTGGAGTAGGATGCCATTTTTCCACCCGTAAGTTACACGGGCTGACCGTGTAAATTCACACAGCCCATGTAAAATTCACGCAACCCGTGTAAAATTCACACAGTGCATGTGTTTTGACCTAGAAAACGACAAAATTTGAATTTTTGATCTTCATAAAAGTTGTATTTCTATATGTTTACTTTCTAACCATCTGAAAACAAAGTCAATCCGATGCCTATAGTGAGAGTTATGGCGGTTGCACTAAAGTATGTTCAATAAGAGTGATGAGATGAACATGTTGGATTCCTTTGGGTATAACACCCTCATCCGACCTAGAAATGAAGTGATTCTTGAGGAAATGGATTCCTAAGACATGTATCTATCTCTCCATGCAAATTTGTGTCATTTTTAGTTGTTTTAAGAAAGTTTTCCTTAGTGTAAGTGAGAGGTCGGTTAGGAGAGCATGATTAGGGTTTGAACACCCTTCAGCGTTTTAAGCATATCTTGAGCTGTAGAGCTCCGATTGAGCTGATTCTTGTTTCTAAATGAACTAGAGACTAAGAGCTACCATTTTTGAAGAAGTAATTGATATTTTTATTATTCGAAAGGTTTGAGATGTTATGTGAACCGATGATGGCTAAGGAGGGTACTTTGAAGTAACCCTAACAAGGAAAACTGCTTAGGCTTTATCAGGGCTAAATGAATTAACCCTACAGGTTAATATGCACATGTTTCATGATTTCCGAAGAGTATAAGAAAAAAAATAAATAAGGAGTAATAACGGAGATCACGTTTCATGATAATATGTACATGTTTCATGATATAGTAAGGGTTAGACTCCGGAATCAAGCGGTGTCTAACATATGTGGTATTAGAGCAAGAGAAGATTTCAAGGGAAATGGAATGATGATAGTTATGGTTTTCTCAAAAGGTTGGGTTCCAAAAACGGGGCCCAAAAAATATTTTAAACATGTTTTGTTTGTGTTGCCATTATACTGATAATGTTAAGTTCCTTGATATTTTTTTATGAATAGAGGTTTAGGAGTCTAAAAAACAACCTTTTACTTATCTTGGTATTCCAATTTTCACTAAGAGACTAATATTTAATGAATTTAATCCTCTCATTAATAAAATCAAATTAAGAATTTTGGTTATTTTTGTTTTTATTTAGTTGAGCATAGTTTCAAATATCATTAAGATTGCGTAATAAATGAGGTTAAATGCATTATTTTTTTGTTTTTAAAGTTTAAATTATTATAATTTGTACCTTATACTTCAAATGTTGTTATAATTGATTCTACTGTCACTTAAACACAAAAAATATTAAGAAAATTAATTTACAATATTGTTGTATAAGTCTTGAATCTTGATATGAACATTAACAAGATTGTGAATAATGTAAAATTCATAGGTGTCATTATGTAGCCATCAAACACAAGATTAAGAAATCATACATATTTGGTTTTCTATTTTAGTGAAAAGAACAACACTATATTAAATTTTAGGTGTTATGTCCAATTTAAAAATGAAAAAATAGAATATTAATGATTTGATAATGTCATATTTGCTATTCTATTTTAGCTAGAAGAATAACATTATATTCAATTTCATGTGATCCCATTTTAAAATAGCTTTAATAATTTAATAATGATAAGATAAATTATCACAAACTTAAGGCATAAAAGAAAACATTTTAAAGTTTAATATCTAACTTTGAAAAAGTTAAATCATGGTATGACTTTTTAAATTTTAATATTTATTTAACTCCTTCAAATTCCAAGGTAGATTCTTATGTACTATTATCTAATCTACAAAGCTACCTTATGATTCTTGAAATGACTTGTATTGATTAATAACATATGAGATGATAATATCATTGTAAAGAAGATTATGAACTTCATACAATGAAGAGATCAAACTTAAAACATTAACAAGATTGTGAACGCTAATATCATTGTAAATACTATATTTCATTTGAAATTTTTTTCTTTTTTCCCCTAAGCCAAACTAAAGGCCTCAGTTGTACCCACCAAAGGCCTTAGTTGTACCCCCCAATGCCTTTACTCTTAAGTTAGTATTAGTTATGTTGATTGAGACATATTCCCTAATGGTATTACTTTCAACCAAAAACCAATCTACAAATCATAGACACTAACAAGAAAAACATAACTCCAGAGTTTTATACTTCTATATCATAATTACACTAAAAATGCAATCAAATTATAGTGTTTAAATCCAAATAATAATGCATTATGCACAATGTTCCACATACTCAAACTTAACTAGAGGATCATATTGGAGATCTCTCATAGCTAGGTGATGCAACTTCTACATCTTCTTGGCATGATAATTAGTCAATGTTGCACGGGGATTACAACATTGCATGTAAAATATATAAATACAAAACTATTGAACAATTGTATCGTATTAAATACGAAATTGTCATTTTCATTTGCCCTATTTTTTGTTGAAGAGTATCGATAAACCTCTAAATTCGTCCTTTGTAGTTGTCTATCCATCCAGGTAAGTTGTCCAACTATTGTGTATCATATGCTATTATTTATTAGTACCTCTATTTGTGTTTGGGTTTTGTTAAGCTATTAAACTTAGCTTGTGAACTTGTAATTGATAATTTGGGGACTAGTATCATAATGTACCTACAATTATGGACAATCCTTTGCATAATAAACCCATAGGATGATATATAGGCTAGAAACCTTTGATGTAGCTCCCATGAGGCTTATCGGTGAAATATTCCATGAGCCTAAGAGTCACAACGAGAACTTGCTTTCTTGATTCATTTGGTGTAACTACACCACATACCATAGTGCTTGTTTAAATTCTAACTTTGAAAATGAACTGAGCATTGAAAAATTAAGCAAGGAAAAGTTTTTTATTTTTATTCTTCATGTCCCAGATTGCACCCTGGATCATTAGATAAAAATCCAGAGATGAAGAGAGAAACAAAAAAATATCACTACTATATAAACAAAGAGTTTTAAAGTAGTGATTAGTTAGAGAAGTATTAACATTAGAAATTCACTTACAAATATGAAAAATCCTTTATATAATAAACCCATAGGATAGTATATAAGCTAGAAACCCGTGATGCAGCTCCCATGAGGCTTATCGGTAAAATATTCCACGAGCCTAGGAGTCACAACAAGAACTTGCTTTCTCGATTTATGTGATGTAACAATGCCACATACCATAGTTCTTGTTTAAATTCTAACTTTGAAAATGAACTTGAAGTGATTAATCATTATGTTATATAGAATGAGGATTGCATATAATAATTTAGTTATTTACTTTTAATTGTATAGCTAGATGAACAAAAGTTAGATGTCTCATCAGAAATGGTCTGCTAATACTTAGAAGGAATTAATAGTTTTATACAATTTGTAAAAGATCACATAGGTGTTAAATGTTGTATTTGTTGTCTTTGCATAGATTGCTTAAATGTGAACATGAAAAGTCAAGATGTGCTATATATAATCACATGCTAATCTGAGGCATAGATAAATTCTATACTCCATGACTTTATCATGAGGAAGCTTCAGAAGTAAGTTATAGTAGAAGTGTTGGTATAAGTGTTAATGATAGTAACAATAATGATGTAGATGATTGTGATATTAATGATGACAGTGATGATGGGATTAGTGAGATGTTAGAGGATTATGGGAATAATATGGAGACTATGAATGAAACTGGTTTGCCTAACATAATTGGTAGTATTACATAAGATAATTTTGGGAAGTGATAGAAAGTTGCTCAAGAAGAATTATATCCAGGGTGCTCAAATCTCTCACAGCTATCTTTTTTTGTGGAGTTGTTGCATTTAAAGGTCTATGATAAATGGAGTAATAAGTCTTTTGACATGTTAATTGACTTGCTTAATAATACATTACCTGTTAGACATAAATTACTCAAATCTTACTATGATGCGAAGAAATTTTTAAGGGACCTTGGATTAGGATATATATCAATCCATGCTTGTAAGTATAATTGTGATATATTTTGGAAGGACAGTAAAGATCTTGAAGATTGTCCCATTTGTGGTTCATCAAGGTGCTGAGTCGATAATGAGAGGGAAAAAGATACCGCATAAAATCTTAGGATACTTTCCTATTAAACCATGACTACAATGGCTTTTTATGTCAATAAAAACACCCATAGGTATAAGGTGGCATAAAGAGAAACACAATGATGATAACATTATGTCTCATCCAGTAGATTCAATGGCATGGAAAGACGTTGACAGAAAGTTTTCATGGTTTGCACAGGATTGTCTTAATGTTTGACTTGGTTTAAACTCAGATGGATTTAATCCTTTCGGTAATATGAGTACTTCTTACAACATAAGGCTGGTAATATTAGTGCCATACAACTTGCCTCCATTGAAGTAAGTGAAGGAGCCTTTTATGTTATTGTCATTGCTTATTATAGGACCTACTGCTCTTGGTAAGGTTATCGATGTATATAGGCAACCATTAATTGATGACTTAAATGATCTATGAGAGGTTAGATTAGACACTTTTGATGTTGTTCTAGGTGAAACATTTATAATGCGTGCAACTATTTTGTGGACTGTAAATGATTTTCTAGCTTATGAGAAATTGTCAAGATGGAGCATTAAAGGGTATATGGCTTGTTCTGCATGTAACCATCAAACTTATTCAATAACACTACAATGTAAATTATATTATACAGGACATCGTCATTATATGGAAATGGGCATAGATGGAAAAGAAGCAAATTGTTTAATGACAAAGTAAAATCAGATGACTCTCCTTTGTAGTTGTCTGGTGATGAAGTGATTATGCAACTATCACACTTGGTGACATTACACCTAACAAAAGCCCAAGTAATAGAAAGTGAAAGCGAAATGTTGTTAATCTTAATTGGAATAAAAAAAGTATATTTTTCAATTTGCCTGATTGGAAGGAATTGCTATTGAGGCATGATCTTGATTTAATGCATGCTGAAAATAATATTTGGGAGAATATTTTAGGATCTGTGATGGGAATCGATGGCAAATCAAAAGACACAATTAAGGTTAGACTATACTTAGAAGACATGAATATACGAAAAGATTTGCATTTGAAAATAAGAGATGATGGGTTATACATTATTCCACTTGCTTGTTGCAACATATCAAAAGAGGAGAAGCAAGCTTTTTTTCAATTTCTTAAATTAATCAAGTTTCCTTATGGTATGCATCTAATATAGCCTGTTATATGAATGTTAAAGAGGGAAAAGTATTGGGGTTAAAAAGCCATGATTTTCTTATACTTCTATAATGATTACTTCCTTTTAGAATATGTGGGTGTTTATCGAAGGATGTCTGTAACTTTGGGTCAATTGGGTGAGTTTTTTAAGAAATTATGTTACAAGACACTTAAAGTTAAAAAGGTTGACAAAATGGAAAAAGACATAACTTTGATTCTATGTAAGCTTGAACTAGTATTCCCCTATTGTTTTTTGATGTTAAGGTACATTTGGTAATTCATTTACCATATGAAGCAAAACTTTATGGAACGTTTCAATTTTGATGGATGTTCCCCATTGAAAGGTAATTTATATTATCTTCTATTTTTGTATAAAGGTTATTAGTTAGTGACAATTGTTAATGTTTTATATATTGTTTAGGTTTTTATGCTCTCTTAAGCATTATATATGTAATAGCACTCGACTTGAAGGATTTATGGCAGATACTTATATAGCTAATGGATGTTTGAGATTTTGTTCGATGTACTTAAATGATGTCGACATAAGATTTAATAGACAGTAACGTAACTTTGATTTTGATCAAGATAGTGGCTTTTTAGTTTTCTCCCTAAAATTTTGGCCACTTAGTGTCAGAAAATATGTGGAGTTAACTAAAGATGAACTCGAAATTGCCCATTGGTATATTTTGAATAATTGCAAGGAAGTTGATAAATATATGGAGTATGTATATTACATTTCATTCAAAATTTCATATTTAAAATTTGTGATTCAATCTAAATTTCCTAATCTCTACTTACTTTTTTAAATAGAGAGCACAAAGATTCGATTCAAAGCAAAGGGATTGTTAATGTTGAAGAAAGGTATAAGATTATGTTCCCATCATGGTTTACGACTCGAGGAGTTATATATTGATGGAATACTATGAACTAATGAAAATTGGTTTCTCATATTAACTTTTAGTTATATTTTGTCCTACAGATGATATGGTTACATAATCTTAACATGTAAGAGGCGACAACAACATTATATTCTTCAGTATGTGGGCCTTATATGTATGGGAAAAAATATATAAGTTGCATTGTTAATATAGTTAGAGTTCACATACAAGATCGAGACAATCGAATTGGAAGCCAAAATTATGGGGTTGTTATTAAGGGATGTCATGTTGAAAATTTTATTGAGTTCTACGGTGTCATCTATGATATAATAAAGTTGCATTACATTAAGGGTAAAAAGGTTATTCAATTTAAATGGAAATGGTTTAATCTTGATGACATAAAAGTTAATGGAAATATTAATAGCATTAATGTTAGTAAGAAATGGTATGATAATGACCCTTTTGTCCTTACAAGTTAAGTGAAGCAAGTATTCTACCCTAATGATACTGTATTGGGCAACAATTGGAAAGTTGTTCAAAAGTTTCAACATCGAAATCTCTTCAATTTTTTTGAAAGGGATAATGGTCTAATGAGTGAGGATGGTAATTAAGGTATATCAAGAGATTGGATCAGAGTTGAATAATGAAGCCATTCAAATAGAAGATGCATATATATCATCATTCCATAGGAGATATGTTGATCCCAATATAGTACAAGTGGATGAAATACAAGTCAATCTATTCGTAGAAAGAGATAAAGACTATATTGAGGATGAATTATATGACAATAAGATACTTTGGCCAAATATAATAATGATAAAGAGTTGAATCATAATATAATTAATGATGATAATTTTCAAGATCTTGATCATGATGATTGAAGGTAATAAAAGTGTTGCTTATGTTGAAATGTGTTATACATGTTTAAGTTATGTTAATGTGTATTATTGATATTTCACTTATGTTAAATGAGTACTGATGATGTTTCATCCTTGGTTAATGCGTATTTTTTTTAATGTTTTCTTGATATCTACATATAAAAATAATGTTCAAATAAGCAAACATGAACAATCCTTTTGACACAAGCATGTTAATACCATTTGGTCTCATTTCATTTAGTCAATACTAAAATAACTAGAAACAAACTATGTTGATGTTTGAGATATGTTTATGTGGATTGTTGATTTTGACTTATGTTTAGGAGGAATGTTGATGTTTGAGTTATGTTAATGCAAAATGTTGGTTTTTAAGATATGTTTATTCCAATTGTTGATGTTTCAATTACGTTTTTATGTATTGTTGATATTTGAGTTATGTTAGTGCAGTATGTTCATGTTTGAGTTATGTTTTTACAGAATGTTGATATTTGACTTATGTTTATCTAGATTGTTAATGTTTGAGTTATGTTTATCCGTATTATTGATGTTTGACTAATATTTATGTATAATGTTGATTTTTAAGTTATAGATATTCTTAATAATGGTACCTGGTAGAAACAAGGGAAAGAAGGTGGTAACTAAAGAAATTGTTCCTCCCCCACAACGGCCAGATCAATCCGAACCTATCTAATAACAATAACCTACTTCATCTACCAATGAAGCCCGTTACCAATAAGCTCTATCGACCTCAACTAATGTTGAGGTATCTTCAGGTCTGTTGATCTTTATCACCTATAAATAGACTTATCAAATATATATTTACATATTTAATGTGTTTTTCTTATCCTTATTCTTTCGTTGTCAGGTTCTAATACTAGCATTAGAAAAAGAGTTAAAAGTAAGAATAAAGGTTCTAAGCTGCAACTTATGAATATTGTAATGAATAACAAGTTGTCAGTACACATTGACACGTCGTAAGGTCATCTTGTTAATAAGATCCAATCATTGTTAGGACTAAATTGCCTTGCCTTCAGCATGCCAAGCAATTGAAAGAAGACAAATTGATGCAGAATGCTCTGGACAAAGTTTCGGTAATTTTTCATCTTTTTTAATTATATTCATTTTTTCCTTATTTAAAGACTAATTTTGTTGTTGCTTATTGTTCACAGATGAAGCTCAATATCGTCGATATCGATAACCTTGAAGTTTCAAGCTGTGTGACTTCATTGTTGAAACAAAGGGCCAAAGGTCATTATTATCGACTATTTAATACTATAAATTTTTTCCTTTTGATGAGGAGGTAAGGAGACATTTTCTCAAACGGGTGTCTGCAGAAAATTGAAGCCAAATGTGTGATTATTGTGTCTCTGCCAATATAAAGGTTTGACTTCTTTCTCTTCACATTTAGCTTCCATTAACCTTGTTTCACAATTTAATGACTATTTCTTTTCTTTATTTAGGAAAAGTGTGAGAAAGCCAAGGTTAATAGAGGAAAAATAAAAACGCCTTACAACCAAGGCTCCAAATCATTTGTTGTCGTACGAGAAGAATATGTAAGTTCTTTATTTAGAAGTTATAATTATATTAGTAAATATAATATTATTTATTGTGTTTTCAATTAATTTTTCATAAAACAAAGTGAGAGGGAACTATATAGACAAGAGTGTAATAGGATCACACTATAAACTCACTCACTATAAGGAAGGTCAATGGGGGATATTAGAAGAAGCGTAAAATAACTATGTAAGTATAAAAATTAGTTTAAATTTTAAGTTTATTTATTTATGTAGTATTAAATAATTATATTTGAATTCAATATTGATTTTTTTTACTTTAGAATAAGATGCAGGAGTTGTTGTAAAAATCTTTGTCTGATGGAAATGAGCCAAATATAAAGGTTTGACTTCTTTCTCTTCACATGTAGCTTCCAAAAACCTTGTTACACAATTTAATGACTATTTCTTTTCTTTATTTAGGAAAAGTGTGAGAAAGCCAAGGTTAATAGGGGAAAATAGAAACTCCTCACAACCAAGGCTCCAAATCATTTATTGTTATACAAAAAGAATATGTCAGTTCTTTATTTAGAAGTTATAATTATATTAGTAAGCACAATATTATTTATTGTGTTTTCAATTAATTTTTCATAAAATAGAGTGAGAAGGAACTATATGGACAAGAGGAGAACCAATTACTTAAGGCTAAATTATAATGAAATGAAAAAAAGTTAGAATGTAATGAACAAAAGTTAGACTGTACTGAACGAAAGGTAACCAAACTTGGAAATATGGTTAAACTAATACTTGGCTTAAGTTATGTAAGTAGTAGTGACGATGAAAACGAGTCTTAGTTTGTACATAAATATTTTTGTTAACATTTCTAATTAACATTTAATTATATTTTATTTTTGTGTAAAATGCTTCTATTTTCTAATTATTTTTAATTATATTTTCTTTTAATAAATTATAAAACAAAAAATCTAAATATTACAAACAATTACATGGAT
>JANIHZ010000002.1:36550936-36563464 GCA_027478365.1 Erythroxylum rufum | reverse complement strand
TCTAAAGAACTTAATAAATTTAATTTATTTCAATCAAATTGAAATAGATATTTTTAATTAAGAAACACATTTATTAATTGTTTAAGAAAACACTTTTCCTAAAATTATGGAGTTTAATTAATTAATTAATTAATTAATTTGAATCAAGTTAAAATATAATTAATTCTAATAATAGAAAAAACAACTTTTGTAAAATTTATGCAAGGACTTAATTTAACTATTAATTTTAATCATATTAAAAAATAATTGATTTAATTTTTAAATTGACTTTAGTTTAAAACTCGTTTATGTTTAGAATTTAGGTTATGTTTGGGCCAAACAACCCTAATCTGGTTCTAGGATTACTTTAATCATGTCACCAAATAGGCTTATTCCACCCTTAAAATATATTATTCATTTATCTAAGCACTCGTTATGGCCTTAAAATAACTTAACCTAATGTCTAAACACACTTTATTTATTCTACTTTATTCATGTCACCAAATAGGCTTATTCCACCCTTAGAATATGATATTCTTGTACCTAAACACTTATTATGGCTTTAAGATAACTTAACCTAGTGTTTAAGCGCACACTTTATTATTTCTAATTCATTCTATAAATAGTAGCATTAAACTTAAACACTAGATTCTCCACCTATGGAGAGCACCACTACCCTTTATCGCTACCTACCTTTAATTTGTTGCTATTGCCAATGCAATAGCCTTTAAGGTAGTCTCCAACACTCTCTTTTTAGTCAGTGTCACGTGATAAATGCTTAATAAACTATGTTTTTAGCCTTATGTTTAGTGCATTTTGCTTGATTATTTGAGAGATTTTATTTATTTTGGTACAAATTTTGTTTTTAGTTTGTGATTAGGTCTTAATTGCCTTCATGGTTCAAAAGGAGAACAATTTTGGTTAAATCGATGCAAAAAGTGGAAGAAATAGGGCTATTTTGGAGGAACAGGCTTATGTGATGAAGGACATGTCTGTGTAAGTCATGTACACAAATGTGTGACATGCCTATGTAAGTCATATACACGGGATGACCACTACCTGTGTAAGCTTTTGGGAACATGTATATATGGGACTTTGAAGAGCTTTCGAGGGAGACAGTTATCCACACAGTCATGTAGCTAACACTGTCCATCAAACCCTAATTATGCACTATAAAACACAATTATGAAGGCTAATTAAAAGACCAAAAGTTGGAGTCAAAGCTAGTTAGAAAAGTTAGAGTTCTAAACACTCTTTTAAACCCTAGGACGGTGGAAACATGATGATTACATCAAAGATCTGAGAGAGAACAATTTTTCATCAAAGTTTTAGGTGATTATATTAGAGAAAAGGGGATATATAATGGATTATCTTGTTTTTAATTATTCTTATAAAGTTTGGTTTGGCTTTGCTTTCTATGTTTTTGAAGTAAGTTTGTTTAGTGCCTAGGTAGGATGAACCTTAAGTTGGGATGGACCTTATGATTTAATTATTTATTTAATACAAATTGGTTGTTGATTTATTGTGATTCAATTATGTGTTTTAAGTCTTGAATCAATATTTCTAGAATATTATCTCAATGTGTGATTTCATATGATTGAGAATAAAAAAATCTTTTTTTGTATAAATAGATTTACCATAATTAAAAAGAGTTATATGAAAAACTATAGTTAAATTAACCTAAATCCACTGGATTAGTTTCAAATCTAATGGTGATATTTATGAATCAAGTAATGTAATCTTAGGGATTTAATAAGAAATATATTTTAATTAATCAACTAAGGATTAGTTGTTAATAATTTTGAGAAAGATACTAATATAGGATATGAATTTTCATGGTCTAATGATCTTTAATTAAAGTGCATGATAAATTGTCAATACTTAAGAAAGATTAAGGGGATGCATCACCTTAGTACTAATTATTTAATATTGATTAATCTTAGTGTTATTTGTGTTCTTGTTTATCTTTTATGTTAGAATTTATTAAATTTTTAATTAAATTATCATCTAGAGTTTATTACTAGTACATGTAGTCCTTATAGGATCGATACTAGATGTTCACTAACATTATACTATAATTCAATTAGTGTACTTACCTGTAAGATCTATATGGTAAAGATCAATTATATAAAGTTTTTGGAACCGTTGTTAGGGACTAGAATGTTAAGAACACCTTTTTTTTAAATAAATATAACAGTTATTTCTTGTTTTATTTCTTTTTTACTTTTTATTTTTAATTTGTTAAATTATTTTGTTAACTCTTGTGTCTTATCACTTCTATAGGTTTTTAGGTTAGCTTATGACCCAAGGAAATCTATCCCACTTAGTTGATGAAGATCCAAAATTTGAGAGGAACACTTATAGAAATTTTCAAAGGACCTTGATTGACTTTTTGTAAGTGTTAATTATGAAATAACCACAAGTGCACGGCGTAACTGTAGCTAGTACTAGTAAGTACAGGTCAATTCAATGTAGATAATGAATAGTAGCAGTTACCATTGTCTTATTATCTAATCTAAGAATTTATTTTGATTTTTAATTAAATAAAATAAAACTTAAGCAAATAAAATAAAATAGGTAGAAATAAAGAATAGAGAATTAAAAAATCACTAAGAAACTTACCGATATTAGGAATTAGTGTTTGGGTTTCAAATCCCCCTAAATACCTTTAATTGAATGATCTTTTATTATGTAATTATTTTATTACACCATGGAGATTCCTATGGTATGCTCATAGCTCACTTTTGAGTCTAATAATAACTAATCCTAAGGTTATCAACCGAATTACTCAAGTTAAAGTTTATAAAATTGCTTTATCGTTTCATGAATCCTACTATTACATTGGACCTTAATTTAGATGGTTTATGTTGTTCTCGAGTCCCGTGACTGATCCCTAGGCAACCACCTGAGGTGGTCAGGTGAGGATCTTGCGAAAAGAAAGTTAAAACTTAAATTAAAGGAATTTTTTTACGGCAGCAATTGGTGGGTTCGTCGCGGCAAAGCAGATGTTCGCCACAGTGAACTATAAGAATTTATTCCAACGACCTTTTGGGAGAAGTTTGCTACGATCAAGGTCTGGCATCACCATGGCAGACTCTCAGGGTCAAGCAATTGCACCCCTCGGGACAAATACGTCGTGGCGAAAGTCATTCTTTTGTCGCAACGAAGTTTTTCAGAAGACTTGAAAATTACGATCGTGCACCTACACAATCGCGACCTATAAATTCATCTGCAAAATTACGATGGCGATTCGCGTGCTTGCACTGTGGCGAAGGGCTGTGGCTTCGCTGCGGTGAAGTGTTAGGTCAAATCCACCCACCTCATGGGACAACTATGTCGCAGCGAAATTCAGGTACTAACATACCTTTCGGGAAAGGTTCACTGCAGCGAAACCTTCACATCCGAAACCCAAAAACCTAACATTTATACTAGATTCTACACACATACACATACCATTTCCAATTTCCCACAACAGCGAAACCTTCACATCCGAAACCCAAAAACCCAACATTTATACTAGATTCTACACACATACACATACCATTTCCAATTTCCCACAACCATCAACAAGTCATCCAAAGAAAAATATAAACATACTTAACCACAAGATACATATAAATATATACAAAGGAATTTCCTTCAATTCTCAATCTTATTGCTAAACAAAATAGGGTTTGAAAAAGCTTTAGTTACATATCAACAAACACATCAATAACTTAATACAAAATACAATGGATGCTCAATGTTTGATATACTTATAAAGTTATCCAAAATATAGTCACTAACTTAGTTACAAAAGCTAACTATCTTAGAGTTTGCCCAAATGCCTTGCAAGGATCAACGATCTTCTCGTTCTACACCTGAGGAGTGGAAAATAATGGGTTAAGCTATAAAGCTCAGTGGCTAATATATTTATAGCCATTGGCAACGAGCCACACAATCAAACATATATACTTATATCTATATCTCATCTAATCTAGCAATTCAATCATCTACAATTCTAGCTCAAAACTCATAGTTAAACATGTTATCACATAAATCAATCTCATGTGTATTCAACCATCTAAGCATAACACTTAAGTTCATATCATGCTCAAAAAAATCAAAACAATATGCAATGCACAACATAATGACTTGAGAGTTCCGTGGAACGAAATGAAGAAACCGAAGTTTACACCATGAACAAAATGAGTCCATTTCCAAGGAGCTCATATGCCACAAGCAAGTAGTTGGGAGAAGGCTTTAGGTCAACATGGACATGACTAACGAAACAATTTCTCTCTTGCCCAAACACAATCAATTTCAATGCTTAACATATTTCACACACATTCATACTTTTCATGCCTCTCATGCTATTTCCTTTTTTCATTTATACAAAATGCCATGACATTTTTCAAGGCATAACATGATCATAAATCATAATGCATTTTTGCCACAAATATCACAAGTCAAAATCAAACAATCAAGCATAGACACATAGGAAAGAATTTGCCCATTTACATAATAACTATAAATACATTACCCACCTAAATCGCTTGCCAAAGTATAATTCAAGCTTGCCTTTCCTCTTGCTCTTGGATTGGATTTTTTTGGTTTCCTTCAAACAAAACAAGATTCATTCAACCTAATATTCTGATAAAATTTATAAAACTTCAAAAATCACAAAATGAAATAAATTGAGCTTAAACCTAACCTACCTATAGTCCATCTAGGTTAGAAAAACAAAAACCTAGTTCAAAACCCTAAAATCAAGATGGGTTTTCTTCTTTCTTCCAACACAAACCCTACACGAATCCATTTCTCTAATCCCTTTTCTAACAAAGAAAGAAGGAGAGATGAAGAAGATTACCTTAGTTTAGCCAAATCCTTTTCCTTCTTCTTTTTTCCACTTTTTCTTTCTTCTTCCCTAGCTTCCACGATTCTTCTTCTTTTCTCTTCTTTACATTTTCTTCTCTTCTTTTCTCTTCTCTCACGACTCTCTCTTCTTTCTCACTTATTCAAGACCACATTTTGGTCTTGTCCTTCCCATTTTACCCTTCATTTATTTAGTCTTTCCAATTTTTACCCTTCCTTCTTTTAATCCATCTACTAACTCCTTTATTCTCTTAAATCTAATACCTCAACTTAATTCTTAACATTTCCATTCTAATTTCTAATTTCTACTTATGCTCACTAAATTAATAAACTCAATTCTAAAAATACATAAATAAACAAACAAATCATAAATAAATAATTAAATAAATAATAAAAAATTTTAAAAAATTCAGGGTCCAACAATTTTTGTTATCCTATCTCTAGGGTTGTAATTAACTCCTTTTAATTATGGTAGATCTATTCAAAAATAGGATTTCTCAATCTCTATGTTATGAAATCAGATTATGGCCTAATATTTTGGATCTATTAAAACATATATTAAATATGTACTTGAATCATAATATATCAATCCAAAAAATTACATTAATAAATGAATCAAGACATGTTGTTATACAAAACTAGGGTTCATCTAACTTAGGCACTAAAAGAGTTTAGTTACATGTGATAGAACACGAAATCAAACTTAAACAGAAAGAAAAACGAATTGAAAAAAATGGGTTCATAATTCTAAATCTCCCTGATGGCCTTCTATCGAATATTCTTACATGGTAAAGGATTCGTATTGTATTCCAATGGATCTTTTAATGATTTCTTCATGTTTTCACTTCTCTAATTCAAAATTGCCCCTTTTGAATGATCTCAACCTCTATAATCAGCTCCTAATGTCTGCCCCCCCCCCCCTTTATTTGCCTCCAAAGATGTCTTTTTATACTAAATTTTAGGGTTTTAGGAGATACACAATTTGATACACGACCATGTACTAGACAATACTAGACCATATACAACCCAAAAAACCCAGAATTAACTATTCTACATAGCTTGAGAGGAGTACATAGGTTGATGCATGATCGTGTATCCCTTCTTTGCTTCAAATCTTTGTTTTATGTCCCATTTTCATCTGAATTCTTCTTCTTTAAGTCTAATAAGGCAATTATAAACTATAAACACAATTGAAGCAAATTAAGAACCAAATATATTATAAAATTATACAATATTAGGAAAAAATACGTTAAATATGGGGTATAAATATGGTCAATTATACATCTATCAGATCTTATTTAAAGAGGCAAATCTAGATGAACAGATAGAAGACTTAGAACATCAAACTAATACAGAAGGATCAAAAACCATAGTAAACTAACTAGAGATGATGTTTCATTATGTTTAGCCAGACTTGACTGGGATGGAGTCCAACATTATGAGATATACTATCACCACTAATAACTTCAAGATTAAATTGAACATTATCTAGATGGTACAATAGTATGTCCAGATCAATATGCTTTAAGATGAGGATCCTAATGCACATACAACAAATTTTTACAAAACTATGACACCTTTAAGGTCATTGATGCCACTGGTGATACAATAAGACTTTGACTGTTTCCATTCTTATTGAGGAATAGGGCTAATGAATGGTTAAATTCTTTGCCAAGGGATCGATCACTATTTGGAACCATATGGTGGAAAATTTTCTTTTAAAGTACTTTCCACTAGCTAAACTTCCAAACTTAGGAATGTCATCGCTTCCTATGCTTAGATCAATTCAAAAAATTTATATGACATGTAAGAGAGACTTAATGAGATGATTAGGAAGTTCCCACATCATGGTTTACCATCACAAATGCATATATATAGACATTTCATAATAGGATAAATTAAATTATGAGGTAGATGATTGATGTAGTAGCTAGGGGTACTCTGAAACAAAACACTAGAAGCAGCTAAGAACCATGTTGAAGATATGGAAATGAATAACTATTAGTGGTGCTCATCTTGAGTGTAATCTAGCAAGCTAGTAGATGTATATAATGTAAATGCAATTACAGTGTTAGGTTGAAGCCCAAAGGAAGAAATTAAATAGACTAATGATTAATACTTAACTATTCCAAGTAATGTAAAGCGAGGCATATAGGCTAGAGCATTCAGGTGAATAATATCAGGTATTGTAAGTGATGGTAAACCTTGACCATGTGGATTATATGGGGAATGCTCCTAGACCACAAAATAATTCCTACATTAATATATACAATACAGGAAGGATGAATCACCCAAATGTCTCTTAGGGGAATTAAGGGAAACCAAGAAATGACCCTCCACCAGGATTTTAGCAACATCTACGTTAAGAAAAGAAGCCAAGCTTGGAAGACTTAATTATGGCTAGATTTATTCAAACTTTAGAGGCAAAATTTCAAGCTATTGAAACCTTATTAAGATATCAAGAGGCTTTTATACATAACTTGGAAACTTAAATTGTTTAACTTGCAAAATTAGGTTCTAAAAGAGAACAAGGAGTTTTCCTAGTCACACAAAGACAAATTCTAAAGAACATGTGATGACAATAAACCTCCTTCTTCTTTTAGTTTGCAAATATCTAACCATTTTTCCTTTTTCTTTACTTCCTTTTCATTGCATCCTATCCATCGAAATTTCCTAAGCATCCTTTCTATACTATTGATGATGGCTCGAGGAAACACCAAACAATGTACAAATTTAAATATGGGGAAGGGATTAATGGAAATTTCAAAGAAAATTTTCAAATTTCTTAAACTTGTTATAATTTTTATTATTTATTCTTATTGACTGATAGCCCAATTTAATTAAAATCTGTCAAAAACAATTTAGGTTATTATTGATTATTTAATTGAATTAGTATTCAAAAGGATGAAAATTGGATTAGGATTTTTTTTATAAGCTATTATTTTTAGTAGTCATTAAGATAGTTAATTTGAATAAAAATTGCATATTATTTACAAACATTAAGCCTAAATGTGAGTTTTTGATCCTAAAAGCAAATATATCACTACATTACGCTCTATTATTCTTTATTGAATGTGTATCATACATAGTTGGATGATTATAAGTTTACTTTTGTTATTCATATTGAGACCATATTATTAAACTAGAGCATTAAAATGATAAAGTTATTTAAATTTAACCATTTATTTTGGCCTATTTTCTGTAATTATTACTACCATATTTTATCCCTTAGGAGTAGAATTTTTTAGACTTAATCATTCTTTTGATTGATTATAACCATATTGATAGTCGATTGGCCTTTTTTTTGGGACACATCTATTTGATAAAGGACATGCTTGTGCAAGTCATGTATCCCAACCATGTGAGGGACAATGTAAGGCCTTCTGAGCATGTACGACTTCTAACACATTGTTTGACCTATATAAAGGTGGATGCACCTATATAAGTCATGTATGTGGCTATCTCCACTACCCGTGTAATCTTCTGGAAATATGTATACGTATCACTTTGAAGAGCTTTTTAGGCACACGAATATGCACATAGACATATGATTGACCGTGGCCACCCTAGAAACCCTAATTTCACACTATAAAAGGCAATTATGAAGGCTAATCAAAAGAGCTGAAGTTGAAGTTGAAGTTAATCACAAAAGTTAGAGTTCTAAACACATTTATGAACCTTAGGACAAAAGAAACTTGAAAATGATATTAGAGATATGATAAAGAACACTCTTTCATGCAAGTTTTTGGGGATTAGATTAGAGAAAATGGGATATATAATGGAATCTCTTCTTTTTAATTATTATTTTGAACTTTTGGTTTTGGTTTTTTGTATATGTTTATAAACTAAGTTTATTTAGTGCCTAGGTAGGATGAACTTTAAGTTAAGATGGACCTTGTGATTTTACTCTATATTTAATAAATTTTGATCATTGATTCATTTCGATTCAACTATGTGTTTTAAGCATTAAATTAATATTTCAAGATATTATTTCAATGTATGATTTCATAGAATTGAGATTGATAAATCCTTTTATATGAGTAGATCTACCATAATTGAAAGGAGTTACATGTAAACCTAGAGATAGGTTGACATAAATCCTCTAGATTAGGGTCAAACTTAATAGTGAAATTCACAAGTCGAATTATGTAATCTTAGGGGTTTTAACTAGGAAGAGATTTCAGTTAATCAACTAAAGCTTAATCGTTAATAGTCTTAAGAAAGATATTAATATGGGACGTAAATTTCCACATTCCACAAATATTTAATTAAAATGAATCATAAATTGTTAAGATATCTTAGGGGGATGCATAAGTTAGGTACTAGTTATTGGATATTAATTAATCTTAGTTTCATTTGTGTTCTTGTTTGTTATTTGTGTTAGAATTTATATTATTTTTAGTTAAACTTTCATCCTATTTTGTCGGTTAGATAATAGAAAAGAGGTTATTACTTATACTTGTAGTCCGTATAGGATCGAAACTTAATATTCACTAACAGTGTACTATAGTTCGATAAGTGCACTTGCTTGTGAGATCTATAAGGTAGAGATTAGCCATAACATCGTATCTTCATTTGAATCAAACAACTTCTACCAATCTCGATAGCAGGTCCTTTTCACACACGTCTTCTCTTCTTATATGCAATCGTCAATTGCCCTTAACTGCTACAAGTAACAACTACCACATTTTAGTTTTGTTATCGTGCCTTTACAACACTACATGTTTCAGATACTTATTCTACAGTTGCACTCACCACCAATAAGACATCACCATGGTGGCTAGCTAACATCTCCACCGCTAACAGTAATTCAAAACTCAACCAAAATAAAATAAAACTCCCAGTAAGAGATCAATAAACACTGACCAACTAGCATAACAAAACCTGATGCTTTGTAGTTCTCAACCACTGATTCACTAAGGAAGGAATTAGTATATGGATTTCTAAAAAACCAAGTTACTTAAGCAACTCTCATAACCCCAATCAATAACTACCAAAAAATTAAGAAATTGTTTGTGGTTATGTAAGTTCTGAACTTCCAAAACTTGTAGTTTGCATATGAACTTTTCAATTCTTATTAAAATTTAATTTGATTTAATATCTTTAGGGTTTCACAACTTTCATCTTAAGTTTTTTAACTTTTGGGTTTCTAAAAATGTTAACCCTTTTTTAGATAAATTATAATCTTGTTATAACTATTTGTAAATTTCCAGTTTTAATTAAATCTAATTTGATTGTAGGGTTAGCAAACTATTTATGAACTAATCTAAGTTTAGGATTTAAGGTGTACAACTTTTTCAATTTCAATTCCATAATTATTCAATAAAAATCAAACAAGTTTAATCAAGTTATAAAATTAAAGATGACTAAAATACCACTAATGGAAAATCTGGAGAGGATCCAATCATAAACTCAAGAAATAAATACAAACTTTTTGTTTTATTTCTTAAAAGCCAAGATCATTTAAATTATATAACATGATTAAGGCTTTAAACATAACAAAGCATAAATCATAATTCTTACCTTATTGTAAAGCTTGATCATTTCTTCTCGTTTCCCTCAAACCATTTCTAGAATTAGCTCATCATAAATATTGTTGTTGTACACGTGTCCAGCCTCCAATAGTATTCATAGGACATGTAGAGAGAACTCTACTAGTAGTTTGGAGAGGGTTAGGTAAAAAGCACTAGCTCTTTTAGAGTCCAAACCTATTTAAAATAAGGCTTGGACATTTTTGGCAATTTAATTAAAGTAAAATTCAAATTTTAATTAATTTATAATTAGTTATAATTAAATACTAGTTGAGCCTAAATGAGATATAATATCTTATATTGGTCTTCATTTATTAAATGTACCACATGTATTCCTAAAATTTCTTAAATGTTACAGTCAAATCTAACTTGATTAAAATGCTTTTTTCCTCTCTTCAATCCATTCTTTTTGCGTGACCTATTAGGTCATAAATATGTTGGCAATGGATATGCATTATAACCTTAAATCATATTAGGATTAGATAAATCAAACTCCTTTAATTCATATTTAATTCTCTAATTAAATAATTCATATCCATAAATCAAAATTGGAGTTTAGCAATGCATCATGACTAAAATATTTAGGAATGTAAAAGTAGATTTAACTAACTGTTTTGTGTATGATTTTTTTTATAACTTAATCCTTTGATCATATAATATTTCAATTATACATAAAGTATAGAGATATATCTACTATATTTGAGTCTAATCAAATTAGTTCTCCACTATTTGTAATTGATTCTATCTATAATATTTAAAAACTATTCTCAATTTTTATTTTACCTTGGTAAAGTATTTATTGAATCAATACTAATTAAGAAAAAGAGAACATTCTTCTTAATCACTTTAAGGTGATGAATTATATATTAATCATGCAGCAACCTCTATATAGTTTATACTATATTCGATGAATGTCGATTGAGCTACCCTTAACTAAAATAGGCCATAAGTTGTATTAAAAATATATCAATCACTATATGAGATACTTTGGAGATCTTAGGTTAAAAAATCACTTATATAATAATCACAATGAGCATTTTCATATAAATATAAATAATGTGCCAAATTTTAGGAATCTAAAATATCTCCTGACCTTGCATACAAAGTATCCTCAAAGTGCTCTAGTTGATATGAATAAATATTCAAAGATAAGTAAAAAAGGAGGACACATGTCCTAGATGAGATGACAAATGGCTAAGGATGGTTAGAATTATTTTATCTTAAGTGTCCCCTATAATATATTATTACTTATCGTATGGTTAAGGTCCCATATTAGGGATCCAATAATATTATATGTAAGAACTATCATTCCAACTTATAATTAATTTACCACTTTACCATTTTTAGAAAATAATGTGAAAAATGGGATTCTTATATAAGGTCACTTCAGTGAACTTGTTCTCAAACAACCACTTATATATTTATTTAAATATCGCTATACTTTAGTCTATAATTCTTCCCAACAAAGAAATATAATGTATACTAGTCTTTTTATACTATGTTATCTAATCTTAATAAAATAATAACTAGGAACAAATTGGAGATAATATATAAATCCAATATGAATTTCATAATTATAATCTCATCATAATTTAATTTGTAATATATATTTATCTCATGGACTTTATAATATACATCTAAATATGTATAAGATAAAGAATACCTTTAAATAATTATATAACTAAACTACAACTAACAGATTGACTATATGGTATAAGCCAAGAACTTTGCCTTCTCGATTGATTGATAAGACAGTTCTTAAGAATTTTAGTAAAAGAATTAAACAAAGAAATGATCTCTCTAAGACAAGAATATGACGAATTAAAATAAAACTTATCATACCATAATTAAAAATATTAACAAACCAAACTTTAGAAAGAATATATCGTATTATAGGAATATCATTTATTAAATGTTGACTAATAAATTTTTATTTAGCAAAACTAGATAAAAATTTGAAAGAAAAAAAAGGACCTATATATGTTAATTCCAACAAACCAAAATATTTTAAAAAGTAATTTATTTATCAAAAAGCACTTTAATAATTCTAATAACATGTTGATGAAATATTTTTTCCATGTAATACAAAAATATATCAAAAATATATTTATTAAATATATCAAAAATATATTTATTATAATTTTAATTAATACTTTTATTATCA
>JANIHZ010000002.1:36340110-36354106 GCA_027478365.1 Erythroxylum rufum | reverse complement strand
CATTTCGTCTGCTTTTCTTCTTTCTTTGGTTGTCATCAAAATCATTCAATACGTAAAGTCATTCTGACTTAACAACACACACATAAAAGATTTCTATATTCTATAGTTTAAACTAGTGTTTTATGTCTTTTATATGCAAAAACTTATTTTTAATATGAATTAATTTAATTTTGAAATATTTATTTATTTATTTTTATAGATAAATGGAAGCAAGTTCAAATTATCCTAATAATTTAACCTTTTCAAGTATATTTGATGATCTAGCTTAGGCTTAGACTAGATTGATTCATATTATAAAGAACTATACCAATTGTTTGTATTGTAATAAACATTTGAAAGTTGAGGGAATCACTAGATTAAAGAAACATTTAGATTGGATTAAAGATGATGTGGAGAATTATAAGAAATTTATTCATGATGTAAAATGGCAAATGAAAACTGATTTAAAGAGTATCAAAATAAGAAAGAAAGAAGGCAAAGATTGAAATTGGTAGTAGAAGTTTTTTTTGTAGTGATCAGGATGATAATGGTAATGCTGATGGTGGTATTTTTGTCCAATAAGAAAGGATTACGATAAGTGATACGAGGAAGAGAAGAAGATATATATCTTAACTTTTTTGCTCCATCATCACTTTCTAAAGCCTAACCTTCAATTTGTAGTACATTAAAACGTATAGAAGTAACTCATGATATGGATATGGAAATAACTAAATGATGGTATGATGCATTTGTCTCATTCAATTATGCTCGATCTTATTATTACCAGCCTATGGTAAATGCTATTGTCTCTTATGGTCTAAAATATAAGGCTCTTTTAATTAATGAATACAAAGGCAATTTTCTAAGCAATTTTACTCATAAAATGAAAATTTATTTGATTAAAAGACAAATGAATTGGGTAATTTATGGGTAGTGAAGCTCATTGTCATTTTTTTGTTTATTCTGCTATGGGGATGATGTTTTTGAAGTCCATTAATGTATTTGGCCATATAAGGAATGCTGATACTTTGTTAGAGATATTTAATAAAGTTGTAAATGAAGTTGGGCCCAAAAAATTATATAGTTCATCACTGACAATAATGTTACTTATAAAGCAACTACGAAAAGATAGCAAAGTAGGTATAATTATTTCTATTTGACTCCTTTCGTTGCATATTACATAGACTTGATGCTAGCAAATATAGGGGATGCTAAATGCTCTCCTATCATTGATGAAACTGTATAGAAAGGTTAAAAAAATGACTAAATTCTTCTATAATTGTGTATGAATTCTAAATTTTATGAGAAATGATTTCACTAATGGTAAGGATTTGGTAACAATATTGGGTTATTTTTATGATTCCATAGGGAGGGCTAAGGCAGCAGTCAATGCCAATTCAAAAAAATAGTCCTTTATATATACCTTATCTTGTTATCATCAATGAAAGATGGGAAAGACAACTTTCCTCTTTGTTGTTTTTTACTAGGGCATTTCTAAATCCTAATGTCTATCTTGGACTAGGTTCTATAAAAAAAAGTTGAAGTTTATAGGAGAATGATATTAATTATCAAAATAATTATTGCATAAGAGATAATGCAATATCTCTTTAGCATACAAATGAAGGTATACAAGGTTATATGTGGTGATTTTAGAATACCTATTGCAATACATCAAAGAGACAAATTTGTTCCAAGTATATATTTCTTCTTTTTTACTACTTGTTTAAAGTTAATCATCACTTTTTTTTATAAGTTTACTTTTTTTTGTCTCACAATTCCTTAGCGGGACTAATACAGAAGTGTTGTTCTATAGTTGTAAAGGTTTACAATTTAAATTCTTAGTTAATGTGTGAGCATAACTGGATATAAAAGGAATTGGAGCACATTTGAATATATTCATTCAAAAAAATAGATTGGAATAAAAAAGATTACATAATTTTTTTCTTTAATACAACTTGAAGCTTCAAGAAAGGAATGTTATCATTATTAAGTTGAACAAAATTTCTTAATAATTTAATTTTATTTGTTTATTAGGACTTTTAATAAAACAAGTAGTTCTATATATCCAATTTTCCTAAAACATGTTGATCTCTTAATGGATTGAGTTTCTAAAGAACCAAGTTTTATAGATGAGAGTGATTTGGAAGATAATCTTAGATGAGAAAGTATTGACATGTCATTTGGTTCAATGAGTTTGAATGATGGTGATGATGAGATTTCTCTTAATTATGATAATTTTGTACTAAATGAAAATTGTGGCTAATTGCATTTGAGCAAATATGTCATTGAATGAAGCTTCGGTTTTTTCAATTTTCTCTTCTATTTTAATTTTACATGTATTTGATGTATATGTTAAATTCTATATATACAGACTTATATTAATCTTATTATGTGATATTTTGATATAATCAATTGTTAAGTTTTAAATACTTTGTATTATTATTACTTATATATATATATATAAGAATTAAATGATCTATTTATTATTTAATTGTGGATATTGTTTATATGTGAAATATGTAAACAATAATATTAATAGCAATAACGAGATAATTGTTATATCAAATCTATACTATTATGATTTTTTTAAAGATGTGTTAAAGTAAAGTTAAAAATTATATAACACAATATATTGAGTAACTATTTTGTAAGTTTATAAAATTTATGAACTATTTTATAATTTTAAAAAATTAACTAAAATGGTACGCGATATTTATCAGTACTAGTACTATACCGTACCAAAACAAAATTCGTTATAGTATTCCTAACATTAGTATAAAGTTTATCATAGAAATATTAGAATTTTATTTTATTAGAAATTTATTAATTACTATTTTCAAAAGATTAAGATAAGAAAATTACAATTTCTTCTAATAAAAATAATAAAATTGGCCCAATAAATAATTTAATTAAGTGGGCCAAAGTTCAGTGAAGAAAATCGTACCTTATCAATGTGGGTTGAGTTCTTGTTGGCCTGTAATAAGGAGCTCTAATAATAATATTATAAATAGCTACTAGGTTCATACTATTTACTTAAGTAAGTTCATGGATATACAATTTCCTTTGACCTATTAAGAGATTCGTGCATTAAAAAAATGAACAAAAAGATTTTGCTAATCTTGCTTCAAGTAACTTTTGTTAATGACGATTGAAAGTTACAACTACTTGTTTAAAGGTCAACTAACTTGCTCAAGTCTCAATAACTTACTCAAATAGAAATGGATAGCAAAATAGGTGTATTTTTGTATTATCTCTATTTATACAAGTTCATGGTTGATCTTGGGTCATAATAAAACTTTTTTTTAACATTTATTTTTAAATTGTTTATATGATTATATGAATTAACAGAGATTTTCTAATTTCTCCATAAGAAAATCAAATAAATTAATTTGCTTTGATTAAATACAAATTAGGTTGGTTTACATTTGATAATTATAAAAAAGAAAAAACTCAATTTCTTACGATTTTTATGAAAATTTGTTAAAATATAGTGAGAATCAATAAAAAATTGTAATAGATCACCCTTTTTTTAATGATTGGAGGGAGAAGTAAGAGACTTCTTTACATAAAGAAATAGGCGGCATGATGCATTAACTATCTGGTAGATGAACCTATCCATGTAAATAACTAGCACATATAAAGGCTAAAGGTGTGACATGCTTTATGCATGTGTCATACACATGCTATAAGGGCCAGCATGTGTGCATATACATATGCAAGTGCACAAAGGTGTGGTCTCATAGTGTAGGTAAATCTCATGCCATAAATGTTTATGCAAATAATTTCACTTTGTGTATATAGGATCCATATACCTCTTGCATCTAGATAGTGTGTGAGGCAATATATGTATGGCCTACACATACGCAACCAACACTAAATTGTCTGAATGCTAATAGAAATCCAGCCACTACAATAGCCTTTTAAGATAATATTTAGACTGTTTTGCTTATATATTAGGGAATGTATCTAGTTTTTTATTTAGTTATTTCACCCATAAACATTAATCTTATACAAAATTTTGAGATGTCTATAAAGGAATTTAGTAAAAAATAATCATTGCTTACATCATCTTTATTTAAGCAATATAAATACAATCAAAAAATGCTATTGCTAGAAGTGCTTTAATCTTAGCTTAGAATGAGTTGTATAACATGCCTCAATGCATAATGCTCACTGCAATGGAAAAGTAAGCTTTGTATAACTTCTATAAAGCTCCCTCCTTTGATCAGCCTTTAATAAGGTCGAGATCTAGAATTGTTTGGTTGAAAGGAGTAGAAAGGGGTTCAACTTTCTTTCATAAATTTGTAATCTCCACGAAAGCTACAAACAGGATCAACAGTCTAATGTGTAATAATTACACCATCTCCGATCAAGACTTGTTGAAGTCATAGGCCTCTAATTATTTCTCGAGTGTTATAAATTCTCCTGCCAATGCTCAATCCTCAATGGAAGTTCTGAAATGTATCATGTGCAATTTTATTACTTCTCCAGAAGCTAAAATGCTCTTTAAACCTATGACCAGAGCATAAATTAAGCTAATTATCAAAAGTTTGAATCCTTATAAAGCTCTAAGACTAGATGGTTTTATCAGGATGTTCTTCACTAAATCTTGGCATATAATCAAAGATATAGTACTAGATGCAGTAGTGGAATTTTTTTAAGAAGAAAAGCATGCTCAAAGTGATCAATGGAAATTTCATAATACTCATTCCTAAAGGAGGTGAACAAAAAAGTTTCAAAGATTTCAGGCTTATAGCTTGTTGCAACTTAGTCTACAAGATCATTTCTAAAAACCTAGTTAAAAGATTAAATTTGATTTTGGCAAACCATACAGACAGTGCTCAAGGGGCTTATATTCCTGGTAGAGAGATGAGTGATAATATTTTTCTATTGTAAGAATTCATGAAAGGTTATTCCAAAAGGAAAGGCGGTAAAAATTGTATATTGAAGATTGATCTAAAGAAACCTCATGATAATGTTAACTAGATCTTTTTAAGCAACATCATGAAGGGTTTGGGATTTCCATAATGTTTCATTGATTGGATTTCATTATGTTTCACCACTCCATCTTTTAGTATCTTGATCAAGGAAGAGTCAAAAAGATTCTTCAAAATTTTGAAGGAATTAGGCAAGACAACTATTCTTCTCCATACTTATTTGCCTTTGTCATGGAGGTGCTCAATAGAATTTTGAGAAGAATTGTGGACAAAATAAATCATTTCAAATATAATTCTAAATGTAGGAAACTGGGAATTACATACTTCATTTTTGTGGATGACTTGAATATCTTATCAAACGTAGACAAAACTTCACTTTTAGCTTATGAAGGATATCGAAATTTTCAACAAGCTATCTAGACTCTATGTTAATGCTGAAAAAAGTTATTTTCACATTTTTATAAGTACAGAGGATCAGAGAAGCATGGTTAAGTATATCACTAGTTTCAAAGAAATTTCTTCACCTTTCACCTATGTTGGAGTTCCAATAACTACTTCTAGATTGAGCTATGGAAGTTTTAAACCTTTGATGGACAAAATATAAGCAAAAATCATAAGATGGAGTGTAAAACCCCGAACTTCCCCTTTTATCTGTTTATATATTTTATTTTGGGTGAATACTATTTCTAAATGAATAGTGAACTCAGGTAAACAGTATTTCCATTTGAATAGGGATTTTGAAGACCCAGTCCCGAAAAAAATGTGAAAATACCCAAAATAGGTATTAGAGTCAAATGACATTGAAACGGATAAAAATAAGTTCAATCGGGTGAATTTCAGGAATTTTATAAGTTTAGGACAAAAATGCCCTTTTTGGAAAATAATGAGTATTAATGATTTTAAACCCATTCAAAACTTTTGAGGCATTTAATTACTAAGTATTGATCCTAATTAAAGTATCCCATGGTCAATTTGGTGGTGAGATGGCTGTGGAATATTTTTTAGATTTAATTTGGTTTATAGGTGTGGTAATCAATGAAAGGATGAATTGGTTTTTTTTTACATAAATGGAGTTAATTAATAAATTTAAATGACTCACAATTACTGACCAATTGCAAAACTCCATATTATTTAAGAAACATTAAATTAGATGATGATGAGTCATTTAAGATGTTAATAAGAAAATGACGTGTAAAGTATTAAAGTAGTATAAGAAGGCAAAAGAAGACAAAATGTGGTTCATTGGAAAGGAGGATTCGTGAGAACCAAAAAGAAAGAGAGAAAAGAAGAGAAAAAGAGGGAGAATTCTTCCAAGGAGAAGAGGAAGAAGAGAGGTGCAATTTTTGGTGGATTGGAGTAGAAATTGAAGAAATCTTGACCTAGGATTGGTGTTTACCAATTTCCTAAGAGATTAGGAGGAAAAAGTGGTAAAGGAGAGTCACTGAATGCGTAAGTGTGCTTGGCAATAAGTGTGCAAAACTGTGAGTGTATCTTTAAACTGATTTTATGAAGGAAAAAATGGTTTCTATTTTATCATGAAAAGTAGGTTTATGAATAAGTTCATTGGTGTTGCTAGTTGAATTTAAAAGCTAATTTTTATGAGATATATATATATGCTTTTAGATGGCATTGAATTGAAATTGCATATGCACTGAATTGGCACGACAATGGAATTTAAACATGAACTAAATTGGTATAGAAATGTAGTTCACCTGTGTATTAATTATTGTTTAGCTAGTGGTACGCCGTTAGGTCTCCTTATACATATGATTATACCGATCAGAGTGCGTCCTAACGTTCATGAAAGAGTCTAGGGGAGTGTCTATCACTAATGGTGGGTGGTGTCGTGTCTGTCAGTATGTCTTGTGAGTCGCCCTCTACACGTATGGAGTATATATTGTGCTAACATTATTATGGGTAAACGATGTAGAACCAGCTCCATAACAATGGGTATATAGTGGTTAACCTAGTGCGGGTAAGCGATGCAGAACCAACTCCATTATTGGAGGTTAGATAGGCACGGGTAAGCATTACAGAACTAGCTCTGTGGCCTTACACCTAACGGTACCAAATGGTAAAGAAAATTTTAAAAGAGAAAGTTCATGAAACTATCGATTGCCATCTCTGTTTACCTTACAAGAAAAGAGGAATTTGATTGTTTTTACATGTGCATTGATTACATGAATTTGTTACGTCAGAACATTGGTTATTGCTTAAAAAGAAAAGGAAATTATCTTTGTTCTTTATGGAGGTTAATGTTTGTATAAATGTTTGAATGGAAACCATAATACTCACTGAGCTCGTCTAGCTCAACCTTTATTTTATGTTCTCTTTTAACTTTTAACCTCCCAAGTGCATGCCCAGGGATTTCAAAAGTTAGCACTCCACCATTTGAGTAGCTTCCTTCATCACGTGCGGCTGTGTAGGCAATTTTGCATAATTATGAACATCTTTTGTGTAAAGATAGATTGAAAATGTTTTACTATGTATAGTTTATCATCTTCGTAAATATGTCCTGATATTGGTTTGGTGAAAATATGGTTATTTATAAATGTTCTTTTCTTTAACTAAATGCATGAATGTGTTTGACCCTTTGAGATTGTTTCTGAATGGACTTAAAGTCCAAAAGTAGCAGTGGTGCTTTAGTTAAATGGATAGAAGTGTTTTGAATTGCTTTTCAGGAACCTAAAATTTTTGGTTTTATTAAATAACAACTGGTATGTTGTTGAAATTTTTAATGAAGGTTACTTTTATAAACTTCCACTGCTATTCCTTTTTCTTTTCTTTATATTGATTTTAAAATATTTTGAAGAAAAGGGAAAGGCTTAGCTCCAGGGGAACTTTTTAGTTGGACTGGATATCGATTGGAGGGTTTTCGTGGGGTGTCAGGCAAGTCGCCTAGTCATCAGGAAAGGGACCTATCATGGAGAATGAAATATTTATCTCTAGGTAAAAGAGCTCAACTAGTTATATATGTGTTATCTTTAATCCATATAAATTGGGCAACACACCTGGCTAGTCCAAGTGTTGTGAACAAAATCATTGATAAAATGCTCAAGAAATTTCTCTTATTTGGTTCAAAGGGAGGAGGTTGTAAAGTTGACATTAAATGGTCTGAAGCTTGTAGCTCTAAAAAGTAGAGAGGTTTGAACATAATTCCTTTAAAATTGTTGAACAACTGCATGATGATCAAGAGACTGTGGAGATTGTTTACTAATCATAAATCTTTATGGTGCAAGTGGGTGTATGAATATCACATTAAAGATAAAAGTATTTTTAAAATTGATCTCAAATCAATGAATGCATCCACTACATTAAAGAGATTCCCAAATGGAAAGGCTTCATTAGAATTTATATCAAGAAGGTAGTAGGGAAAAGGATGAACACATTGTTCTGGCATGACAATTTGATTTCTGATGGTCCTTTTGAAAATAAAGCTAAGCTATGTGTATTGAAAGCATCATTCTAAGCAATCAAAACCTATCAAATGCAATGATGGTTAAAAATGAGCTCCTTATGAGAAAAAATGATAGCAATATGCAAATAGAGATCAACAATGAAGAATTAAAAGAAAATGTGGAAGACAAAAATTAGTGGTGTCCTAATGCTAAAGGAATATATAATAATACTTCATGCAGAAAACTTTTTTAACAGAATCTCAGGAATGTCTCATGGTACAAAATGGTATAGTGCAAATACAATCTTCCTAGAGTAGCTACAACTTTATAGAGGCCTATAAAAGAGAAACTACTCAATATTGACAAATTAAACAAGTTTAACTACTTGACAAACTAGTGTAGCCTTTGTAGAAGTCAATGGGAGAGCACTACACACCTATTTTTCAAATGTAAATACACATGTGGAGCTTGGAAAATAGTACTTCAAAAATGTGCAATCAACAATCCACCAGAGGAGTGGCAACATATCATAAGTTGGAGTATGAACTTATAACATGTCAAAAAAGATAAAATGGTGTTATTACATTGCTTTATCCTACTTAGTACTACATATATGGGATGAAAGAAACAGACACATTTTCCATAAAAAGGAAAGAAGTTATGACCAATTCATAATAGAGCTAGTTAATGCAATGAGAATCCACATAGTTACCTTTTGTGACAAGCTTGTACCAGGATCAACTTGTATTGACATGTGGACATGTAACTATTTTATATTTGCAATTCTTGTAATGCCTTATAGCTTGGCAAAATCAGATATCTGTATACTCTCTTCTTAAGAGTCTTATATAAAACATTTGCTTTTAAGCCTTTTATGGCTTAATTCAATTTTCTTTTGTTTTTCAAAAAAATGTTATTTATTTACTAGGACTCTTAATAGAAGAAGTTGTTCTGTTGATTCAATTTACCTTGACTGTATCAATCTTTTAGCGGATTAAGATTCTGAAGAACTAGGTTTGATAGATAAGAGTGACCTGTAAGATAATCTTGGATGCGAAAGTATTGACATGTCATTTGGTGCAATAAATTTGAATGATAATAATGATGAAACTTCTCTCAATTATGGAGATTTTGTAATAAATGAGAATTAAGGTCAATGTGATTTGAACAGATCTTTAATTGAATGAGGGTCTATGTTTTCATTTATTCTCTTCTTTTAATTTCACTTATGTTTGATGTATATGTTAAATTTTATATATGCAATATAAATATAATTGTAAATGTTTTTGTTTTAAGTTTTACTTCTAATTGGTTGTTTCCTTGTCACGAATTCTTATTGTAAATTGTAATACTTAGAAAGTCATGAATATTTATTATTATTTAATTTGATATTTTAAAGTAATTATTATTTATTATATAATGAAATTGTAGCATCTTAAGTACTTTGTATTATCCTTAATTTTATATTTATATGTGATTAAATGATCTTTTTTTCATATTAATTTTGTTTATTATTCATACATGAAATATGTGAAAAGTAATATTAATAAAATAAATATATTTTTGTTATTTCAAATTTCTATTATTATGATTTTTGGAGATATGGTTGTTTTAAAATTATAAATTATATATTACAATATATTGATAGACTATTTTGTAATTTTTAAAAATTCAGGTATTATTTTATAATTTTAAAAATACTCAAAATAGTACTCAGTATTGACCAATACCAATACAGTGCTATAATAAGCAATTGTTTAGAACTAATTTCTAGTCTGGGTTAACTTACTTTTAAAAATAGCTTTTAATAATGTGATTGCATTGGCTAGATTTAAAAAAAATTGTTGGTGCAAGTCTCGTTGGTTGAAATTAATATAATAATAATCAATAATGTCAATCAAATGAATTATGCTAAACTTGTAAATCCTATAGAACCTGATAAGAAAGCAGTTGGTTTTAGCTTCAAAGCTTAAATTGTTTCTGCCATCATCATCAAATTCTCATTCTAGGTTTATCCTAACTGATGAAGAAAATATTTACATTATAAATATGTGATCAATAGAAGATTTTACAGCATAAACAAAGTCCTTAGTACTTATACTCTTCTAGACATCTGTCAATTTTCAATAATGGGAATTATCTAGCTGTAGTAGTTAAAATAATAATTACACAGTTAAGTCTTTTATCAAATTAGTAGCCAGGTTCTCGTTTTCTTCAGAGCTTGAAACTTGGATCAGAATTATGTACTTTCAGAAACAAATCACAAAAATAAATTCTTTCACCGGCATCAACATGAAGATCACCTTTTGCATCACTCCCTCGGGAGATGATAGATTTGACGCTTGCAGCTTTATTACGCAATCTTATAACCAAAAGGTACCACCAAAAGCTCACATTATAATTAACAACTGAACCGTAAAAAGAAGTCATAAGACAAGACTTTTATCAAGCCAATTGCAATCACATAGTCAGCATTAACGTGGGTCTTAATAAGATAGACAAGCTTCAATCCCAGCTCTTTCACAAGTCACAAGGGTAAGGTCCCTATCAGCCATCGTGTTAATAGGGTCAATCAACAGCGCAAAATTTGAAGCCTATAATGTAGGAAAAATATAGCTCGTACAAGGATAGCAAGGCAAGGTATGCATGGGCGATGACACCCCCTTTACATTGGTGTAAAAGAGATGGAGAGAGCCTAAGAGCTCAATTAATGATCTTCTTTGATTCTTCCACAAGCATACACTGGAGTATTGTACAAATGAATATCACGGTCAACCCCAACTATAATTGGAGATATTGTTTAAAGAAAAATTTTGTTAATAATAGAGTTTTACGAAAAAATCCAAAAGAGATTTCGATCTTGGTGAAAACACAGTCTTACAAAAACTTATGTACTAGCTCTTATTCTTTTCAGAAATTTAAAGTTGAAACTACGACCAATTGTATAGATAATAGAACTTATGTTGCATGAAGTTGAAAAAATAATGTAAAATAAGGTCATAAACACATATGTGTTTGTGACCATGTAATTCTCCGAAAACCAGAGTTGAATAATAATGAAAACATAATTGGAAAAATAAGCATATTAGTGTCTAAATCCTTGCTTATAATAGATACAGTTGAAAAAAGCCTCCTAGAAATCAACTTTAAGGATATAACTCTTTAATGAAAGCACCTTAATTATGTCACAAATAACTGTCCTAACTTTAGCAACCAAAAAGTTGGAGATTAAGGTTAGCAGATCTTATATGTATTTGAGAGAGAAGCTCTAATTTTTTGTAGTTTTTTCATGGCATGTTTTGAATGTGTAAATTAAGTTGAGATTACATCCTTTTTTAGCATGTTCTACTTCTTAACCTGATGTTCTGCTTCTTAACTTGATGTTCTTTGCTTTATTGATTACTTATTGACTATCAACTTGTTCTTACTATTGCAATCGGTATATTGTTTCCCTCCTAGTTCTTGCTATTGGTACTTGGCTTGATGTTGAGCCCTTCTTTTACCCCTTCTTTCCGTACTTCATCTCTAATTCTCCCTTTCTAGTTTCTGTCTTAAAACTTTTGATTTTTACTTGTTTCTCTTTTATTCTATTGTATACTAGCTTATCAACTTTTAGGCTTTCCATTTTTAGTCATGTCTACTCCTACCCATGAATTGTCCCTAAAAATTTTCCAACTTTAGTTCCTCATAGCATACTTACTATACCCTATTCTAATATGTTTGCCTCAGACTATAGAGGTGTTGAAGGAAGGCATCACTAAATGGAAATCGACATTTATAGGTAACTTTATGTATAAGAGACGATCTTTTCTAACTATAAATATATGGGCCAAGCATAACTAAAGTAGCTTTGGGTTGTATGAGGTGTTGCTTAATGTTGAGAAAGCTCAATTCTCCTTCTTAGCATAAAAGGTGCTAGAAAATGAACCTCGGCACCATAAATTCCAACCAATGTTCTTACAACTACGGAAACTAGGGCTTAACCTCAACAATATCAAATAAAAATATTTCCCATTGAGGTTAAACAATCACCATATTCCTCTAGAGTATTAGAATATGAAAGGCATAAGCTATCTAACTAGTTACATAGGTAAACTAATATGTTTAAACAAAGCTACTACCTGCATAAAAAGGTTGAATTACGTAAAGGTATGCATTCTAGTGAAACAAGAGCAAAAGGTTCCCGATACTACACCATTGTTGATGCTAGATGAGGAGAATAATATGTTTGAGCATAAGGTTTCTATAACTTACACCTGGCATCCTAAGCCGCCTACTCCTTAAGGCATATGGAATCCAATAACGAAGAAGTTTAGAAGTGGTGAATATCATGACTTAATTCTAGGGCAGGATCATCAAGAGGTAAACTCTCAAAAGGAGCTTAATGAGGAGAAAGGATTAGATAAAAATTGTCTGGGAATAATCATAAAGTAATTGAGGTTCAGAATAAGCAATGTTAGACTCCTAGAGGGGTTTTAAATGTTTCAATAACACCAAGCATAGTGGAGGGAGATACTGGGGGTGAGAATATTTTGGAATATACCAATTAAGCAGATGAGAGCCCCCTAAACATGCTAACTCTACTAAGGATGCAAGTGACAATTCTTAGGATAACTTTTAGAGAGGAACCAAAAGAATCTATAAGAGGAAGAAGAAAGCCTTTACCCTTATCCCTCGACCGTATAAATGAATATCCTATATTGGAACACTAAAGGCCCAAATAACCTTAAAATGTAGCAAATGATAGTGGATTTTATGAATGATACTAAACCTTTTGATTAGTCTACTTGACGCAAGAATTAAGGAGCATAATAAACATATATTTTATTTTTTTAATAGAAATTGAAGGATTAATTCAAACCACCAGTGCCATCATAATGGAAGAATTGTAGTTACTTCAACCCATAAAATGTAGATTATTTATTTTTCATTAAAGGATCAACTTATTCGTCTTTAGGTAAAATTGGTATATGAAAAAAAATTGTCTTTAGCATAACTTTTGTTTGTGCTTTTAAGCTAGTTTTTTAGAGAATTCCTTTATGAAATTGATTAAGGAAATTAGTAGACTCTATGAAAGATCTATAAATGATAATTGGGGACTTCAACTCCACTTTACATCTATTAGAAGATTAGACAAAGGAGCTTCTCAAAAGACCTTAGGAACTACATTAGTTACATTTAGTTGACATAATTAAGAATATAGGGATCCTTCTTTAAATGGAACAATAATTAACAAGGGGATTGGTACTTAAAGAAGCTAAATAGAGGCATGGTTAATAAAAAGTGGCTCAAGGATTTCCCCAACAACAAAGCTAACTTCAAAATTCCAATTCTATCTTATAATACACCAATATTGGTTCAGGATCTGCTTAAGATGAAATAGAGGAATTCTCCCCTAATTTAATAATTATCTTTCTATGATAGATGGGTTCAAATCCATTAATAAGGGTTTGATTGTAATATTTCGTTACCCACTTGAGGGCTAGAATTGTGAATTCTGAAAGTTTGATGAGAAATTGAGAAAATGCATTTTATGCGTTATTAATTTTGACATGCACATCTTTGCACATTTATATGATTGTAAATGCATTCATGACATTTTCCAGGTACAATTGAGTTGTTAATTATGATTAAAATGTGCTTTGGCAATTTCGGAATTATTTATGACATTTTTGGAATTTT
>JANIHZ010000002.1:36214073-36227023 GCA_027478365.1 Erythroxylum rufum | reverse complement strand
ATTTAAAATTTAATATTATATAATTATCATTAAAGTCGTTAAATATAAATTTTGAGCTACCAAGATTTCTAAGACAACGATGACCCAGATCCATGAAGAGACTCCGGAGGCCAACCGAAGGTCTCAAGTTGAAGAAGCGATATTCGGCCCTCCTAAGAACTGTAATACCACCGGACATTTAATTTACCCTTTTTATGATATTTGCTCACTTGGGTTACGGTTTGCTCGGAACTAGTTCAGAAAATAGCATAGGAGATGCTTGGTCGGGCAAAAGATCATACCTTTACATACTTTTGCAGTTGTCAACTTTTGAATGTATCTCCTTCATTTGACTTTGAGGGATTTTGGTTGTGCAAAGAGAAGTCAGGCAATTCTTTTGAAAGAACACTTTAGCCGTTCACTGGAATTGCTTGAATCAGAAACCGTGTGTGCATGTGATAATTCTTTTTAAAGGGCATCTTATGCTCAAGGACAGGACATACATACACTGGAGATCAGTTTTCAGGCGAATTATTATTTTGCCTTCCTGTTTCTTGAATTCCCTAACTTCGCATAAGACCATGTCTATACTGACACTAGTCATTCACTTCTACTGTTTGCCTAAACCAATCAAACCCTTTATAGGAAAAGAATCATCTTTCGTTTTGAGGCTTTGCTGCATATTAGAGAAAATACAATTTAGGGGGTTGAGAAATAGAGTGTTTGGTAAGTGTTTTGGTAGTGAAAATGGATACCGAGTCATTCACCAAAAAAGGGCCTACTTACTCCTGGAATGGTCAAATCCCCAAGAATAACGGAAGAAAAAAGATTTGAATCGTGCTAAAAGTGACAAATGATCAAGTATTAACAGATCCTAGAAAAATGGTGCGATTAAATAGATGGGTATTTAACAAGTACAAAAATCGGATCTATGTTTTGGGATAGGTACAAGAACCTGCAACAGAAGAGTGTGTACCATCTAAAAGCTCAATCCAGCTACACCCTGGTATCTTAGTCACACTTAGCTGCTGCTTCATCATCCTATCCCTAATACCTGACACCTTCTCATATTCACCGGAAGCTACAAAAACATTTGACATGAGGACATTATTACCAGAGTGTCCAAGCTGAGGTTCAAGGCCCAAGACGTGATCTTCAGCAACCCTTAAAAGCTGTGCATTCTCATGGAGTCGGCATGCAGCCAAAACGGACCTCCATACTATAGAGTTTGTCTTTATAGGCATTGAGAGAGCCAATTTATATGCTTCTTCAAGCTGCCCAGCCCGGCCAAGCATGTCAACGACACAAGCATAATGCTTTATTGTTGGAGTGATACCGTAATTTATCTCCATTTGCTCAAGAAACTCACGACCTTGATTCAGAAAGCCTGCATGGCTGCAAGCTGACAGAATTGCTAAAAATGTTACCTCATTGGGTCTAACTTCCCACTTACACTTGCACATGCATGAAAACATATCCAATGCCTCCACTCCATAACCGTGCATTCCATAGCCCATAATCATTATATTCCATGATGCTACATCAGTAATGCTCATAATATCAAAAACCACACGAGCATCTCTCATGCTCCCGCATTTAGCATACATGTGTAGAAGAGCATTACCCATCAGTACAGTGTCAATATCCTTCCAGAACCCGTTAACAATAAAGCAGGCGTGGACCTTCCTACCATGTGTCAACGAGGATAATTGAGCACACGAAGAAAGAACAGTTCTTATTGTAACCAAATCAGGCTGAAATCCATGGCAAATCATTCTCCTGTAAAGCCTCAACGTTGCTTTATGATCACCAGACTGCTCATTTGCTCGCATAATAGAATTCCAAGAGAGTATATCCTTCTCATCCATTTTCTCAAAAATCTGCAATGCCTTGTCACTGTAGTTGCACTTCCCGTACATATCAATCAATGCATTGCATACTGCAGCACTGGAGGCAAACCCCATTTTCATCACAAAACTATGAACCGATGTCCCATTGTCAAAGTCTCTAATATCAGCAAAAGCAGAGAGAACCCCCGTAACCGTATATCTACTCATCAAAATTCCTTCTTTACTCATTCTCCTAACAACTTCCATTGCCTCATTCAGCCTACCTGCCAGAGCATATCCATTTACCATGGAATTCCACAACCCAACATCTCTCACAGGCATATCGTCAAACACTTCATTCGCCTCATTTATCAATTCGAACTTCAAATAACTTGCAATCAAAGCACTCCCCACATACAAATCCAACTCCAACCCAAGTTTAAACACCAAACCATGAATTTTTTTAACCTCCATAACCTTACAAAACCCCTTAATCAAACATGGAAATGTAAATTTATCTGGATAAACACCCACTACTCTCATGTCCCTAAAAATTTCCACCCCATCGTTTACAAGCCCATTGGAAACCAACGCAGAAATGACTGCATTGTAACAGAAAACATTACGATGAATATGCGAGCAATGGTTAAACACCGCAAGGGCAAGGCTTATTTGGTGGCATTTTGCATACATGTTGATGAGGCTCGTTGTGCATGAAAGAGAGGAGGTGAAAAGGCCAGTGGTGAGCAAGTGGGCATGTAGTTTTTTGCCCTGTTGGAGATTCTTGTCGAGAGCGCATAGTTGAAGAGAAGCAATACATAAGGCTTGTCTATAAGGTGAGCCTGTGGACAATAAGGTAGAGAAGTTGAAGCTACAAGGACAAGGACAGCTTCCGCTTCTTATAACCAGGACTTTCGACAATGTGAACGCTTTTTTCATTTAACGTCAGTACATCTTTGGTTCCTTTGATGGAAATGGTTTAGACTTACTATTAACTATCTTGAAGTCTATTTGATAGTCTTACATGGAAGTGGATGCGAAGACTAGCAGGAGAGGGCGTTCCTCTGATGGAAATGGTTTAGACGTATTTCATAGTTAGAAGTGGATGAAATGGTTTAGACTTATTATAGCAGTAGGACTAGGATGAGAGGAGCATACTGGGACCCACCTTTTTCGACACCCTCACCTATCCCGTTGGAAAACGGCTCCAAATTCTCAGTCCCGTTTATTCCGTACCTATTATGTCTCACTCGTCCACAGCTATAAATTTTGCTACCTATTAAAATTTATGGCTGTATATAAGTGGGACAAAATAGGTATCGGGGACAGAGATTTGGTTCCTTGAAAAACCTACGTGGCTTAAAAAGTTAGAGCCAAGTAATTCATTGAAAGTAGATAACTAGTTTAGATTCGAAAACGACATCAAGGGCGAACTTGTACGCACTCCACACAAACACACAGCACGACACACAAAAACACACAGAAAGCCAGGGATTGAGGGAGAAGATAAGAGAGGGTCTTACCGGTGTGGGACAATCTGAAAATGGCGACAAAGCTATCAAACTGGTTTCTAGGCCACGGCGGATTCATGGGTTTGGATCGTAACAAGCAGCGAACCAGCTTACGGTTCCCTTTGCCTACCCAAAGATTACGTCCTGCTTCTTGCAGAATGCGACCCCGCCATTTTAGGTATTTCTTATTCCTCTTCTTGTTGTTTGTTTATTAATTGCTCCTTGTTTCTGTGTTTCGTTTGCGAAATTTCTTGAAGGTGAAAGCTACTCATTTGTTGGTGATTTTTCTTAATGCTTTATTGACTTATTTGAGTCCGCTAAAAGTTTTGATTTTCATTGAATTTTGGATTTAGGGTCAGAAATATAAGTTCTGATGTATTTTTACTCTTTATGCGATCTTTACGAATTCCGCTTGGGCCATTTTCGATTATACATATTTGTTTTGGTCATTCTGCTTTGCTTTTTTTCACTTTCTTGTTGGAAATTGGTCGAACGAATTGTTGGGGATTGAACTTCTGCGAAGTAAAATGGGAAGTATTGCGAACATAAATTTTATGAAGGGAAAAAGTAAGCTAGAAAGCGATAGTCTTTTGTGTTTGGAAATGAACATTGGGTTATTGGTTTGGCTGATGCATTTGCTTGATGATGAGTTGATGGTTCAAGCTTGAAACAAAATCAAGTTGTAGTGAGAGTACTGTTTCCTTATTTAGATAGTAATAAGATAGTTAAACATGATTTATTGATTCGATAATATCAGATGATATTATGGTTAGGTGGCAGAATTTGTTGAAAGAAGCAAACTAGTTTGTTATCAGACTTCCATTCGTGGATCTCTCATTGAGCACAATTTTTTTTTATTTGCTAATGGGCGTTCCAACAGTTTGGAATGCTTTCAGTTATAACCTACTAATCGCCATCTACAGTTTTATCCTTCAGGACTTGAGTGACCTTATGATAACTCATGTTAATTTTATTTGAATTTTTGACTTTGGGCTTTGTATCTGTATGAATCAATATTTGGTCAATGCCATGCAGATCCGAGAACAAGAGACGACCGGTGAAAGAAGGCTCTCCTGAACAGCCTTCAACAAGCACCGATTTTGAATCTAATGATGAAGAGAGTCCTGGGACGCACATTGTTTTAGCTGATAGTGTCCCAAACTCGAACCATGATATTGCACCAAAAGATATTGCCCCTAGCATAGATGTAAATAATATACAGAATACCAACAGGAGAAGTATGGACAGTTGTGTAGATATGGAGCATGTTTGGAAAACTGATGCAACATCTTTGGACAGCCTGGCAAATGAAGAAATAAAACCTTTGGTATTCTCCTTTACTGTGACTTTTGCAAGGAGATTAACAAAATAATTTTCGTGAACTTGTTTACTTTGACAAATGATTTCTTTGGTTGCATTCATCTTCCTAGTTTCCCAAATGTTATGAGAGGAGAACAACTTTAGATATCACTCTTCTGCTTAAGGCATAACAATCCCTTATATTATGAATATTTTAGAATAGCTATATTTTACAGTGTGCTGATTTGATGTCAGTGGTGTATCTCAATATTAATGTTAGAATATTCTATTATTATGGAAAATCTGTCATTATCTGTATACAATAGGGACTTGTATTATGTAATGACACAAACTATCCTAAAGAGAAATATGTGAGTTTTATTCTTGTGTCCGTGGATGTAAGCCCTTAAGACAAAACTGTGTTAATCTATTTCTTTTTTCTCTCCCTCTATTCTGTTTCTTGTTATTTTGTTTCTTTTATATCTCAACATGTATTAGAGTTAAGTTACTATCTTTCATTGTCATAACAAGTATGATGGGAAACCTGTATTCTTCTTGCCTTTCTATAGCTGTAGTTTCTTTCAATGACCTGTGATACAGCCACACCACTCTAAAACTGTCAATTTCAGTATTCATGCAAGCTAGAGTTGCTTATCATCTTGTCAACAATTATGTAACCTGAAGCTGCATGCCAAGTTCGTGTCAATCACATGGTGCCACAACATCAATCATTTACTACTGTCGGCTAATCTCTTTTTATAATCAAGATAATCATACACTTTCATCCATGCTCATCTTAAGGGGAGATGTTAAAAAATATTAAAGAATACACATATTCAACAAATATGTTGATGTATATCAAATGTACACACCATTATTAATATTAGAATATTCTATTGTTATGGAAAGATTGCTCATCCTGCCCATGAAGAGGGATTTATGATATTATGTATCCACACACAAATCTAATGAGAAAGATGTGAACGTTATTGTTGTATTGGTGGACATAGGTCTTTATATCTGAACTACATAAATCTATTGTTTTCCTCTTTTTATCCTTTATCCTCTTTCTCATTATTTTTATTCTTTTATATTTCGACACCCTATGATCTTGTATGAGTAAGATTTACTGGGTCTACCTTGGTATAATTCAATTATACAAGATGCCTGGGTCTACCTTGGTATAATTCAATTATACAAGATGCTTGAGGAGCAATATATGTGGAGAAAACAGTACTCCAAAGTGCTTTTCTTTATCTCTCATCTATCTTATTTATGAATTTTGAAGAAAGTGCGACAAGGCTGCTTCATGCAGACAATATGATGCTAGAATTCTAATTAGTTTGTCATTTGCATTGCTTGTGCGGTTATAGTCCTAATAAGTATTGGTTGTCCTCCTCTTCATGCTATATTTTCAATTGAATTTTTTCAATGGGTGCTTGTTCTTTGAAATTTGACTCTTCAGACATATCGTTATACCATCAAAATTGGAAAAGCAATTGAAATGTAAAGTTCTTTTCTGTGTTACATAGGCTTTACACAAGCAAGCAGAAGAGAAGCTTTCAGACGATCTTGATGAGACAGAATCCTTGGTATTATTTCTTTCCAAATTTTCTTTGGAATGTTAATATTGTTCTGCACTGAATATTTTGGATCACTAATTTTAAGGAATATGTAATTAGGAAGCTTCAGTTTGGAGCACTTAAGATTCAATGTATTAGTGTCTGCTTAAGTGTTTGGTGTTACTCTTTGCATCATTTATGAGTCAAACTAGTTTTACTTATCATTTGTGTCCTTGCACTGTGATATAACAAGGCATGTATTAGAGAATTGACATTCAGTTCTTTAATTGTGTTTCTTACAGGCTGTAAACATGGATCACAAAGAACGACTTCCAGGTGTTCAACATGATGATATGATAGGGATGATAAGAAATGCAGAGAAAAGTAGGAAGTCATTCTATTATGCAGTTTATATTATTTCATTTAGTTTTCTTTTCTTTTTATCATAGCCACAACATACTTAATAGTGCCACACATATCACAGATATCCTTCTTCTCAACCAAGCTCGTATCCGTGCACTTGAAGACCTTGAGAGAATCCTTAATGAGAAGGAAGGGTTACAAGGAGAAGTAAATGTGTTGCAGATGAGATTGGCAGAAACTGATGCCAAGCTGAAGGTTGCTGCTCAGCAAAAGGTGCATGTTGAACTCCTGGAAGACCAGTTGGAAAAATTAAGGGATGAACTGACTCACAGTGCTGCTGTTGAGAGAAGTCTGGTTGATCCTTTCGAGGAACAAAACAAATTTTTGACAGAGAAAGCCCTTCTTGTTCAGAATACAGTTACTCCTCCTCTCAGTGAAGAGCTGAGATCATTGAGAATGGAGAATATGTCTCTCAAGAATGATATAGAAAAGCTTAAGTTAGAGCTAAGTAATATTAAGGACACAGATGAGCGCATCATAGTGCTGGAGAAGGAAAAGTCATTTCTGGAGTCTTTGTTGAAAGACTTGGAAGTCAAACTCTCATCTTCTCGAGAAGATCTTTCAAAAATATCTAGTCTTAAAATTGAATGCAAGGATTTACAGGAGAAGGTTGAAGGTTTGCAAGTACTGCTGGATAATGCTACTAAGCAGGCAGACCATGCTGTTCTAGTGTTACAACAAAACCAAGAACTTCAAAAGAAGGTTGATAAATTGGAGGAGTGCATGGAGGAAGCTAATGTCTATAAGGTGTCATCAGAAAGATTGCACCAGTATAATGAACTGATGCAGGAGAAGATAAAACTATTAGAGGAACGTATTCAAAGATCAGATGAAGAGATACATTCTTATATCCAATTATACCAAGATTCAGTAGAGGAATTTCAAGAGACACTTAATAGTTTAAAAAATGAAAGCACAAAAAGAGCTCTAAATGAACCTATAGATGACATGCCATCGGAATTCTGGAGCCATATACTGCTCATAATTGATGGTTGGACACTAGAAAAGATAATTTCTACAGATGATGCAAAGCTATTGAGAGAAATGGTGTGGAAGAAAGATGCGCATATTAGAGATGCATACTTGGAGTGCAGAGAAAAGAATCAGCATGAGGCCATCTCCAGATTTCTTAAGCTAACATCATCACCTAGAAGGTAAAGATTTTATCGCAAAATTCACTGCTTATGGTTGTTTAATTTGTTCCTGTTTTTGGTTCTAGTCCAGGATTACATGTCATTCATATCGCAGCAGAGATGGCACCAGTTGCTAAGGTGAATTTCACATTGCTAAATATAAACTTTCCTTTTTCTTTTTTAAGAATTTCCCGTTGTTGATATTTTGGGTTGACAATTTTTGTGTGGACATGTTAAGTTAGAGATGTAACTGACACTATGTTTTATAGCCTTTTATGACTTTAAGATAATCTCTTATATGACCACAAAACACAATAAAGTGTTTGTGTTAAATATTTGAACAAACCAAGAAGAGTAAAATGCTTCAGCCATTAAGATAGATGTTGTGTATGTTACACTTTAATTCTTGAGTGGAGTTGACCATAACAGTCAAAGGAATAAGAATGTAGCTTTCTACGTTGTTTACTGAGAGAAAGCTACTATGTCATTTTATTTCTTTACTTGAATATCTATTGTAGCTAGTTATTACACGTGCCACTAGCTTATTGGCCCCAACTCCTAAACGTTATGCATTATTTGTGTATGATAAAGAATTATTGGCTATAGTGATTGCTATTAAATATTGACATCACTATTTGAATGGGAAACCATTTATAATTCACACAGATCATAATGAGTTTTAAACACGTACTGAAACAAAGGATGTGTACTCCATTTGAACGTTCACTTCTTAAACTCCTAGGATATGATTTTGAAATTATAGGAAAGGCAGGGAAAATAATGCAAATGATGATTTGTCTAGAAGGGTGTCTGGTGTGGAGATGTTTGTTGTCATGTTGACTCAAATTCTCAAGAAGAGTTGGGAGGAGGTTACTTTTCTGAAGGATCTTATCACCAGGTTGTCAAGTGAATTCTTACAGTCTAGCACATATCAATGGCAGTAGGGCATTGATTAATGGAAGGGAAGAGTAGTTGTTAATGTGTCATTAAGATCTAGGATATTGCGAATGATACATGAAGAATTTAGTGGGGGACATTCAGGCATGTTTTCAACTTTCAAAAGGCTTCAAGCCTTGTTCTTTTAGAAAAATATGCAGAGGGATACCAAGAATTGGGTGAGGCAATGCCAAACTTCCCAACAGAACAAGTATGACACTTTTGCTCCTGCTGGATTTCTACAATGATCTCCCATTGCTAAACATTGTTGGGTTGGCATAAACTTGAATTTCATCGAGGGATTACCTAACTCTAACAATCTGTGATCGTGATAATTATTAATAGATTCACCAAGTATGCAAATTTTATAACTCTTAAACATCCTTATTTTTTTGAAAATTAAAAGTCAAAGGTGAGAGCTTCTTTGTTTGCTATTTTAAACATCCTTATTTTGCTAAATGTATTATTCAATAATTCTTAGCCAATGTTTTCAAGCATTCTAGAATGCCTGAAACAATTACTAGTGATAGAGATCCAATTTTCTTGAGTTCTTTTTGGCAAGAATTCTATAGGCTATAAGGATTAGGGCGGGCATGTCTTCAAGTTACACCTCAACCTGATGGGCAAGTTGAAGTGATGAATAGAACTCTGGAAACATACCTCAGGTGCATAATAGGCGATTACCCTTCCAAAAGGAGTTATTTGTTACCTCTAGTGGAATAGTGGTATAATCCACACATCACACAGCCATTAACATGATACCCATTTGAAGCTTTATATGGCTATAGTTCATCCTTGCATGTGCTCGATTTTGCAGGTGATTCTAAGATAATCTCAGTGGGCCAAGCTGATGAAAATCAGAACAGTGATTAGGAGAAATTATTTCCTAATTATAAAATAGGAAATAAGAGGATATCATGGATATTCCCTTCAGGAAATTGCTGTAAATAGGGGTATTGCTGTAAATAGGAAATATTTTAGTTACCTAAATTAAGCTAGGACTTGTGCATATATTCAAAGGCACTTGTTGTGCAAAATAAGAAAAAAGATTACTTCTCTCTTCATGATATCAGAGCCCAGGACATTGTAACTCCTGGTTTCTTTTTTTTTTTCTGACACTTACTTGGCCTTCATTGCCAATAATGCCTTCTGGAAAACAGATGGCTGAATCTATTACCAGCAAAAACCCCAACGTGGAGGTCTCTTCCTCCCCTGAAATCTCCTCTGTTGGTAATCCCAAAATGTACACTCCTACCTCATATTGGTGAATTACAAACCTTGTTTCCATTTTACCAACTCAATGGTAAAGACTACCTCCACTGGTCACAAATGGTGAAGACTTTCCTTAAGGGCAAGGGAAAGTTTTCTCACCTATTAAGACCTGCTCCTACTGTTTCGAATCCCAAGTTTGAGGCTTGGGATGTAGAGGATTCCTTAATCATGTCATGGCTTTGGAACTCTATGGAATCAGACATTAGAGGCGCATACATGTTCCTCTCATCTGCTAAGGAGATATGGGATGTTGTTAATCAATCTTATTCTAAAGTAAATGATGCCTCTTTAATTTATGAGATTAAGACCAAAATCTCATCTATCAAGAAAGGTACACACTCTGTCACTAAATACTACAATCTAATAAAGAGTCTTTGGCTTGAGTTGGATCAGTATCAGAATTTTAAAATGCAGTGCAGCGATTACAGTGTCAAATTACAAAAGTTTGTAGAAAGGGAAAGAATTTTTGAATTCTTAGCAGGTCTTAATGTTGAATTTGACCAACTTCGAGTTCAAATACTTGGTAAAGACCCTATACCGTCTTTGAATGAGGCCTTTTCACTCATCCGGGCAGAAGAGAGCCAGAGAATTGTGATGTTGGAATCCAAATCTGCTGAAAGATCAGCATTCATGTCAATCAAAACCAACAAAGAAGCCTTTATCCACCACCAACAAAATCCTCAAAATAAGGAAGCTGTCTAGTGCAGTTTTTGTAAGAAGCCTCGTTACACTAGAGAGACCTGCTGGAAGTTGCTTGGGAAGCCACAAAAAGCACGGAAAGAAGGGGCAAACAAGGATGGACAGGCCAAAGCCCACATCACTGAACCTACAAACTCTAGAGATTCTGATCAAACTAGATAAGAACCAAAAGGACTTAACAAAGAAGAGATTGAGCGCCTAAGAGCATTATGAATTCCCTGGAAGGTGCTGGTGCATCATGTTCATTAGCCCAGTTAGGTGATTTTTCTAATTCTCATGCTCTCAATGCCTCATTAGTATCTCCTAGGTATTCTTGGGTCGTAGATTCAGGTGCTATAGACCATATGACTACCTCTCATCATTCTTTTATTTCTTATAACCCCTGTCCCAGTAACAAAAAAGTTAAAGTTGCAGAGGGCTCTATTACTACTGTTGTAGGTCAAGTAACCATTCCTTTGTCCCCTAATCTTCTCTTGAAAAGAGTACTACATGTTCCCAAATTTTCTGCCAATCTTTTGTCCATTAAAAGATTTACCAGACTTGAATTGCTTTTCCATCTTTGATCCTAATTATTGTGTATTTCAGGATCGGGAAATAGGGAAGATGATTGGGCATGCTAAGGAAAAGGATGGACTCTACCTTCTGGAATCTAATAGTGGAGACAAAACCTCACATCCGTCCTTGACTTTCATGACCTTAGATACTTTAAACCCTATTTGGCTTCACCATTATCGTTTAGGTCATCCTTCTTTTAGTTTATTGAGAACCATGTTTCCTAATTTGTTTAAAAGCAGTGATCCTAACAATTTTCATTGCGATGTGTGTGAGAATTTGCCAAACACTACCGTACTTCCTTTCCTTTGAGCAATAATAAATCTAAATTTCCTTTAATTTTGATTCATTTTGATATATGGGGACCTTCAAGGATACTTAATGTGTCAAGAGCTAAATGGTTTGTTACCTTTATTGATGATTGCTCAATGGTCACGTGAGTCTTTCACATGAAAAACAAATCAGAGGTCAGTGGGATTTTTCCTAATTTCTTTCATATGAGAAAAAATCAGGTTGGGGTGAGCATAAAAGGGGTCAGTGGTGATAATGCTTGGGAATACTTTAATCAAACCTTATCTTCTTTCTTTCAACATGAAGGCATTTTCAATTTTTCATCTTGTGTTGATATACCTCAACAAAATGAGGTGGCTGAGTGTAAAAATTGACATTTACTGGAAGTCACTAGAGCATTATTATATCAAATGAATGTCCCTAAACAATATTGGGGAGAGGCTGTTTTAATTGGAGTTCACTTGATAAACAAATTGCCTTCACGACGTCTGGAGTTCAAAAAATTGGTAGAAATCCTCCATAATTTCTTCCCCAGCTTTAATATAAATAGTCTAACTCCAAGGGTGTTTGGATGTGTTAGTTTTGATCATATTCATGCTCACAATAGGGGAAAACTTGACCCACGAGCCCAAAAGTGCATCTTTGTTGGCTATTCTCCTTCATAAAAAAGGTATAAATGTTTTCATCCTCCCTCACATAAATTCTTCATTTCCAAGGACGTGTCATTTGTTGAGAGTCAATCTTTCTTCCCTAATACTTATCTTCAGGGGGAGATGGCGAATTCTACGGAAGATAAGTATAGGGAGACTAACTTCTTACTTGATGGCAGAAAGGGCCCACCCAGATACCTTAAAAAATATTGCACCTATCCCTAACAAGCCTCTCTTAGTCTACTCATGACGGGATATTGTCCAAACCTTACCAGAGCAGGCTCAAGGATCTAACCCAAAATCAGGTACTGAAATACAAACCCTAAACTTGATGATTTGTATGTCCCTATAGCTCTTAGGAAGGGCACACGAACATGCACTAAATACCCAATTTCACACTACACTTCACTTGACAAAGGTTCTCCAAGCCATAAATGTTTTCTTACAAAAATAAATTCAAGGTCCACACCACAAACACTTGATGAGGCATTTAGGGATAGGAATTGGAAAAGTTCCATGGATGATGAGATGAATGCATTAATTAAGAATCAAACATGGGAAATAGTGGATTCACCAAAAGGAAAAAAAAAACAGTAGCATGTAAATGGCTATTCACGATTAAATATAAAGCAGATGGTTCAATGGAAAGATATAAAGCAAGGCTACTAGCTAAGGGGTATACTCAAACTTATGGGGTTGATTATCATAAAACTTTTGCCCCAGTAGCAAAAATGAACACTATACGTATACTGTTATCCTTGGCAGCTAATTTCGATTGGCCTGTGCAGCAATTTGATGTAAAGAATGCCTTTTT
>JANIHZ010000002.1:35930154-35942163 GCA_027478365.1 Erythroxylum rufum | reverse complement strand
ACAGTCATTTACATGTGCAAAATTTACTATTCACGTGTATGTGTATGCATGACTATATCAAGACAATTCTAAGCACTTATAAACCATTCCAAATTACTATTCTACCATTCCCATCGGTGATGGGATGTTACAGCCAAAAGTCCTGTGTTCAAATTCCCCTAATTGCACTCTCTCGATCGAGTTTATTATACAGGGCTTGCCTATTACGGAGTATTCGAATGACGTGATTTGTAGGCTATTGTATTAATCCAGAAGTTTACCCAGTGCACATTCAAAGAATAGTAGCTGCGGGTTCCTCCGTTTCAAAAAATGAAGGAATAAGGTTTCTCTTCCTTGGTGCTCGGTGTTTAGGAAGATGAAAGAATTAGGAATGAAAAGAATAAGCTTACGCCCACCTATGATAATGATTGATTCTATTATTGCACTTAGTTTGCTTCATTATGTGATTAACCAATAAAAAATTCTTTGTTGTTCATATGATCTCAATCTCATTGTAATTAAACTGGGTCATATTATGAACATGTCAAGTGAAACGTGCATAGTGTGCCATAAGTTAATGAGTGAAATGTGATTAGAAATAAAACTCACTTAAGCTTTTGACAATAACAAATTTAATAATTGAATGAAGTGCAATAATCTTAACTATTGCCAAGGGACTGTACCGTAGACTGCAAGGATCAAAGGATTGTGCTAACAGTTGCATACCTTCTTCTCAAACATCTCGTGCAAGCGAAACACAAAATTATGCTGATAAACTAATGATAATGAACTAATTAAAACCCCAATTACCTGTAGAAGAATAACCCTCGTGTGAATAGGCAGAACAACAGTTGGTGTAGAAGACCCTCATATGAACTGCTAGACGAAGGAAATAGACAGAATAGACAAAGAAGAAGACTACTGCACACACTAGACACACACTAGAGAGTACTAGACGCACACTGGAGAGTATTGGACTCACACTGGACACACCCTCGAAGACGAGAAATATTGGACGCAGGACATTCAATGGAGACGGAGGATGAAGACTGTTTCTAATTAATTTGGTTATCAATATGTAGAAAATGACGTCGCAATAATAACAATAACTATCGTAACTATTCAATATGATATCAGAACATGCATCTAACATTCACAATACATTTTTCAAAAAAGAAAAAAATCACAACACATATCAATAACATACAAGGCACTAACATTATTATATTTAATTTGTTGATGGGCATACATGCATATATCGTATATTTACAACATCCAAAACACGTATTACAGGCACAAAGTAAATTATATGTCGATTATTATACTGAATCAATACAACAATCATCATTAAAAATTCTCAAACTTCTCAATTAATCAAATCCCTAATTATATGGTCATGCTTATTTAGGGTTTTAACAAACCTAACTCAATTAATGAATTGATTTAATCATAACAAAATTAATCATACACATGAACAATAAATCATACAACCCGGAAAGCCTAATTGAATGAACATTAATTACTATCTTTACAAATACCAAATGTAGCTTATACTAAATGTCGCTAATAGTTTTAAAAACTCACGAAACATCTAGAAACTAGCAAAATTATTTCAACTAAAATCATAGTCAAGTGGTGACTTTTAGATACCATTTTCAAATTGTAGCCAAAATATAGTAACCAAAATGCTACTTTGTTGTAGTGAAAGGTGTCACATGAAACTCACATTATGCTACTCACGTTACCATCCTTGATGTTACCATTTTTGAAGTTTTTTTTTTGAAAATGAAAATAGATTAATAATAAAAGAATAATACATGGTATAGTCCAAGGAGATCAAAGGAAAAAGCTAACACAAAAAAGCAAGGAAATAAGAACATAATAATAACAGGTCTCAGAATATTATGAGTAGAGCATTCCAACGTTAGGAGCGCCTATGGATCCGCAGCCAAAGCTAAGCATAAGACCCACGAAGAAAGCCTAGATCCTTAATGTTGCACAAAGACTGGAGTTGTAATAGTGAGATAAATTCATCGTCAGCAAAATCTCACGAATTTTCCCAATTAATATTGATATCAAACCATCTTTAGTGGAAGCTTGAGTCTTGAAGCGTCGAAGCTTTTTTTTTTTCATGATTTTGATTGATATTTGTTTCAAAGTAACTAGTCTTTCATTTTAATGTTGCATAAAATTACCGCTAAAAGTAGACATAATGTATTTTTAAACCATATGTTGAAAAGTTAGCTACCTAAACACTTTTACATAAAAACTTATAGCCTCATTTAGTTCGAGTTTACAACGCACCATAGAGTTGGGTCCTCCATGAAATGTAACACTGCCCTACCCTGCGCAGCTCGATTGTTCTTCAGGTAAGAGGTTTTTCCTTCTGATTGTTACTGTTTGGTTGCACTTACTTTTAGAATAACAGATTTTATTAGTTACTTCTTCATGAGGTTGCTAAAAGAAACTTGAGTTATATGTAACTCCAAATCTCACGAAACTTCATGCATAAGCAACTGACCATGAAACTTAAAGATAAAACACTAGTTTTTATCACTAGTCAATATCTGCAAAAAGACAACTTAATGTAAGTTCAACAAAAAAAAAAAAAAAAAGAAAATTGAATAACTCACTCATTACACGCTCATTCCACCATATTTTAAAACTATGTCTTAATTTAAGCTTGACTTTGGTGTCAAATTAATCTATCATACCCCAAGTTAAGCTATTTTTACTTGACCCAATATAGAGAGTCACCTAATGCTAAGCCAATCTGGTATGGTTCACCATTGCACTATGGCTTTAACTTGCACATTCACACAATGTTTAATATTATGAAAAATAAATAAAAATATAATCCCTTATCATTACCTCATTAAAGTATAAATATATCTAAACCAATATTAGAAATACAAATAAATAAAACTATGATGAATAGCTACTACAACAAAGTAGCCTATTGAAATAAATTCGCTGGCGCTGAATGGTTCACGAGTTCTTAAAAACTATTAGTGACGTTTAATATATGCTACGTTTTATATCCGTAGCTAATAAGATTTTGCAATGCTTTTTACTATAGACACAGTTTTATAGCTAAATGTTTTTAAATACAAAAAATATTTCGTAGTTAAAATTTTTTCTCAAAATTAAGATTTTTAGCTAAAACCCACAGATTTCATGATATCAACTACAAAAATATATTTTGTGGTGAAAAATATTTGACCATGAAAATATATCAGTAGCCAAAAGTTTACTTTTAACTACGAATATATTATATATGTAGTTTTGGTTACAAAATTTAAAATTTGTCACGTACCTATGGACAAATCTGTTCCAACGTAACTACAGGCAATGTTTTCTAAATTTCGCAGAAGAAAATTTAGTATATTTTTGATCCAAAAGAAGGAGAATAAAAAATATTATAAATGTTATCATTTTTGTGAGACTTATAACCTAATTAAGTTTCTTCGAAGCTCTCATGATACTTAACAGGCAATTAAGCTGAGGTTGAAGGAGTCGTGAGCTTGAGGCTGGACGGTCATGGATTCAGCTTCTCCCCGAGCCTCTGGTGTCATGCTTTGCATACATACACGTACCTCTAATCATAATGCATTGAAAGTTGTTATTTACTCTGCATAATCATAATGCATTGACAGTTGTTAGTTTGCATAATCTGGATTTGTTACGAATAATAATCAGTGAACGTAACAGATGCATGGAAGAAAGAAAGAGAAGGACGTTGTCTTTGTAGTTTTTCAATATAACTTCAACTTTTATTTTAATGAATTGTTCAAGATAATTGTTATCTTTTTAAATATTATTTAAAAATTTTCATTGATTGTTTGACATCAAAATAAAAGATTAATCTTTTAGAAAGTTTGGATATAGTTGAAATTGAAAAGAAGTAAAAGGAAGGTTTGTAGATCTAAATTATTAGCAACAACGTTAACTTTATTATTCACAAGCAAATTTTAAACACTTATCTAAATAAGATTTAGATAAATGGATAGGAATGCCTACTTTTATAAACTGATTAATGATAAATTTGCTTTTAATATTAGATAAATGCATTTTTACTTTAATTTTGTTTGGATTTTACCAAGTCAAAATTTGGTTTAAAGTATATCTAATATTGTATTTTTAAAAAAACTATATTTAATATTTCTTTTTTATTTATTCTCGAGGATAGGATAGTATATTATTTATAAACATCAAATCGAAGATAATGTTATATCTTGTTAAAAAATTATGTTTTCAAGGAAATGTTTTATAAGGTGCAAATACCAAACTGTGGACACATTATACGTAAACTGTTTTCAATTTGGTATTTGCACCGAAAACATTTAATTTAATATATTTTATTTATTATTTAAATAATAGACTAAAATTAAAAATACATTAAAATCTATAACACTCAATAAGTCATTTAAATTTAAACTAAATTTCTAATTAAGTTTGGACTTGAGAAAATTTTTTTAATTGAATATTCAATTTAATATATTTTATTTATTATTTAAAAGTACTTTCTTATTTGTCATTTAAAAGGGAGTTTTAAAAAAAGTATAATATAGTAAAAAATGATATATATTATTTTAAGGATTAAATATTCCTTCCATGAGTCCCGACCATTAAAAAAAGAAAGAAATAATAAAACAATAATTATGATAATTATCAAAAGAAGTAAATACAGCACTTAACGAGGATAAAAATATGCCAAAAATAGATAAGATCTCGCTAGATACTCCATTGATTCTGGCCACACAACATTATCTCGACAACAACAATTTCTCTGAATTACAACTTTTTAATTTTTTCCATAATCATCTGCAAAAAGGGCTCGATTTATTGGATCATTGGAGAAAACATTAAATATCCTATCCTATCCTATCCTATCCAGAAGAATTAAAAAATAAATATTAAATATATTTTTAACAAAATATAATATTAGATATTCTCTAAACTAATTTTTGACTTGGTAAAATAGGATTTAAAATTAGCCTTAAAATGCATTATCTAATCGTAAGAGGAGATTTATCATTAATTAGTTGAGATAAATCTATATATGAGATATTTACGCACTCCTATCCACTTACCTAAATCTTATTATAAGTACACCATCATTCTTCGTGCTTCCATTCCTACGTACCCATAGCATCCAAAACTATTCTTCTTGCATCCATTCTTACGTGCCCATGGCTAAGCTATTTAGTTATTTTCCCGTTATTTATATTTTAACGACTTTGCTCTTTGTTGATGCTAGGGATCATCACCATAGAGTATTGGTCTCAGAAAATGATTCAAGTGGCAAAACATATACCTACATTTGTCATCGTGAGAGATATGCTCTCATGGGATTGGAAATGTCAAACTTAGTCTTTTGTGACTCATCTCTTCCTTACGATGTTAGGGCAAAGGATTTAGTAAACCGGATGACACTATCTGAGAAGGTGTTGCAACTTGGAAATCATGCAAAGGGAGTTGCTAGGTTGGGACTACCAAAATATAATTGGTGGTCAGAGGCTCTTCATGGTATTGCTAACAACGGTCCAGGAACCTTCTTCGACGAACTTGTGCCTGGAGCCACTAGCTTTCCCAATGTAATCCTTTCAACTGCATCATTTAACGAATCGTTGTGGAGAACGCTTGGCGAGGTACAATACTATTCCTCAGTATCATTTCCTTTTTTTTCCAACAAAAAAGAGCAGGATGAAACTTGACCATGTCCAATTGACTTGCAGGTGGTCTCAACAGAAGGCAGGGCCATGTACAATCTAGGCCGAGCTGGATTAACATTTTGGAGTCCAAACATTAATGTTGTGAGGGACCCTAGGTGGGGAAGGATACTAGAGACTCCTGGAGAAGATCCATTTGTTGTTGGAAGACATGCTGTGAATTATGTTAAGAGGCCTTCAAGATGTTGAAGGAACCGGGGACTGTCAAGATTAGAACTCTAGGCCTCTCAAGGTTTCTTCATGTTGCAAGCACTTTACTGCTTATGACCTCGAAAACTGGGCAGACCATTCACGTTTAACTTTTGATGCCAGGGTATATACTGTTTGAAACGCTTTCGTTTATACTTATATCTACTCTTTAAGTGTAACAAAATATATAACTTTATGCTTCTGTTTGCTTTGTTCTTGTAGGTGACAGAGCAAGATATGATTGAAACATTCAATAGACCATTTGAAATGTATGTTAAAGATGGTGATGTGAGCAGTGTTATGTGCTCTTTCAATAAAATCAATGGAATACAACCCTGTGTGGATCCAAAACTCCTAAACCAAACTTTTAGAACTGAATGGGATCTTCACGGGTATAAAACAGAAAATTCTACCGGCAATTAAATTGCTGAAAACTTACAAGGATTAAATTATTTATTGTTTTTGCCTTCCCAGATATATTGTTTCTGATTGCGATTCTATCGAAGTAGTTGTTGACAACCAACACTTCTTGGGGGATACAAGAGCGGATGCAGTTGCGCAAGGACTGAAAGCAGGCAGGCATCAGTTTTATCATAGTGATTTTGCAATTTTTGATAATATAAATTAATTTATTAGAAACTCCTCAACTTGTTGACAGGTTTGGATCTGGATTGTGGAACTTTCTATTCCGATGCTGGTGAAGCTGCAGTGAAAGAGGGGAAACTTAGAGAAGAGGACATAGACAGGTCATTGAAATACCTTTACGTGGTGCTCATGAGGTTGGGTTACTTCGATGGGAATGCTAAGTACGAATCTCTGGGAAAGGATGATGTGTGCAAAAAGGAACATATAGAATTAGCAGTAGAAGCAGCAAGACAAGGAATAGTCCTAATGAAAAATGAAGATAAGGCCCTACCTCTGATGTCAAATGGAAAATTAAGCGTAGCAGTGGTTGGACCTCATGCAAATGCTACCAAGGCCATGATTGGTAACTATGCAGGAATTCCATGTAGATATGTTACTCCTGTTGATGGTATCAAACAATATGCAAAAGAGGTTCACTATGAAATGGGATGCGATGATATTGCTTGCAAAAACGAAAGCTACATATTTAATGCTGTGGAAGCTGCAAAGAAAGCTGATGCTACTGTGATAGTAGCTGGCATTGATTTGTCTATTGAACGTGAATGGGTAGATAGGAATGACCTCCTCCTCCCCGGTTATCAAACTCAACTTGTCAATCAAGTGGCTGATGCTGCTAAAGGACCCGTCATTCTGGTTATAATGAGTGGAGGAGCCATAGATGTTTCGTTTGCTAAGAATAACAAAAAGGTAAAGGCTATACTGTGGGCTGGATACCCTGGACAAGACGGTGGTGGTGCAATTGCGGATATCATATTTGGAGCATATAATCCAGGTACTTGATATATATATATGCAAATTAACGTGCTTGACTTGTTAATAATGAATCTTTCTACTTCTTCTAGGCGGAAGGCTTCCTCTAACATGGTACGAGAACAGCTATGTTGACCAGCTACCCATGACTTCCATGCAACTGAGGCCTATTCAGGAGTTGAAGTATCCAGGTCGCACCTATAAATTCTTTGAAGGTCCAGTAGTTTATCCATTTGGTCATGGGCTTAGCTACACCAACTTCCAGTACACTTTATTATCAGCAGAAAGGTTACTCAAACTAAAGATGAACAAATTCCAACACTGCTACAACTTGAAATTTACAAGCGATACTTCGAAACCTGAATGTCCTGCACTCAAGATTGACGAATATTTGAGCTGCAAACAAACATTTAGATTCCAAGTAGAAGTGAAAAATGTGGGTTCTGCTAATGGAAATGAGGCTATTATCGTTTACTCCAAGCCCCCAGAAGGAATTGCAGATACTCATATCAAGCAGGTTGTTGGGTTCAAGAGAGTTTATGTTCCCCAAGGACAAAGTGTGAAGGTGGATTTTGAGCTCAATGTCTGCAAAAGTTTAAGGCTCATAGACTACAATGCTTACAGTGTTTACCCTCTGGTAGCCATACTATTGTGATAGGAGATAACGTTGTATCTTTCCCAGTTCAGGTTAGCTTTTGCTAGGTTTATTAACTGTGTTATGTCCAACCCACTGGTAGTATACTTGGCTTTTGCTTGTGAGTAATAAAATTTGTTTCTAATAATTGAGATACAAACCTTCCTTCCTTCTACTTCTTTTCAATTTTAACTATATCCAAACTTTCTAAACGCACTACAGCAGAAAACACATTTATCGTCACTAATATTCATTCTCGAGGATTTATATTCGTCGCAAAAATCGTCACAAAATTTCCGTAGCAAAAAATTATACGCGACTTTTTCACTAAATTGTCGCTAATATGTGTTTGCTACGAATAGTGTTCGCTATTATAGGCGAAGATTTAGGCAACTTTTTTCTAAATCGTCGCTAATGAGTTTTGACAATGCTTCCTTTTTGTTGCTAAATTTTATTAGCTACGTTCTTTTAAATATACTTAAAAGTTTTTAGCTACATTTTCGACATCATAGCTAATACTTTTGGCTACGAAAAGGAAGCGTAGTGAAAACTTATTGGCAACATTTTAAAAAATGTAGCTAAATATTTTTAGCGAAGCTTTGAATTTTTAAATATATATTATAACTAAATGTTATATCATGTAGATTATAATTATTGGTGAGCTTTTAATCGATATTATTTTATGTAATATTTATCATTTTTTGTTGTATAATTTATTATGCAAAAATATAATAAAAAATAATTGAAAATTAGAAGCATTATATATAGAAATTAAAATATCATTAACTATGATGGTGTACGATATGTTACTTACAATTTCAAAAATAATTAAATACAAAATAAAAATAAAAATATTAATTTAATGACTAATAATCATTTTTCATTTTCATAACTTACATAATTTGGGCCGAGTAAAATTTTGACTAACTTTTCAAGCTTGAACAACTTTTTTCATTACGTTCTAATTTAGCATGAAGCGACTGGTTGTCTTCTTCAAGACGTTGAACATATTGTAGTCTTGACGAGGATGAAGCAGTTAGCTTTAGCCCAAACTCAAGACTTTTGATGTAGTCGAATCTTGTTTCAAGCACTTTGTTGCAAATGTTATCTATATTTAGCTTATTTTTGTTAGATATCGATGTTTGCAATAACTCTTGTATCTTATTCTAAAATTTTAAAAATAAAATTATTATTTAATTCAAATATTATTAGTTAGTACTACATAAATAAATAAACTTAAAAATTAAACAAATTTTTATACTTACATAATTATTGTACACTTCTTCAGTTATCCAACCTTCACCTTCCTTATAGTATGTCAATTTGTAAAGTGTGATCTTATTACATTGTTATCTATGTAGTTCCTTCTGACTCTGTCTTACAGAAAAAAATACAAAACATAATAAATAATATTGTATTTACTGGTGTAATTATAACTTGTAAACAAAGAACTTACATATTTATTTCGCAAAACAACAAATGATTTAGAGCCTTGGTTATTTGGAGTTTTTTATTTTTCCTCTGTTAACATTGGCTTTTTCACACTTTTCTTAAATAAAGAAAAGAAATAGTCATTAAATTGTATAACAAGATTAATGGAAGCAAATGTGATGAGAAAAAAACAAACCTTAAAATTGGCATAGGCCCGATAATTGTTGGACACCCCGCCCTCCTAGGACATACGCTCAACATTCTAAGTGACATCTAAATGCGCATTTCACAAGGGTGGCATGCCCACACCAATCAAACATCAAAAAGAAAGTTATTTCTCCTATTTCAAAACAGATTTTGGGAAACCTCAAACTGGAATTACAATATGACTTCTTCAGAACATTTGCTCCCCATTGTCTTAAGTTTCTAAAGACACCAAAATCATTCAATTTGGTTCATAAATATAAAAATTATAGCCCAAACATTTTTAGACTGTTATTAAACTGAAACAGTACACTATACTCAAATTCCATCTAGAAATTGATAGTCTTCAAGACTGAATTAAAATTCAATTTCTTAAGATAATTTGTAGATCTATGTCTCTAGTCACTTAAAAATAAGAATCATCTCATTTGGAGTTCTACAGATCGAGATATCTTCAAAATACCAAAGTATGTTCAGTAAAATATCCAATTCATACTCTTCCAACAGATACCCTTACTTTGATTCAATCAATCTTTTTCAAATCAATAACAAAAGCTATAAATTTTTATATAGAGATATAAAAATGTGTTAGGAATCGATTGGTTCAAAAATCAGGTCATTTGGAGGTCGGATGACAAAGTTATGTCCAAAAGAATCAAACACGATTTTGTCCTCAATCATACTGAACCTATTTTGGGATAGTTGGCATAACTTTCAATAAAGTTATTAGATTAAGGTCATTCTTAGTTAGTTTGAAAGAGGCCTTCTAGATCTACAACATTTATGAAGACTACAAAGTGAGATTTGGCCATTTATAGGGCCAAAAATGCAAATCTCTGAAAGCGTACAGTGCACATCTGCCTAACGGACATACAGGGGGCTGGGGGCCTTTCCAGACCCAAGAAGGTCCGTTTAACGGAGTTAATGTCCGTTTAATAGACATGAGCGACGCTGGGGTCCTTCCAAACCTGAGAAGGTCTATTTAACGGACCTAAAGTTTGTCTAACGGACATTGGTGATACCTAAGCCCCTCCAAATTCTCTCCAATAGTTCCTACATCCATTCTAACATCACTTTCACTCATAATCTTCTCAAATTCACCCCTTCTAGTGCAATATCACTTCTTAACAATTCAACTACCAAATTGATCTCATAAAACTCTCAATTTTCAACTCATTTGATTCATCTTATTCAACTACATCTCATCATTTAATATAGTTGTCCTGATATACATCCTATGCAGCATTACCAACTTATAATGGTCATATCTCTCAACTCCGATATCAAAAAATTACATACTTTATACTGTTGGAAAGCTAAGAGGATAAGTTACAATTCCAATAATACAACTTTGTCTAAATCCATCTAAACTAATATAGTTTTTTCCCCTGAAGTCAGAACACAGTTCCTATCTTTCTTTTCCATATTACATCTCACTTATATGTAACAACAATTCGTATTCAAAATTTATCATCTCAAATTGATAACTTCCCCAAGTGTACCTAATTCCAACTTAACCTCATCCTTAATTAATTCATATTTCAACTCCACCTCATCCATACACAAACTCACATTTCAACTTAGCAATCATCCATACACAAATCCATATTTCATTAACATCATAAAATAAGAGTTTTACAAAGCTTTAATGGCATTCCAAGCCACATTACATCATGGGTATCAAATCCCAAAATACAAAAGATACATAAACAATAATTGCTCAAATGCGACTAAAGCCTTGTTTTACATAATCTAACTTCAAATACAAAAAATATGCATAATCGGAGTGATGTCATGACTCTTTTTCACTCGATCTTTTGCTCATCACCTGGAGATGGGACGAAAAGGGGTGAGCTTAAAAGCTCGTGGGTAACAGTAAAAAACCATTGAAAACATTCACTTGTTATAGAAAATTCTCATTGAGTTCATAAAACACATGATTCTTAAATTTCAACCAAATTCACAATAAAACAAATCATGTATGCATCAATCTTATCAACATATCATGAGCATATAAGCACATCAAAATGATTTGGGTAGGTCCATAAACAGAACGAACTAACACATTTCCATATAATGGTCATGTGTAGTCGTAAACAGAACAAACTAACACAATCCCACATAGTAGTTTTGTGTAGTCGTAAATATGAGAGAGTCCTTGAAGGAGCTCCATGCCACTAACGGGCAAGCGGGAGATGCCTTTAGTCGAAGTGCACTTGACATACAGAATGGACCAAACCAAACTCACATAACATGTATTTCATAACTTGTAAACTTGTTGCCTAAAATGGCACATTTCCGAAACTTGCTTTCATAAACATAAAGTCTTTTCAAAATCATTTCCATATCACAATTCATACACCAAAATATGTAGCAATTTTGCAAATCATTCAAAAGCAACAAAAGCAACATTTATGAAGTAATTGAAATCATTTTATTTTCTTG
>JANIHZ010000002.1:35715660-35729655 GCA_027478365.1 Erythroxylum rufum | reverse complement strand
TCTGTTAATAAAGTTTGAAAATGTATTTTCTTTATGTTATTTGGGCCTGTAAATATTCTTTGGATTTCTGTTCTGAGTTTTACGACATGTATTATATGTGTGTGGGTTTGAGTTATTAAATAAATAATATCAGTGTGATGTTTGGTTTTATTTGTTCTGTCTTGGGTGGCATCCATGTATCCTCCCAGGGGGTATTTGGGTGTTACAACAATGGTGGTGACTATAGGAGGTAGCACTGACACGAACGACAGTGAGAAGACAAGCGATGGTTGGAGACGGAGAAACTAAAGCTGCAGTTGGAGAGATAAGGAGTTAGAGAGTCGCGAAAGTTACACTATGGTTTGATGACCATAGGAACATTGGAGAAATGAGGAGTTGCAGATGTTTCTAGTGAATTTCTGCGAAAACGATCGGCGCGTGTGAATCACACGCCCACTGTTCTCCGTAACACGTCTGAACAGACATGGAAGGAGTGTAGTACATGCGCCTGCACAGTAGCCTATGGCGCGTGTACGTGCGAGACAACCTCTCCTCTCTTTATTTGTTTTATTTTAATGTTTTTAAAACTTTAATTTCTATTAAATTAACTTAATGGAGATTAAATTAGTTTATATTCTTAATAAAATTGAAAAAGTGTTTTTTCAAATTTTCAAATTGTTTTCAATCGGTATTTTTATTATGAATATTTTAGAATTTGGTTTAATTTTCAGTAGTTGAATTATTAAATTAAATTTATTATTAAATCAATAATTAGAATCAAGCAAAGTTTTTGAATAATTTCTTTCATAATTAGTTTATGTTTGAAAATATAAATATAATAAAATTATTTTGACGAGATCAAAATTTTGAAAATTTAAATCCTTCAATTAACTATTAATTACACATTAGGAATGTGATAGTTGTCTTCCATTATTTAGGAATAAAATCACAATTTTGTTTATTGCTTGACTTGTTTAGTAAACCCAAGTCTACTTTAATCTCCATATAAGTTTTATCTCAAATTGATGAATCCTACTTAACTAAATTTCTATAATTTAAATGTGCAAATTCATGATCTTATAAATTTAGAGGCATGATTATGAATAATATATATGACATATTTTTGCAAGGTATCTATCTCAGTTTTTCCTTTTGTGGCATTCACATCTCCTTCTTTGCCTTGATTCCTATTATTTGGTTGCAAATCCTTTTCGATGAGCTCCAAATAATCACTAGTTTGGAAGGTTCTCCTTGTTGGCTTCTATGTGGACATATTTCTTGGCAGCCAAATGTAAGTGATTGGCACCTTACCCTCAATAAGGTTGTTTCTTTCATCAAATCTTATCAGTGGTATCTTGTAAGGTAGTTTTCTATTAGCTTCAATAAGAATACACACACGGGTATAATTTACCCTCTTTCAAGTTAGTTGCCTCATCCAAATACATTGGTTCCTAATATAACTAGAATGATGACTTAAATCTCTAGTAGTCTATTATTCCAATGGAATGTGATGAATATTTAACTATATAGGAATGTGTTTTTGCTTAATATCAAGTATGTTGATACCTGGTTTCTAATCCTAGAGAAACAGTGGCTTAATGTTGAAGTGCCTAGGTCTGCATTCAAGAAATTTCTGCGCTAGAGATGGTTATGAATGAGTGCCTTTTGTCTAGGAAATAGCCTAAGAGTATCGATTCCCATTTTACCGTTTCTTCCTTCAGGATCTCAATGGCCGAAGCTACTGTGGCTTTACCTTTATTAATAAAAAGACATTAGTATGTAGTATCGTATAATATGATGATTAGGTCAAATCTTAAGTCCTATATTTCACAATGACTAAAAAATCTAATTAGTTCGACCAGTTTAACCGTAAAAATTTTGAATCAACCAATTTTTTGGTTTCATTTTCAACTTTTAGTTCAATTTATTTTAATAACTCTTGTTATTAAAACTGATCAGTTTATTAATTAATTGGTCAATTTTAATAAATTAATAAATTCTTATAAACTAAAATAAATAAATAAATTCTTATAAACTAAAATAAATAAATAAATTTTTATTTAATAATCTCTTTTTAATTAAACTTTAAATTTTATCAAATTTTTTAATCATATTTTAAATTCTTTACTAATTAACTTCCAATTTAGTTTTTAAAACATTGATAATTATTATATTATTTTTAATGCAATATACATTTAGATAATGGAAATATAAATGATTAACATAAAAGTTTCCATACTTTTGAAATCATCATTAACTCTTTCCTTCTGAACTTATTCATGGATATGGGGTAAATAATTGGGACCAGACCGACTCATTGGTACGTTTGGCTTGGTTCCCATATCCTGACATGACGCAATAATAACCAAACATCGTAATTGAGAAATAAAATCTCCATTTCCTTACAACAAGAGAGTTGGCAATGGACTGTAGACAAGCCTATGGGTACATACCTCTCAAAGGTGTTTCGCAGAGCAATATGAATGAGCCCAAGGCCAAGAGTATGCATACATGCATAGCTCTCTCTATACAAACAAAGAGTTTTGAGTTAAATAAGTAGGGTACTCGTAAAACAGACTGATTGTATTCCTGGAATTATACATATGATGGATTTCCCCGACAAATAAAATTTCCAAACAAGATCACTGTTAAAACCTGAGACAGATTACACTTCCAATACACTCGTAGATTACATCCAAGGCTGGGATAATACCCATCAGAGGTCTCAACAATAACAATCAATTTTATCGGCCTCCAGGACTTCTGTTCCATGATAAATAAGAAGGATCTCCAAGTCGCCTGAGATGACATAGCACGAGATACCAAGTAAGCACTCAAGACATTGTCTCAAACTCAGCTATCTCAAATATACAATTGGATGATGAAAACAAATGGCAGGTAGAAGCTGCTCTGGATGAGCCAATTAAGGTGAAATACATGTCCTACCCCCTTGCTTGCTCTCTCCCTCACACACACACACACATATACATGTAAGCATGTGTGCCTGTGAGCACGCAAACATGCACACACCAAGGAATGTGCACAGGTGTCACTATATTCACCATCATCCTACAGATATTATCTCCATAACACAAACAAATTTCAAACATGGCCAGAAGATGCAATATTTCACAAAGACCAGGTTTGGTAACTCCTACATTAGAGGACCTGTATCATTTTTTGACACAATCCAACCTTCTGTAAAGAAAGATCAGAAATGGAATAGGACAACAAAAACGTTGACACATCAAGTTTCAAAAGTGAACTGTAAATTCCCCATCAAATCATAACTCTACATGCAAAGGACTCATTCCGGTCTCATGATTGGTAAAACAAATTGAACAAGTCAAGGCACCTACATATACGAACAGAAAAGTTACCTAGGCTTGACCAAATATATGACAGTGAAACAAACTGCCAAGAAGAAACACAACCCGCCTACAGTGAGGTAAGCAATGCCAAGGAAGTCATTCTTTCCACCAAGCCAGCTTGTGGTTGAAAGTACAAGTTTCTTCTTGCCATTGAAACTGTAAGTATTGTAGTTATTCTCCAAGGTCACATCTATGACATCATTTGGCCTGAGATCCTCCTCAATCTTTCCATACAACTTTCTAAAAGTAGGAAGTGCTGCCGTTCGCATCCAAACAATGAGGTCCTCTTGCTCACTCAGCTATTAAAGTAGAAAAATTGTTATTCAGTCAGATCCCAAATTTGCAGTTTCAGGAAGCACCTTTAAGCAAGGACTTCCAACAAATAAATAAATTTCAGCTGAAGTAGTATTGGATGATGTACAGAGTAAGCATTGAGGCAAAGTATAGAAACTTTGGAACAGGCAATAAAAACAGCATGAGAAACCACACATAAAGCAATAGAACCCAAATTCTATACTAATGTCCTAGCATTTTAACATCTACCTTTTGACCAATACTGTGACTCAATCTCTGTGCTCTTTGTATATCCCATAAATAAAGCACATCAGCACAAATGCACCAAATAAAACTCAACATTCAAGAATATAATTCTTCTGACCAATTTAGACATGAGAGGGAAGATCACATTCCATTTAGGTTATGAGGTACACAAGCTTATTACTTTTGCCAATTCAACATAGCCATAGGAAGGGATGGCATTTCTTCCTCTGTTTTTAGCATCTTGGGTCACGAAGTTGATGTTCAGTTGATTCTATTAACAGATTCATATATATCATGATAGGTCCATTAAATATTTTACTCGTAAGTGAAATTATCCTCTCCTCACTAATAATCCCTCTTCTCACACCAAAAAATATATTCAAATTCAAGAAACCTATGATAGTAACTTAATTTTTAAAGCAAAAACTACACTGGATTTGACAATTCAGCAAAGACACTCCGTAGTCAGCTTGGGACTAGCTCTAGCTACGCTCTTGTAAAACTCGTGTCACTCTTCCTCCAATCAGAAGATTTGTCTCACAAACATAAAGTCAAGCACTTGTTGTGTAAGCCTCCATACATAGGCCAAAAGCAGAAGTAAGCTGAGTTACTATGGTAAACAAGTACGGGAGATGACATTAATCATGTTTGAGGAAACTAACTTAGTAACAACGGAAAGCTATTTCATCTTCCAAGTGAATTTTTATATGTTTTAACAGCTTGGCCAAATGAATGAAAAGAAGAATGATTGCTAAGTTAACATTCTTTTCATAGACGAGAAGAGGAGTGCCTGCATTTCAATAATTCTGTTTAAGATTCACACAGGTACTAAAACATCAGCTTTAACCAACTGAATTTTTTTTTCTTACACAGTAACGTCACTAGCACCAACAAACATGGGTAAATCAAAAACAACTCAAGAGTTGATTTGCGAACAAACTGAAGTCTTTAAAGCACTGGCCAGCCTTGCCTTTCTAGAAATAAGATATTCATAATAGAGAAATGATACATCCACAATTGCAGGGGAAATGGGATATGAAAAAGCAGTTAAAGGCTTACAGGTATTGATTCATTGAGCTTTCCACCACCAATGATACCTCCACTCTGAAAATTCTTTGGGTAGACATTTTTGCCAAACTTATGGTCCCTGTCACTCTTCCATGAGATATCTCTCTTATTGATACTTAATTGAGAGCTGTTGCGTGAAAAGCTGTAAGTGTCATTAAAGAAACTCCAAGCTATTAGACCACAGGGTACAATTACGGTCCCATCCAATTTGTCTTCTGGTTTACAGTCGCTTGTCTCATTCTCATCACTCAAACTTTTCAATTGCTTGTCACTTCGGCTTTTCACATACCTGAATTATAGAAATATCTTTAGATGGAACAACACCGTATATAATCTACTAAAAATGATTATATTCCAAAGTATTGCCTCCATAGCACACAGTTAAATGTGATCAAATAAAATATCAAAATTGAGCAAGGAATAAACTACTTTTTTTCTTTTCTTACTTAAATATCCAGTAATCTCTTTGATTCTGACAGTAAATACACTTCAACAAACTAAAATTGCTACCTCACAAAGCACCTCAAAGAAGTGATTAGGAGTTCTCTATCATCCATAGATAAAATTACTGATCAGCATTTAAGTTGGCCATAATTAGCTCTCAATGGGAATTTTAACGGAAGATAAAATTCCAAAAGTGGTAAACGTCACATATCACATGTCGCGTCCAATCATTCACAATCCAGGATAGTGTTTAAGTTCATTCTAGACATGAATATAATGAAGATTCCATTCAATAGTTCATAACTTCTAGTCATAGCTTCTTAAAAGAATCCCACCAAATGGCACATATGACAATGATTAGCAACATACCTGCGATGGTTCTGGTAGAAGTTATCCAGTTGATAATACACATAAATAGGTTTCTTCATATGCTTTCGAACCTAAAAACAAACAAAAATATGAGAAAATGGGATAGGATAAAAATAGGTCCATTCATCAAGTAAACTCACAAATATAACGCTAATGTCTATACTTAGATATAAATGCTATAGGAACATTATAGAACTGAAAAGTGTGCAATATGCTGTAGAATTTTTTCACTTAAAAGCCACTTAAAGTGTTATAGAAAGTACAAAAAGTTATCTTTAAATATAGTAACTACAACAATGACAAGCAAAGGAAAAGGTATGAGAAGCCTTACCCTCAAAGTTCGATTACATGTCTTCGTTCCAGGGGTCTGAATATATCCAACCTTATTAGTTCTATTTGATGCAGGAATGCATTCGACATCATACCGCTCAACTATTTCAACTACCTGATGAAACCAAGAGATTCCATTCAAATAAAACACAAGTATGAACAAGAAATGACAAGTAACCCCAGTCAAACTTACATCTCGAGAAGCAAACAGGGCAGCAACTCCAATTGGAATGAAGACAATGCTAACAAGCAAGAATGCTGAGATCACCTGTTCACACACCTCTGAATTATTGATTGCCACTATGTAAAGTAAGATTGCTATAAGCACTTACAATAAATACAACGTACCCATTTAGGAGTGAGAATTGGCTTGCAAGCTGGAAGTTCTTGTTGTGTAAACTTCGAATCTGAAAGAAAACACAACCTGATTTCATTGAACTACAAAAGATTCTGACATATACCATAAGAAAATTTGGCCTAATTATCCAACAAAAAAAGGATTCCTATTTAATATCATCATTTAGCTCCCACTTAAAGTCACAACTGACTGTGGCTTTCAACGAATAGCGTAAAATTAGCAGATTCTTCCTATTTTTCTTGTTATTATCCTTTTCTTTTACCTTATCACTAACTCGTAAAAGGAATCTCGCTTAAGAGTCGGTAATTAGCCACTACTCTAACAAGCCAAATTCAGACTTGCTACCAATAAATCTCAAATTAACACAATTACAACTCTCTCCAAAAACAGTGCTTCCCAGTACACCCTAGCTGAAGTAGTTGCATCAAAAAGAACGAGATCAGAACAAATGAGAAATGTAATGAAGAACAAATAATTTCAAGCATCAGCGTACGTGCGAGCCTAAAATATGGAGAATTACTAACTAAAAGGATCAAGGGAAAAGAAGTAAAGGCGCAACAGAGACCCAGTGAATGAAACTAAGCAACAACTGATGAAAACAAATATATCTTCAATTCTCAACGATTAACCCCAGATGAGACCCAAAAGATTTTTAAAAAAAAATCCACTTAAAAGAAAAACACCATAATCAATCAAAAGCGGGTATTGATAAATTTGAGGTGGGGGGCAAAGAAAAAAAAGTGAAACTCACATTTGGGTCGCTTGGAATTCCTTCGAGGAGCAGAAGAATCAGCCGATCCGTTACCATTACCAGGTGTGCTTAAGGGGGGCGTAGTATTATTCATCAGATGAATTGAAAATAGAAGACCCTAAAAAAACCAGAACAGAAAGAGATAGACAAGCTATCGATGACGGAGAACACGAAGCAACAAACGGGTTTGAGAAAAGACCAAGGGAGAGTTACCAGTTATACAACAACTAATAATATGAATAAAAAAAAAAAAGAGGAGGAGGAAGAACTAGGAAGGGTGCCTGATGTTGTCCTGTTTTGACTTTTAAACAGCTCCTTTTCCTTACCTCTCTAGATCTAGGCCGCTTACGGACCCAGTCCTTGTCTCTCTAATGGTACAAAGGTAAAGAAAAATCAGCGAAGAGAATGAGAAAGACCCGATGAAGAAATTTCAGAAGAGCCGGTCAACTTCGGGCACGCAGACGCGTTTTCATCAAAGTTAAGTGGGATGGATTGTGAACGAGCTTAGACTTGTCCTACATGACATTTACAAGTCTTAAACAATATTTTATTAAATAGCATGTTTTAGTATTTAAATTCTATTAAAATGAGTTTTAAGTACCCTCTTCACGGTAAACAAAATTTTATTTTATAAATTATATTATTTAATATAATTCCAAAATTAATTAATTTTCATCAAAATTGTGTTAAAATTAGATTACAATAAATTGTAGGTTTCCTTACTAGACTAAAACTTGAATCCTTGGATAACTATGAGAATTCATGTTTTTATATTAAAAGAATAAATTACATTTTTCCACTATAAAATTTAAAATAAATTTTGATCTATTAATTAATCTAAATAATATTATTAAATTTTTAATCTAAAACCAAATCCAAATTACTTAATTAAAAGATTTTTGGTAAAGCCCTTTTAAAAAATATTGCTTTTGAAATTATTTTCTTGAATGAAAATTAGATTTGTCCATATCGCAATTTTGGGGTTTATAAAACAGAAAAATACAAAGGGAAGTAATCAGGCAGGATGTTGCTTTAAATATTGGGAGTTGGTAGAACAACCTCTATTTTCTAACAATTTCAGGATTGAATTTGCTTGCCCTTATGAATCCGTGGGAGACAAATTCAGACTTAGAACTAAAGGGTTTGATTTGGTTTTGGAAATTAGGATTTGGTTTTTGATTTTATTACGATTAAATAATATTGTTTAAATTAACTGAAATTTATTATTTTTCATTATAGATTAATAACTTTTAAATATTATTTTTAAAGGAGGATCTTATGAGTATATTATTAATTAAAAACATTAAATTTGTGTCACATCAATTAACAAATGAAGATTTAATTTTATTTCAAAATTTGTCCACTTAGAGTTCATTTAGCATTTTTGTTTGGAATATTGTATGTTAGTAAAAATCTTAAAGTAAAAAATGAACATTTTACAAGTTAGTAAATAAGTTGTTGTAGTGATAAATATCGAATTTTAGAGATAATTAACTAATATTATGAGCAACTTAAAATTAATTATATTGATTTATATAGAAATTTTGTCAAAATATGTTTTAGAAATTAGAAATTAGTTTTAAATATTATAATTAAGTAAAATAATAAAAAAATGTTATTAATATTTTATGAAAAAAAAATCAAACAAATCTTAAACCATCCAATCAACGTTTCTCTTCACTTACATAATATTTTGTGTCCTAAATAAATAAAAAAATCTAATGTATAGAATAAAATCCAATTTAACTCTATTCTTATGTCAAATACGGCAGTATAAATGATTCTTCAGTCTCAACTTGCTCATTCATGAATTTAAATAGAGACTTTTGTTTTTATGTGTAATTTCAAAATTTATACAATACACAAAAGATATATTTTAATTATTTTTTCTTTGCTGTTTTTCTCTTTTCCTTAAACTCTACTCTTCTTCTCCTCTTACTTTATTTCAATTTTCTTATATATTTATATAATCCTTAACATTATTTCAAATTACCATAAGCTTTTCATTACTCTATTTAATTCATTCCTATAAGTTAAGTTTCAAGAATCATCTATTTTCTATCATTCTTAAACTAAAATTTTAGATTACGTAATTATTGAGATATAATTTAATATTTAAAATTTTTTAATTGAATTGTTTCAAATAATATATGTTGACGCTTAAAATACATAAATTAAAAGGGAGAGAAATGAATTGTGTATTTATTATTAAATAAAACTCATTATTAATAATTACAAGTTAAAAACAAATTAAAATTATAACCAATAAAACTCAAGATATGCAACTTTAATACGGGTTTTATGTAATTTAAAGCTAAATCTAGAAGCTTGATGAAAGATGCTAAATGTTTAGAGATCGGGGTTAATTTTTTTAAAGATTTTTCATGATTTTAATTTCTTATTATTAGAACTATCCATTTAATTCCATGTTTATTTGTTGGATTATATCTTCAAACAACTTTTCAAGAGAATTCATTCTATTGAAAAGTATACAATTAATTTATGTAATTAGCATATTTAGATCTTTCTAATTGAAAACTAACACACACCAGTTACCTAAAGAAATTTTGTTCATGCAACTTTTTTTTTTTTTGGAGAATGGGAAGATATTATATTAATCTATACACAAAGATGTACAAAAGTAATTAGTAATTAGCAAAAATATATTGAAGGCATTCTTTTGGGAAATTTTTGGAAAAGAAACGCTCCGTCTATTTTAGTTATTAAATATGGTTTGTGTGTTATAACTCTAACCCCTTTTAAGCATATACTTGACTAAGTAAACTAAACGAAAATATGGTTCGTGTGTTATAACTCTAACCCCTTTTACGCATATACTTGACTAAGTAAACTAAACGAAAATATGGTTTGTGTGTTATAACTATAACCCCTTTTAAGCTTATACTTAACTAAGTAAACTAAACGAAGGGGTTAATTTCTTGTTATAACTAGGTATAATTAAATGAAGTCTATGAGATGGAATGGAGCGAAGGTACCTAACAGTTGACCAGTGGATATTGGTAGGATAGTGCAAGAATTGAGAAACTTTATTAACATAAAATTATATGTTTGGTCTAGTATGACAAAGATATTAAAAGAAGCCAACAATGCTACGATATTCATTAAGATTTGAAAGAGGTAGGTTGTGATTTTTTGAGAGAGGTAGAGAAGGAGTAATAGGAGTAGACATAGGTTTGGAAGAGTTAGATGACTTCGATGAAGAAGATCTCGAGTGTATTTGGATTGAGTGAGAAGAAGGCTAGTGGATGTAAATGTACCATCAAAGCCAAAAAAAGTAACGAAGGGGCTTAGGTCTTTGATAGTAAAAGTAGTATGAAGATCATGAAGGATAGTTTAGATGAATTTTTGTGAAGAACCTCTCACCTAGATATCATCCACATAAATAAAAAGAAAGGTAGTATGAGTAGGTATGGAGTGAATAAAGAGAGAAGTATCCCTTTATGAATTAATCTATGAAACCAAGTCCTAGGAGACTATTTGAGACCATAAAGTTCTTTATAAAAAAGACAGACATAATGAGGACAATGAAGAACAGAAAAACTAGGGGTTGATGCATAAAGACTGGTTCCTAAAGATTTCTATGTAGAAATGCATTGTTGACATCAACCTGACAAATTGGCCAATTTCTAGTTAAATCAAGAGTAAAAATGATCCAAATGGTGGTTGATTTAATGACTATAGTAAAAGTGTCAGCATAATCAAGATTAGGTGATTAATGATAACATTTGGAAACAAAGTGAGCTTTAAAGCGGTTAAGAGAGCATCAAGATTAAGTTTAGTTTAGAAAACACACTTGTAGCCAACAATATGTGTACCTGGAGGAGGAGGAATAAGAGACTAAGTATTGATGTGATGGAGAGCCTTGAACTTATCAAGCATTGTTTAGCACCAATCAGGAAATTTGTTTTCATAAGTAAATGAAGTGGGATCAGGATCAAGAGATGACTGCATGGTGGTGTTATAAGTAATATGATCAGGAAAGTTTTGAATTTTTAAGTGCAATCACATGTTTGGGTAACCATTAGGTGGGAGGATGGTGGTATTAGTTAAGGTATTGGTGGTAGGGATAAAAGAGATGTTGTGGAATTATGGAAACATATTAGAGGAAGGAATGGGTTTTATAAGGAAAGCAGGTGTTAAATTGAATTATAGTAGTAAGGAAAAGGAATTAGGTGAAGAAGAAGGGATGGGTATGAGAAGAGGGAATTGGGTGGTTTCAAGGAAATGAACATGACTAGAAATATAAATTTTGCTAGTTGAAGGATTAAGACAACGAGATCCTTTATAGTTAGGAGCATAACTATGAAAAGGAAAGCATGTATAACCAAAAAACACAAAGATGGTCAAGGTTAGGAGGTGCATGCAGCAAAAGTTCATAAGGATATTTGTAGTGTAACAGAAAGGAGGGCACATGATTAATGAGATAAACAACTATGAAAATGAGTAAAACCAAGAGCAATTGGGAATAGAGCTATGAAGAAGAAGGTGATTCTAGTTGTAGTGATATGATAAATTTTACATTCAGCAATATCATTTTATTATGGAGAATGAGCATAGGAAATACAAAAAAATAATACCATGAGTAGAAAAAAAATGAGCAAACATTCCTTTGATGATTTCAACAACTCCATTACATTGAAACATTTTAATTTTGGTAGAAAATAAGTTTTCGGCAGTAACTTTGAAAAGTTGAAATTCGTGTATAACTTAAGACTTATTAGTGAGAGGAAATATCAAAGTGAATCGACTAAAGTTATATAAAAATATAAAATAACATGAAACAGATAGAGATAAAGAGGTTAAGGGTTCATAAATGTCATAGTGAATAAGCTCAAAAGATTTTGTAGAAACTCTAGTAGATGATGTAAAAGAAAGACGATAACTTTGACCTTGAAGACATGATGATAATCAATATTGAAACTAGGCACTATGAGTGACTGAAATAATTTGGAAAAAATTTTACTAAAATGGATGACTAAGGCATTGTTGCCAAATCTATGGAGAAGCTTTACAAACATCAAGCGCTATGGGATTGATAAAATGAACAAGAATCTTTGAGGGATACATATTATTATGGACACTTCTTACAAAGAGTGAAGTCTTGGTTAAAAGATCCTTCACAATATAATAAGATGGATGAAATTTATTTAAACAAGAATTGCCTTTAACAAAATGTGTAATATAAAGTAAATTTACAGTAAGATGAGTAATAATGAGAATATTTTATAAATATAAAGTTATATGATTTGTTGGGAAGGTTAAGAAGCCTTTAGAAGAGATGGAAAGAGTATTTTTATTTCTAACTACCACTTGGTCATTTCTTTGATATGGTTAGAGCGAGTCAACAAGATGTTTACTAGGTGTTGTGTAGGAGGAAGTTGTCATATTCAGAAGGCACTCTATAATTTCACTAAAAAAATAAGTGCATGAGGTTATAGTGGGTTAAATATTTTGTGCTTAAAAGATAGGTTGAATTATTATCAGATTAAGAGGAGGGGTGAATGAATTATTTCTATATTACATATACTTGAAACGATAGATAACAACCATATGATTAATTATTTTACAAATTTGACATTTTAAAGGTCATTGATTTGAATTAGGCTGGGAATTAGAAGAAAAATGTGGGTTGTATAAGGGATATTAAGATGAGCTTGAAGATGTTGTAGATTGGAAATAGGGGTGAATGGGGTTCAAAGGCTGGGAAGGTGGGCACTAGGCTGAGATATGCTTGTTTAGGAAAGGTGAGGGTCCATTTGGGCTAGATCCTTGAGAAGGAATGTGTGACCCAACCTAGATGAAATAAGAAAAAGACCAAAATTGATTTATGTTTTGGGCAAAACTCACCCTATTTCTAAATTGTTATCTAGGACATCCACCGTTGTTGTGAGCTAAGAACTGACTACCATGAGATGCCACAAACACCATTTCATATTGAGATTGATGAAGGGATAATAGACATTATTTATAAGTGAAGCTTAGGGCCTGTTTGTTTGCTTTTTTTTTTTAGTTTTTGGTTATGGTTTTCGTAAATTAAAAAATAAGTCTTAAATTCGTGTTTGGTTAGTGACGTTTATATATTTGGTTGTTAAAAATAAAAAAACATCTATTTTACGAAAACGTAAAGGTAACGTTTTCGTAAATTTTGAAAACACATTTTCATAATCGCTTTTTTCACAAAAACATATTATATTCAACTTTTTTTCTCTCTCTGCAGACTTCCTCTTCTCTTCTCTTCTGCGTCTTCAACACCTTCGAGTTTGCTTTTATACTTGCAATTTTTCTTATTTCTCTTGTCCATGACAATAGACCCATGGACGCTTCCGTACACCTCTAAATTTAACCTCCTTATTACCGTCAACGACGACAACACCTGTCGTAGGATTAACAGATCCATTGGTTTCAAGTCCCTGTTTAACTGCTGCTTAAGTGAGTCCTCCTCTTCCTCTCCTCATAGGTTTAGAAGAGCACAACACAAAATCTAATAGAACCCAGAACGGTCAAGAGTTGATTAAGGAAGGAAGTTGAGAGAATGCAAAGGGCAGTTCAATAAGGAATCAATTAGGAAATAAAATGAAATCCTTAATGGAAATGGTACAAAGGAAAAAGGATCGACAAGATATCGATCATAAAACTAAAAGGAAGAGGAAATATTGAAACTTTGTGGGTGAGACTGGCAGTGCGTTTGTGTGTGAGAGAGAGAAAGAGAGGGGGGATGTTGCAAGATGAAGATGAAGATGAAGATATAGAGCACTTGTCTTCAC
>JANIHZ010000002.1:35665466-35681911 GCA_027478365.1 Erythroxylum rufum | reverse complement strand
ACTCTCTCAATTTATTGCAAGGTTTAAGCACAATAAATAACACGAACATGTATATCATTAAATCAATAACCAAAGGTTCACAAATAGTTCAACAACAAAACCTAAAAATTGTTTTAGCTAATCATAATATTCATAACATCCCCAATAATAAAATAATCCATGGTAGACATGCTAGAAGAGAAAGAAATTGAAATAAGACTAGACAGTGCAGCTCCTCTTCTTTGCCCAATATGAAAAATCTAGATGACGGGGTGCTCTTTGCCCAATCGGGAATGAAACCTTGAATATCCCCTATCTCTAAACTCTTAATCTGTCTTTCAACTCCAGGAAGTAAGTTCCACGACCCTCTTTGTGGCTCTAGGTATTATATGTCTTATAAAGTCACAAAAAACTAAAAAATACATGAAATCCACGTGATCGTGGGAATTATACTTGTGTTTCCCACGATCGTGGGTTAACTTAACAGAAACTTTCTCCATAGATTTCCCACGATCGTGGAAAACATACCCTTTTCCATGATCGTGAATTCTTGTTTTTCAGCAGCTCCACTTCTCTTCTCTTCTCTTGGTCCCTAGCTCTATTACAAAGGTGTCCACCCTCCATTCCTACACCAAAATGATCAATTCCTACCCTAAACCATTATCAAACACAAAAGAACAACCATGAAGATCAAACTAAAAAAAAACACACAAAACAGGTCTTAAAACACAATAATACTAACCTATCATGCAAGAAACACATCCAAATACTTAGAAAAACACATACTAATGAAAAACTATAAGTGATTTCTCAATATTTTTAATTTTTGCTCTATCTACTTTTATTCCCTTATATGAGATTATATGGCCTAAAAGTTTGTCCTCTTATACCATAAAACGACACTTTTCCCTATTCTAAATTTGATTACTCTCCTCATAATGTTTAAGCACTCTTTCTAAATTATAGAGGAGCAAATTAAAAGAATAAAAAAGAAAATCATCTGTAAATACCTCTATGATGTCCTTCACTAAATCATAAAAAATGACCATTAGGTTTCTCTAAAATGTAGTAGGTGCATTGCATAACCCAAAACTCCTATAAGCAAATATATTGTATGAACACACGAATATTGTTTTCTCCTAATCCTTTGGGGTTATGAGGATTTAAAAATAACCTAAAAAACCATCCAAAAAGTAATAGTACATATGGTCGGTTGGTCATTCAAGCATCTAGTCAATGAAAGGAAGGGGAAAATGATCTTTCTAAGTGGTGCCATTCATCTTTTTATAATATATGTATACTCTTCACTCGATGATAATCCTCGTAAGAATCAACTCATTCTTCTTATAAGGTATAGTCATCCCTTTTTTTTGGAATAACGTCCACATGACTCACCTAAAAACTATTAGAAATAGGGTAAATAACACCTGCATCACGAAGTTTAATTACATTAACTTTGAAAACTTCCTTTATATTTGGATTAAACCTTCTTTTGGATTACACAGACGAATTGAAATTATCTTCCATGAAAATCTTATGTATGTTAAGAAAGGAGATGTTAAGAAAGGAGCTAATTCCTCTAATATCTAAAATCTTCCAAACTATTACCCTCTTATGCTCTCTAGTTGCCTTTAATAACTTTTCTTTTTTATTCTACCTTTATATTTGATGTTATAATCATCAATAATTTTGAGTCCTTCTCAAAAAATGCATACTCAAGATGATCCAACAACTTTTTTAATTACAAAATAGGTGGGTCTTCAATCTTTATACTTATGTCAATCTCATTAAATTCTTTCTTCTAGACCATAGAATTGTTAGCCTAAAGATTAGTTATTTGCTCAACTTTTATGGGGTTTGCTTTATTCTTCTCCTCACCTTGAACAAAACATAACTCCAATAGGTCATCTGAACAATTTCCTTCACATAATGAAAAAATACGTCATCAATAGCATCAAGAAAGTAACAACTATCATCTTAATTAAAAGAGTGTCATATAGCATCTGATAGTTTAAATATCACCTCTTGATCCCTAATCTTAAGCACCAATGTACCATCACTAACATCAATTATAATTTTAGTAGTAGTTAAATAAAATTAGAGGTACTTCAATATCTTTATCCATATCTAATATCATAAAATCAATTTGAAAAAAAAAGTTGTCTATTTAACCAATACATCCTTAATAATCCCTATAAGATGTTTAATTGACCTATCAACTAATTGAATGCTCATTCTAGATAGTTTAGGCTCTACTAACACCAATTTCTTAAATAATTTATAGGGCATGAAATTAATACTACCCTTAAATTAGCAAAAGCTTTCTCAATCAATAAATTTCCAATTAAACAATGAATAGTAAAGTTCCCTGGATCTTAAGCTTTTTAGGTATCTTATTTGGAAACTTATAAATCTCTTCTGTTAAACCCCACAAAATGAAATAGCACTCCTCACTTAATGTCACAGTAGATAACTTCTCCAAATTCTTCTTATTTGAAAATAGCCCATACAAAAGTTTAGTTTATTTAGGCCTATATGAAAGAATCTCAACAAAAGGTAAGTTAATGTGGAGTTGTTTAAAAAGTCTAAGAAAATTACTAAGCTACTCATCCATGTGATTTTTCTTCAACTTTGTTGGGTATAGAATGGTAGACTTAAACTCCTTCAAAGGTTGATTTCACTCACCATCTTTCTCCTTTATTATTTTTAGCAATTTTCTCCTCCTTAACTTATTTCTCTTTTACTCTTAATTCCTTGTCACTTCTAAGAGAAACTACCTTTACATGCTCTTTAGGATTTGTTTCAGTATTGTTTAGAGTCTCTTTACTATCTCTCAAAAACCAACTTGGCAAGTTGTCTAATCTGGTTCTTCAAGTTATGAATAGAAATATCTTAATGTCTCAATGAAGTTTTAATAGCCTATAAGCGAGCTTCAAATATCTGAATAAATTTGTCATGAGATCTTTTAAACTAAGCTTCTTCTCTTGAGGTAGATGTTACTATTAAAATCTCAGTGAAGGGTGCTGTTAAAATCTTAGTGAAGGGTTTTGCCTTTCCTATCTTTGATTTTCCTAAGAAAATTTTAGGTGGTTCGTCCAACTTGGATTATATATGTTACTATATGGATTGTTCTGGGGATGAGGTGCATTACCCATTTAATCAACATATTCAGTTGTTTATTTTTATTATCTTTAACAATTTGACATTCCTAGCTTACATGTCTTCCCCTACCCAAGCCACAATGTATTACTTAAGCTAGTTGTTAGACAACTGATAATTCATCATTCTTTTTACTGAGAGCTTCAACATGTACTACCATAATTGTAACTCTATCAACATTATAAAAACTAGCGAGTTTGCTAGGCTTTGCTTGAGTGGAATGCCATTGATAACTATTCATAGCCATCACCTGAATCAACTTTAGGCTACTTTCGGCATCTTATTATTTAAAATACCTCTTGTTACTACATCTATCATCTCCTTAGTTGATGAATTCAAATAATTACAAAATGTATGAACCTGTAACATATAGGATGTCCATGATGTGCGTTTTTTTTTGTAAGTCCTTAAACGTCCATCATATATCATATAATGTTTCTGACTCATTATGAGCATAAAAAGAGATATCATTCCTCATCTTGGTAGTTTTGGCTAGTGGGAAGTACTTCATCAAGAATTTTCATTCATCTGATCCTATATAGTAATAGATCCTCTAGAAAGAGAATTCAACCACTAATTAACCCGATTCCTCAATGAGAAGGGAAACAACCTCAATTTGATTGCATCATTAGTCGCTCCATTAATCTTGAATGTAATATCTTTAGAAAAAAAATTTAAGTCCTCATATCATAACCCATCCAACTGAACAAACTGTTGACCATTTGAATGACATTTGACTTGATCTTAAAATCGTTGGTTCTAACATCTAGCTTGATGATACTGAACTTAATTCCAGTTAGTGATGGCCTCACATATTCATACATGACCCTTCATAATTCCATCATGATTACTGATTGCTCTTCTTTAAATTCTTGCTCCAACTCTTCTTACCTTTATCCAATTCTCGTTCTAAGATTCCAAATAGTCGTTCTCTCAATTTGTGTATCTTTTTCAACAAACTTAGATGGATTGTCGTGGGTCATAAATGACATGTGAAAAGATGATTGATATTCCCATTCCCCGTACATTCCTAAGTAAGCATGGATACAAAGAGGAGTAAAATCCAATAGTTCTAACTTCAAATTTATGACTTTGTAGAATTTATTCGGTCCTATAAGCATATAAATTCTAGATGAACGAACATATCTATACTTTTGAGGTCAGATTTAACATTTAACTTCAAATTTAATATTTTATCAATAAAGTTTCAGATGCTAATTTATTGTTTCATAAGATTTTGCTAATTATTTGAGCAATTAAAGTTGAGTGTGTTTCTGCAAATTTCAAGTATTGACTGTTAAGATTGCTATGTTCTATCAGGTGAAGACAGATGTATCATGTCTATGATAACCTGACCTATTAGGATATAATTAGTTGGGCAGGTCGTGCTGCAAACAACAATAGTTTTTTTTTTTTTTTTTTTGAGCAACAACAACAATAGTTTTTAAATCGGAGTTTTTGAGATGCAAAAAGTTTGGAACAGACAAAGGACAACTCAACGGCCTGCATAGCGGATGTACTTAGCCTTGGGTTCTCCGATATCATCCACGTGTCCAGTCCAAGTCCAACACCGCTTAATACTATTAACATCTTTGCTCATTCAACACAGCACTACAGACTTCAGTCATCAAAACCTTATTACTTAACTAATCACTTCACGACAAATGAGAATAGCGACCATCACCGGCACGGGACGCATGGCATCCGCAGTTCTTAGGTTAATCTTTTGCTCTTCTTCCTCCCATAGACTCGCCTCCCTCACTGCCACCTCTTCTCTTCACGTCCCTCGCCTCGTACGTCCCTTGCGTTGCCTTTTGATTGCTTATATATGTGCTATATGTGATTCCTGCTCATTCTGATGAACTGGACATACCCTTGGAATTTGTATAGATGAGTACGAATACTCAGAGTGTTGCTTCTCAGCTGAGAAGTTCCGGTCTATTACGGACTCAAGGTCTCATTGGTGGCAAATGGGTTAATGCTTTTGACTCCACCACCATTCAGGTTCTTTTGCTTTCCTCACTTGTATATGTAGTTGTTTACAAATTGCAGGGACACAGACAAATTGGCTTATTTCTTTTGTTTCTATGATTGTTCATTCAGAAATTGAAAAAGACAAGGCACCATGTTCCCACTTTTTAGTTTATGTGTTCTGTTTCCAAAGACCTTGAACTCGACATGCAAACTTTGTTCCGCTAGGTCCACTATTATTTGTTTTGTTCCATGTATGAAGTTCATGTGATGACAGGTCAACGATCCAGCTAGCGGTGAAATTATTGCAGAAGTTCCATGCATGGGTGCCAAGGAAACAAATCAAGCAATATCTTCAGCATATGATGCCTTCCATTGTATGAATCTTTATACTGATTAAATCCCATGAGTTTCTGGTTTCATCTATACATATGTATATATTTATCTGTGTGTGCATAAATAAACACACACAGAGGTGCTGCATTTAGATGTTTCCGTGTCATCAAAATTATAATGTGACAATTTGAAAGCTTTTAGGATGAATAATAAAACAGCCCTGCTTGTTCCTTTTCTGTTTTTTTCTTCTTTACGTCTCAATCTCTTGCTTATAACCGACATACACAACTTTCCATGCGTAGACTGGAGCAAACTCACGGCTATGGAGAGAAGTCAACGTCTAAGAAGATGGTAAATGATTACCGTATGCTTTTTGAATCATTTACTTCTGGAATGCTTTCAAATGATCAAGCGCCTGAAACTAAAATATAACTTGTTTACATTTATTTCAAGGTATGACCTTCTGATTGCCCACAAAGAGGAGCTTGGACAACTGATAACCTTAGAGCAAGGGAAACCTTTGAAGGAGGCATTGGGTGAGGTATTCATTTTCAAGTTCAAACTGTCTATGATATTTTAAAACAAAGGCTTTGTGGATATTTTCCTTATATGCTAGTCCCTGAATGCAAAATGTCATGTTGAGACTCCAATAATAGGTCAATTATGGAGCCAGTTTTATTGAGTTCTTTGCTGAGGAAGCTAAACGTGTTTATGGCGACATAATTCCACCAACTCTTGGTGATCGTCGGTTACTTGTTCTAAAGCAGGTGTTGCCTTTGAACTTTCATTCTTGAGGATCACTTACTTGTATATACAAATTTAATAGTTCTTTGTAATATTTGGACATCTAATAGGTTAGGAAATATTTCTTTTTTATAAAGGTACATTGACAATTTTGTATCTTTCTATATTTTAATTTGATGTGATCTAAAGTGACACAAGGAAGAGGGTGGATTAATGGGCAGTATTGATGGAAAAGGGACTGTGTATAAAATTTAGAAGGATTGAATAATAGTAAGTGAAGAAAATGAATAACAGGAGATTAGGATCAATACAAGTGGGTGATTGGACTTGTAGAACTTGTGTAAAATTCATTTACATAAGACTTTTGGTTAGGATATTTCTACTTTAAGATACCCTTGTTGAAGTAATGTCCTATAAGTGTTCTCAATAATATACCTGTTTATAACTTTCCTTTTGGAGTTGCTAGAACTTGATACCAGTTACTATTCTGTGATTGATATACACATTTGTGATGATAAGTATGTAAGCTTTTTGCAGCCTGTTGGTGTTGTTGGAGCAATTACACCCTGGAACTTTCCTTTGGCGATGATTACACGAAAGGTATGTTTGATGGCTTCAAGAATATTCCGAAAAGAAAAGTAAAAGAAAAACAACAGAAGAATGTACTACTTTTCCGTTTTCTGGCTATATTAAGCTTGTGTGATGCCTATATGGTTTCAAAGTTTTCCTTTTATCCACAGGTTGGTCCTGCACTTGCCTCTGGCTGTACAGTGGTTGTGAAACCCTCTGAACTTACTCCCCTTACAGCTTTAGCAGCAGCTGAGCTAGCCCTTCAAGCTGGGATTCCACCGGTAACTGTCTTCTAAAATTTTAATGTAAATATGGATACTGCAATAAAATCTCCATGAAGAATCCAATGTAAGAAGTTGGAACCTTAGGATGAATTAGGGCCAGTAGCTTCTCACTTAATGAAGGATAAAAGAAATGAAGTTCCTTAAGCTTTTATGATATCATAATAGTCATCAAAATTGTCTAAATTTCTGATGCCTTAATGAGGCCTTTTATAAGCAATTGCTCTTTAGGTCATCATTGCTTGGTGCATGTTCTTGTGGCCTTGTGTCTGGAAGATTAGAGAATGATGTGGTTTGTCATGTGATGACGTTCTTACTGCTCTGAATTGCATCATGTTGGAGGAGGGTGCTAACTTTCTTTCTAATCTGTGCTTTTACACACATTTGATAACATGCAAATAACCTATTCCTAATTTAAAAACCATTCTAATATTGTATTTCATTTTATTTGTTTCTAAGAATTTTGATCTCTATGTTGTAGGGTGCTCTGAATGTGGTTATGGGAAATGCTTCTGAAATCGGCAGTGCTTTACTTACGAGTACAAAGGTTTTTTTCTGCATGGATTACTGGAAATGCAATGATTTAGGCTTTAAGAGCTTACTTGTTCACTGATTCAGGTGAGAAAAATAACATTCACTGGCTCAACAGCTGTTGGAAAAAAGTTAATGGCAGGGGCAGCCGAGACTGTAAAGAGGGTATGGGCAGTAAATACTAGGGATTCTTTTTTGGAGGTTTTAGAAACCTTCCACAACTCACTGTCTTTTCCCCTGATATGTTTAGCTCTCTCTGGAACTTGGTGGGAATGCACCCTGCATAGTTTTTGATGATGCAGACCTGGAGGTGGCAGTAAAAGGAGCTGTAAGTTAGACTGGATTTATAATTGCTGTTAACACTAAGTATTTTGTGTTCTCCTGAACTGGTTCCATTAGGAAGTAAACTGAAGTTACATAGCTTCCTACAGTGTCAACAGTTTATAATACTTTCCTCCAGCAGCTAATAGATCACTTTCAGTTATTATCATGGAGTCAGCTATTTGTTTGAAATTATTGTTAGTACTACCTATAAGTGCTGATATCTTGTATAACTAATATTTTCTTTTACTAGGCAGTAATGCTTAATTTTTTGCTGGTTATTAAAAAAAAAAAAAACTAGTTGGTTTAGAGGCATTTTCACTATCCTGGTGCTATTCTTAACTCAGTCAATCAAATTATTGCAGCTTGCAGCAAAGTTCCGTAACAGTGGTCAAACATGTGTTTGTGCTAATAGAGTAATGGTGCAAGAAGGTACATGTGGAGTTTTTTCCAAATATAGGGTTGTAATTGTGGTTTTTTGTATGCTGTCACTCATATATTATTCATTCATGAGCCTTACCTATTAATTTAAACCTTTGGGTGGATTGATATTTGACATGATATTAGAACCTTTACACCAAAGACATTACAATTCAAACAACATGAAATCCTTTATTGATGGAACTTGTTGAATTTGTCCCCAACAGAAACATGTGAAGCATGGACTGTTGACCCTTCCTTGGTTTTAAACATTTGCAAGTTCTTTTCGCCTCAGTTATTTTCATTTGAGAGGTCATATTATCCTTTTACATGATCCATTCCTATTCCTCACTTTTACTTTGCATTTTTCATTTAATAAAATCATTGGAGTTGCAATATAAGATGTTTGGTTCTTGAATTTAGTCATGCTATGTTTCAAATCATAGTTACTTGTTTATACTTATCTTTTAAACTTGCTGCTAGCTCAGGATGTATCACACTTTTTTGTGTAGGTATATATGACAAGTTTGCTGATGCATTTTCCAAAGCTGTTCAGAATATGCAAGTTGGGAATGGCTTTAGTGAAGGTGTGGTACAGGTAATGCTTGCTTTTGTTATCTTAGTAGTTTATTGTTGTGGGTCAGTTTCATGCAATGCAAATTTGTGTTTTCTTAGTAATTTATCATTGTGAGTCAGTTTCATGCAATGCAAATGTTGTGTATTTGTAGTGTCGGCTTCTGCAAATCGTGTGATTCTGTACAGCATGCATCTGTTCTTTTTCCATTTAACCAGTAGTTGCTGAAAGAAATTATCACTAGAAACGAAACCAGTCTAGCGCTTGCAGCATATTTTATTTAAAAGTTCATTGTATTGAGAGTTGAGTAATTGCTGAGCAATCTTTATGCACCTTAATGTTTGTTGAATAATTCAATAAGCTAGAGTAATGGCAGAAGTTCATGGGTCATTTACCTCTTCCGTTATCATGGGATAGAAAATAGAGTAACTTTTACATGTTGCGCACTTTGATGAGTTAGAAGTTATCCTTCATTTATGTGTTTTGGTCATTTGGTAAGAAGCAGCATTTCTAGTATTTACCCTTATTTGTACGCTAAGATGAAGCAAGTTTAGCATTGTTCCTTGAGGATTTACCATCTACGAGGTAGAAGAGGGGATGCTAAATGCCATTTTTCTGGTAACAGAACTGTATGTCATTTTCTTTCATTCCATACCAAACTTGTGCGTTGAGATATGACAATATTGGAATTGTTTCTCATCCTTAATTCTTCCCTTTTCCCATTCAATCGTTGTTGCCTTGCATTGCAATGATGATTCTGATCACAAATTCATTTGACTAATCATCTTCTTGTATTTCACATGCCTTCTTTTGAAAAGTGATTTGATCTTTAAGATTAATTCTTACTTCCAGGGGCCTTTGATCAATGAAGCTGCAGTACAAAAGGTGAATTTTTGTTGACTTTGTGCAGTTTTCATAATATTAAATTGTGATAATTGACCGTTTGGGTGGCTTCCTCTATTGTTTATCCCTTCTTTAAATTCTTTTACAGGTTGAAAAGCTTGTTAAAGATGCGATCTCAAAGGTCTGTCTTGTTTGCTCCATCTATCTGTATATTACATTATCATTTTATTTACATGCGATTTCTCATTTGAACCTGTTGCCTTGGATCTTTTATTTGATATATATACTTCTAATTTATTCAAAATACACGTGAAGGGAGCAAAACTCCTTCTTGGTGGGAAAAGACACAGCCTCGGAATGACTTTCTACGAGCCCACTGTACTTAGTGGTGTGAAGAGTGAGATGCTTATATCAAGGTAAAAATGGACAATGTTATGGTCATTATATGAAATGAGCTATGTAATGAAAATTGCCTGGAATCTCCTCTCCAATCAGTTGAAAGGATTGTAATTGCTTCTGTCAATCAGTTAAAAGCACACACGCACTATTAGGTTTCTCTGACCGTTCCTCATGTGAAACTGAAACAAATTCTCCCATTCACACTGCAATGTAACAAAGTCTTGAGATAGACTAGATGTCTAAAACTTCTTTGACAGTGGACTTATTGTAGAGACCTTTTGATGGTAGTATATGGATCATCTTTCTTACTTCTATCACATGATTCTTTCACTTGAAAATTATCTCATGATGGAATTCTATCCTTATCCTTATCCTTATTGCTTAACAGCAAGATTTTCTGACTGGTTTTGGTAGATAGTAAACTGGTATTCCATAACTTCACCTGCAATATGAATGGAAAATTTGTAGCATTGAACCATCAGTTGTGGGCAAAGTTGGAAGCAGGTCATGGAAAATGTAGAGCTTTCAACTGTGAGCATCAAATTCTCTAAATTACAACCTTGTGAGCAAAGCTGTTAGAAGGGGAGGGGATTGATGTGTGTACTGTGATTTTCGTATTGGTAGTTCAGTCCTTTGGATAATCACACCAATTTAGCGCACTAGTTAGATGGTGTGAATGGGAGTAACTCTTCATCCATAATGGCGTGGTATTAACTACTCTCTGGATTCTTTTCTCTATCAATTTATTTTTAGTTATTTATTCTTTTCTAAACTCTGTTTCAATTATCTCTGTCAGCTCTTCCTATCTATGGTTCTATCCAATCCTTTTGAACGCATCATTAAGCATAATTTTCTCATTCTGGTCTGTTGAGTGAAATTTTGGTCCATTTATGCTCGTGTAGAAAAACATCTACAAGTATTATATCATCCTGAAAAAATTCTGTTCTGCTTTATTTCAGAGAGGAGGTATTTGGACCTGTGGCACCTATAATGTGTTTCAAAACTGAGGAGGAAGCCATTCAAATGGCTAATGACACTAATGCAGGTTGTTTTTATCTATCCCTGCTTCTTTTTCCATGTTAGCGAAAAGTTGAATATTGTCATCTTTTCATGGTACATTTGTTTGATCTGCGCAGGTTTTTCCTCTATTTGTATATTTATTGTTGATTGAGATGATTATATCGATTCCCAATGAGAAGCTACCTGATTTCTGTAGGCATTGCAAGTGGATTCACAACTTTTTGCACCATGTAATTTTACCTTATATTGACTGTATGATGTCACAGGATTAGCTGCCTATATTTTCACAAACAGTGTTCAACGTTCATGGCGTGTCTCGGAAGCTCTTGACTATGGACTTGTTGGTGTCAATGAAGGAATCATATCAACTGAGGTCAGGATTATTTTGCGTATAGCAAACAGAGCAGTTTTAATTTTTACCATTTTTCTAGATTGTATAGATTCTTATGTTTTGATTTGTAGCATTTATCGAACAGAGCGCTTATTTTGCTCCAATACAGGTGGCTCCATTTGGAGGAGTTAAACAGTCTGGCCTTGGACGGGAAGGTTCCAAGTATGGGATGGATGAATATCTGGAGGTACTGATATATGTTGTTTAGTAAAGTCATTGTCCCCTCCTCTCTCTCTCTCTCTCTCTCTCTCTCTCTCTCGCACACATACATGTGCAAAATCACACGTGCTCACGCATTGATTGGTTGGTCGAGTTATTTCTTTTGTTCACTGATTGGTGCATTGTCTAATGCAATATGTTTGCATGTTGTTCCAGATGAAATACGTCTGCTTAGGAGATATGAATAGGAAATGAGACCCAGGTACCTCTTAATATACTTCTGAGCTTATAATGCTAGAATCTGTGAGTTAATTCATTTGACTGTCGTGACTAATTACAGTATATATGTGCAGTTTGATAGGCAGTCAGTGATTTTAAGGTGGGAGAGTCTTTAGCCTCAAAATATGGATATCTATGACAGAACCTGAAGCTCAACTGGACCTTTTGCTTTCTTCTGGCTGGTAGTAAGTTCAAACCTGAATCTTTGTCTGGTAAGCATGAATAATGCTTTATGCACGTTGTATGTTGCATTTTGTTTCTTTTTTCTTCTTTTGCTTTTATGATTTCGTGTTCTGAACTTTTTTTTTTCAATAAAGTGTTGGTTTTCTGAATAGGGGATTTGATTGGGTATTTTGGCTTCTGTTTAATGTTCTTCCTCAATGTTCTCTCATAGAAGCAAGACAAGAGGTTTATTCTTGCAAAACTTTGTTAATGGGTTATTGAGAATGACAATCATATAAGTTAATCCGTACAATAATCTACACCTGGAGGTGATAGTGAGTTAGTAGTAAACATCAAATTGAACCTCTTGATGGTATTACTACTATAGTAACGAAATATGGCTGGTGTTATATCTTGAATAAATGGAGGTGCTGGTCATGGAGAGAAGCACAGATAATGGTAATTGGAAAATAATGGATAGAGGTGATAATGGGGGTGGTTTGAATCTGACAAATGGTAACACTTCCTGCTATGGTAACTGTCATGGAGGTGTTTTGAGGCTAGACAAATGCCTTCAAATCCTTAGTGTCGCAACTTAGTCCTTCTGCCAATCAATTTATGTGCACTTCACCTAATCAATTCATCAAACATCTTCTAGGCGCTCCTTTGAAACATTTTGGGCAGTAAATATTAGGAACCAGATCATATACGTATAACAAATGATTATTAAGGTCTCATAACAAAGATTACATCAGGTCAGGAAAGAGGCAAGGATGCACTCATTGTCGCCTACAACACATATATATAAGCAGTAGTTTCGAATCAGTTTGTTCACTATCATGTCCTTTCATACTAAACTTATCCTAATTTCCAATCTGCAGATGTTTGGAATAATATGGCCCTTTCAAATATTCAGATTAAGACAAAAACTTACAACTAACTTATCTGACAAATCGACATAACCAAAAGTTTGTAATTTTATAACTGTCAATTATCAGAAGTTGAAGTGGTCTTTAGTTTATCTCAAAATTGAATTTTCAGCTTTTATGATGTCGCAGTCATTCTAGTTTTGAATGTGTCCGTATTTTTTCGAAACAGTCAGCTTTCCCCCTTTCAATTTTTTAGTAACTTAGCAAGCAATTCTTTGAAGCACCAGCTTTTGTCAAAATATGTCATCATTATGTTGACAAAGTTTTGCAATGGTATCTATCAGACACCGAAAAAATGTCTTCAGTAGCTGTCATGCTTGAAGGTGATAAATTGAGCTTGGGGTTAGACACTGTAGATAGAGGTTTATCTGTTCTTTCTTCCTCCTCTGGTGAGTTGGAAAATATATACCTGAACCTCATCCACCAATGTCTTCTCTTCGTAAGTATTATAATTAAGATGAAGGGTATTGAATTATGTGGGGTTCCATCAACTCCTTACACTAAGGAAAAGGTCTGTGACAAGATCTTGACTTTTGTAAATACATTTCACCGTCACCTCGCCTATTGGTTATTAGCACATTCCAAAGCTAAATGGGTACATTATTCTAATTAATGAGATTGAAGACTGGACAGCCCAAACAGTTTTGGGGTATAAAGTTAATTTGGTGTTGATTCTGATTGTCAAATTGATTTAAACATGAAAAATTGACAGAAAAAAAAAAGTGTTATATCAATTTGATATCATCAAGTCATGGGTCCAAGGCATTTTCTACCTTTTTTTTAATTATATATAAACAGTAACATCTTTTTTTAAATTAAGTTCAAGTTTAGATTATCAGGCTCAGGCTTATTTTAAGCCTAACTCTTATAAGCAAATCGTTGTGTTTTGTTTAGAAAAATTGAACTTTGGCCTTATATAAGTCTGATTTAACTTATAAATTAGTCATTGAAAATACCTAAATTTAAACTTATGAGCCAACTCGTTATCATCGTCATCTACAATTATTACGTTAGGGACGTGATGTTAACTTTTTTAAATATCCTAAGAATAATTAAAAATGGCAGCACAGATTTCAATTATTCACTTCTAATGCTTTTAATTAAGATCTATCTTAGTTAATTACTTCATCTGTCGATCACCTCATACCATTTAACTTATCCATTAATGAATTTAAGTAGTTTTTTGTCAAAAAAATTAGTCATTTTGGTGGTCTCACCTTTTGAAGTATAACATGAACAATTTATATCCACATATGACATATTTCCTTCGTATAAAACTTTCCCAAGTTTTGAATTTGACATATATGCCAGTAAAGGTATGTAATAATATTCCGTTTTCAACCTAATTCCGATCTCTGTATCCTCAATTTTCGTATAATAGAACAAGAACAAATTGGTGGTAGAAGGATGTATCTCTAATGTTTATAATAATTATCACATCCCAACCTCAAGTCAGCTTAATTAAGCCTGTGGCAGATCACCACCTAATAATAAGACTTCAATTTTCCAATTTTTCCATCGGCTTAAGAATTATTAAAATCATAAAATTGATCATTTCAATACAAAATTTCATATTAATCATATAAATATAACTTTTGTATAGTTCCATTTAACGTAAGAGTCCTCTACTTACTCCTGATAAGCGTCGATCAATTCACCTCATGGTACCTATTTTATTATGGCGTCGACTAATTCACCCAACTAATAGATTAGTATATACTTCAATCTGATGTCGACTAACTCGTCCTGATCAACATAAGGGTACTTACTCTATTATAAGTCTGACTAATTTGCTCTGATTAATAAAATGGGATCTACCTCTACCCCATTCTAATGTTAGCTAATAGAACTGGATCAATCATTATTGCACACACATATATATGCACAATCATTGCCTTTTTAAGGTCTTATATCATATGGTCAATAATATTCATTCATTCACACATCATTTATGAATATGAGTCACTAAATATAAAAAATATATTCACAATTTATTACATAGTCATAATTGTTTATAGACATTCAAAATCACAATTCATATGTCTATTTGTCTTTATATATTAAAAAATCATCCAAAACACATGAAATTCTATATAATCTAATCTCCCAAACTTATCATTTTGATAAAAAAACTTCATTTTGTTAAATATCTCAAATTTGGCTCTCCAACGATCTAGTCGAAAATGAAAATGAAAATATTCAAATACTTAATTAACAACCAATAAATAGGAATGGTAAAAATTGCTCAACTTAACTCGATTCAGCTCAGTTTAATCTAAAGTCAACAAAACTCAAGTTGAATGGGCATTAGGTTGAGTTTGAATTTTTTTAATTTCATACTTCAGTTGAGGCTCAGACTTTGGTTGTGCAGCACAGCCCGATCCAAAGTTCAAAATTTTCAAATAAAACATCATCATTTTATTAATTGAACATTAGGTTGAGTTTGATTATTTCAAGCTCAAACTTTGGTTATTTAGCTTAGCCCGACCTAAAGCTCAAAATTTTCAAGTAAAATATCATCGTTTTGAACAAAATGATGCTGTTTTTTAAATTTTAATATATATTTAATCAAACTTAACCTAATTTTGATTGAACTTCGAGCCTTCAAAATGCGATTAGACTCTTGCTTGGATGTGGGGCAATAAGGTTTTGAGCTAAGATCGAGCTTCTGAATTTTGAGATGGGCTAAACTTGGCCTAGATCATTGTCAAACCTATCAATAAATCATTTAATATATGCAAAAAAAAAAGAAGCTTATAGAGTCCCAATTAACATATCCTGCCAATTTTATACGAAAAGTACTTATGAATTCTTTTCTATTACAAAATTCTATTGTTATCAAAGTGAATCTCTCTTACAATCATCAAAATCTAGTTTGACACCCTTTCATTTCTAATTGAAATTACCCCTCTAGCTCTTATGTACACTTTCCCTTGTTTCCTTATTTTTGCTAAAATAAACATTGGCTAGTTAGAAGGTATGGGACTGGCTAGCTGATATCAAATGTAGGTGCCTTAGCTTTTTAAAAGTTTTTAAAAAAGATTTTAATTTTCTATATCTTCTTGAACCGTTTCAATATGATACTTCTATAAAAATTACTATAAAAATAATGAATCGTATTTGGTGATGACATAAAATGAATTTATAAGTTTTTTTTTCCCCAAGAAATTTTCCTATTTGAGCTTAACATGTCTTCACATGAATTGTATGTAATTCTTTTAAAATTTCATAATATTCTTTTTAATTATCTCAATATAATATGTCTACCAAAAATCATTCCTAAAATATCGAATAATTTTGAATGATGACTTCAAATTAAACTAACATATTGTTTAATTAAACGTTTTTAAATATTAGCGGCAGCTTTTATGTATTCG
>JANIHZ010000002.1:35627317-35639653 GCA_027478365.1 Erythroxylum rufum | reverse complement strand
AACTAATATCTTAAATACACTAACCATGTGACTTAGTTCTTCTATGCTATAGTATTTAGAGGTATGTTATAAAAACTTACCCAAATCAAAGATAATTTTTGGTTGAGTCTATATAGTTTTTGTCTTGCTTTCCACTTCACTAGGAATAAAGGTTTCCTACTTAAGTGCCAAATTCTTGATTCTAGGACTTTGAAAACCCCTAATTGACTTTTGAACTTAAAAATAATCATATCAACCTCATTGATGAAGACTTTTCAAATTCAAATATGTTCCAATTTGCTTCTTTCATCTCTAAACTAGGAGAAAAGAAAGGTGTTTTATCAAGAAAGAATTCAACAAAGTTTTAGAAAATTTAGTAACACCAACCTTTTGACCAATGTATGCCTTTATCTTGTGGCTAGCTTTCTTTAATAAGCTTCAAACAAGGGATCAGTTCCTTTATACTTATATCCTTAATCATTGCTCCCTATGCTACTTGGATAACGAGTCTTCCAACCACCTCTTCTTTGAATGTTCCCTCTCCAAATCAATGTGGTTATAGAGCCTCAGCCACTTTCAGATAAACATTCCAAACCTCCAATCTAGTCTACTTTGGTTCACCCAACCTCAAAGCCACAGAAACATAAACTTCAACATTTTTATCGTTCTTCTTTCTGCTATTGTGTACAACTTATGGTCCGAGAGAAACCTTAGAACCTTTAAAAATGCAGCCATGGAAGTAAGGAGCATTAATACTAAAGTGATCTTCCAAGTAATGGAACAGCTCAACTCAAACACTAAGAGAAGGTAAATAGAGGTTACTGACTTGTTTTCGTGTTTCTTTTAAAATTATTTTGTAGGTGTGCTACTTGGTTTTGGGAAAGCTAATTTTATCTCACTCATCGAAAATGTGAGCATATATGCAAGGCATGGATTATCACTGCCGCTTCAGGAAAATGAAAGGAAACTCACACTCTTTGTCAGCAAGAGAGGCATACGATGCACTACTGGTTGAACCTATAAAAGCATTGAATATTGTGCATGGTGTCCTAAGCTACAAGGTCCACTCCTTTGGCACTTTACCAATAAGAGAGCTCCTACTACCTGACTGAGAATGTGTAATAGGAAATCTTGAGTATTTTTCTGTTGTTTGAGACTCTTATATGAAAATAGTTGTGTTACTGGTAATATGGTCCTTGATATGATCATTTTGGTTGCTAGATAGGGTTTAAACATGCTACTGTGTTTGTATGGTCTGGGGGAACAGTTTTCGGGTTCCTCATGCTTTCTTGTAAGTTCCCTTTCGATTGGGGTAAGAGATTGCCATCTTTGGTAATCTCTCGATGTACATACCTTTTTATTTATTTATAAATTTATTAAATTACCGAAAAAAAACTTTAGACCTTTAAGGGAGAAGAGAGTACTAACCTGTCGTTTGAATAAGAGGTTGGTATAAAGCACAAGATTTGAAAAGAAGCATCATCACTTACTATTTTATATCAAAAGAAAGTAGAAGAGGAAATGAACAAGGGAGGAGGAGTAAAGGTAGAACTAAGGAAATGAGGAGCTAACAATGGTCCTTTAGAAGGAAGCGACAATTGAAGGAACACTACCTTTAAGACAAAAGAAGAAGGAATGAGGGATGAGGTAAGAAGGGATACATGCCTAACATCTCTAATTAAGTGGGCCTTAAGCTTAGAGTTAAGAATCACTAGAAGTTAATGAACAAGAAGAAGTCGACCAGTAAACAACACATCAAAAAACAAAAAAGAACCAAAAAAAAAGAGGTGAGAAAGATTCCACCTAAAAGATAAACTTTTAACATAAAAAATTTGAATAAAAAGTTGAAACCTCCGGACTTACAAAGTTCCCTTTACAATTGATTAATTTGACTAGAAAAATTAATGTAATTAAGAAAATAATAAGTTATAAGAGTCCCTTAAAATTTTATTTGCATATTTACACTACTAATAAATTATGAATTAAGAACTTTAATATAAGTCAAACATTTAAAATGATTTAGCATAAAGTAAATCTCATTTTTTCCCCATTAATGGTCCTTCATATGTTAAATCAAACCAATAATATCTTACAATCTATTTTTAAATCAATCGCCTATGTTTAGGACTTAAAATAATTCATACAAGTTAATTTACTTCAAAATAAATTACAATATAATATAATAAGATTGAAATAAATGAGATAATGAACTAAACATTTATATAATTTTGAATCTTAGGCGACACTTTTACTTTTTGACTTAATATTGTTTTATAAATGACTAGATAGTTACTTATTTGATAAATTGACTTTGATTAATAACAATAGAATTAAAAAATCAGTTATTTTAATATATGAGGGCAGTTTGGTTCTGTAATTAAATGTTAGGGACTTGTTTCATGTTTAATTTTAAACACATAATGTCTTCTGCATTGCATTGGACCTCGAAGACTATAAAATTCAGAAATGCATAGGCCTGTGATCTGGCTCTTAAGGGCCCAAATTTCACACTACAATTGATTTAATAGAGCTCATCTCTATTCTTGTCGTGATCAAGTAAAGGGGCTAAAGGCCCATATACATACAGAACGTATCATCATTCGGCTCGCAATTGAAATTATAATAGCCAATTAAGTGCTTGGTTCCCATACCAATTTCTGAATTTTGCCTTTACCCAAACTGAAATTTACACGGAGAATTTCTCTTTATTTTTTAATTTCCTACAATAACATTCATGGTACGTTACTTCTTGATGTTATGATTTCTAGCACATTGACATTGCTTAGACTTACTATGCTATGGTACATTGACGTTACTTCTTCATGTTATGGTACGTTACCTCTTATCCACCCAAGTTTTTGACCTTCATAACTTGAAACCAACTACATATTTATATAATGTACTTTTACAATAGTAAATACATAATGAACCCACCGGTTCCCTCAATTTTGTTTTGCAGCTAAGAATTAGTTAAGGAGAAGACTCGGAGATGTCAGCTGGAGGAATGAAATGATCCATGGAAAGGCCAGGGACATTGAACACAGCATCATCAATCCTCCAAAGCTCCTCCATTCGAGTCCTACTATGTTGCACTGTCTCTTCCTCGAACCGAAACACCGTAGCAATGGACCTGCCTTGATGAGCAATTAACACACCATCCACGTCTCTGTAATCTCCAATGCTGCTTCCGATTGTAGTCTCCCAGTAAATGGTGTCATTTTCTGGGGTCTGTACCCTGGTGAGGTGTGAGTCCTCTAAATATATTAGAAGTCCACTCTTCTGACAGAAGTAGCCATATAATACATGCCTTAGAACTTCTGCTGGCCCTTCACTTCTTTCTACCACAGCTTCACGATCTGCTGCTACTTTTAGTACAAAGCAGTCATCGTCTCCAATTTGTTTCTCTCCCAAGCATTGAGCTTTTGCGAATAAGCTGGCTGTACTTTTTGGATCTAGGCCCTGCAGTTAATTAATTAGCTAATCAGTATCAATGCTCTGGAGAGTTTTCAGATTGGTCAATAATTAGCTAATGTTAATTTCTAGACTAATCTCCTTGCTAGGCCTTGCACAATGGTTGGCTTTGCTGGTGTGTGAATAATTAGCAATGAAGGTAATTATGAGCTACCATTGAGTCATTCTAATTATAGAAACATTCACATGTTTTCTTCCAAAACCAAATTGCCAGATGGGCTTATCTAATACAGTATTTAGGACTGTAGATGGATCGAAAGAAACACGAACAAAGGTTTACATTTTTGTGCTTTAAAGAAAACCAAGACAAGAAAACCCGAGGCGTTCACAGGATTGTAGCATAGAAGAAGGAAGATAGGGAAAGCTTTCGGAAATGCGCAAATAACAGAAGAATTGGGTTTGAATAAAGTGCAAAACAAAACAAAAGATAAAGCAAAAGAGGATAACTAAGTGGCTTTGGCAAATGGCAATCCCAAGACGAAGACGAAGATGTAGCAAAGATTCGAACTTTGAACAGTGAATAATGACCGAAACATGACGTCAAAAACATTATCACGTGGCGTCCTAACTCTTCAACTCGTCAAAGTTCAACAAAAGAAGCTCACTTGTCTGCTAAAGCAGTAGACAGTTTCTCTATCGCTGTCCGTTCTCAATTACCTTTCACTTTTATGGGCTTTGTACGCTTTCTTTTGTTTTGTTCGTTCATCTCTTTCTTTGTTTGTTAAATTTACTTAGGGTTAGCTTACAAGAAACTTCACTAACAAAACATCCCAAGCATTTATGTTAAGTTAGTCATACCTGGATTATGCGACGAAGAGGGCGTTGTGGTCCCTTTGCCGCATGCGTACCGAGCCAGGGTGTATGCCGCCACACGGTCTTACCGTCACTTCCGGCAATGACTTTGTTTCCTCCGACAGCCAACTCAAGAGACCACATACCTGGCAACATTTGCCATAAAACAAAGCACCCGTTTTCACCACTTCTATTCCCCAAACTCTTCACATTCTTCCCGGAAGAAATCTCTGTCTCACAACGCACCATCTTTACCATTCCTGTTGCATACATGTTCTTCACACATTTTTGTTGTTTTAGACACCCTGTCGCCGCCAAATATTGTTGTATGATGTAATGTGCAATGGAGTTCTCCTGTTATAAACAACAACTGTTAATTGCCAAAACCCTCGTAACAGAAAAGAACCCATATTAGTTAGTGAACTTACTATAGGAGTGTCCTTAATGTGAATGCGATGAATGGGGTCGTTAACTAGCGGGATTGGAGCTAAAGGGCAACCCAAGACACCAAGCAACAGCCTCAAATCTTGTGTTTTGGCTGGGATGCTTCCATATGGTGTGGACATTGAAAAATGGTTGCCTGCTGATGAACCCTTTTGTAGACGGAACCATTCGCGAATGATTTCCCAAGAACTTTCCTTTTTGTTAGCTTCTTCTTGCATTTCAGGGTCGGGGCCTTCCATTAGAGGAGTCAAGGTTTGTGTGCACCATATCTGCTTCCTTCTAGATCGTGAACCCATGATTGTGTGGCAATAGGGTATTTCGGTTAGCTGTATCTATGGAAGGAATTTAAGAAGATATGAAGAAGATGGATGCTATTGTAGTGATGGTGATCAAAATGGTGGTGAGCTACCGCTCATGACAAGGAGAGAAGAGACAAAATAAAAGAGACAGCTTATCTGTCCAACGGCAGAGGGTGGTGTTTTATTAGTATATAAAACCTGACTCATATTTGTTGGGCCATCTTTTGCTTTATTCTCATGTTCGGTTCTTTTCACTTTTAGACTGTATACCTTGAGGCTTGAGCTTTTCTCCAAGTTGAGCGAAAGATTGAGACATGGGGATTAGGCCATCTCTTTCTTTGTGCTTCTTCCTGTATTTCTCTCCATTTGTCACTCCATTCAATAAGGTCTCTAAGGCTAACCTTTATTGGAATTTGATATCACAAGATACCAATCAACATATTAAGATCGAGCCTTAAGATTATATTATGTTAAATTTTGAGGGTCTCGGCAAAAGCAAACACGTAATTTTTTGTTTTGCAATGAATATGAGATAGCGTACTGGCATCTCCATTTTCAGAAACATATACAATGCTCTCGGCAATCATTATATAAATAGGAAGAAATCGAACAACTTAGTGTAAGATGAAAATGGAATTATATATATAGCTGGAAAACCAAACAATTTATGTTGGAAATTTGTATAATTTATATATGTACATTTGTTTTCCTTCAATTATATAGTATCTTGAAGCTTTAAACCCCCTCCCTCTGAAAAAAAGGACCAAAAAAAAAAAACCAGAGAGATCCGTGATGCTAATAAACAATCTTTTGCTTATATGCCAAAAACTTATAATAACCGGGATTTGGCATCATAGTGCCATAGGAATGAGTTAGTGTGGATCAGGAAACAGTCAATCAAGCAGACTAAGTATTCTTTTTGTTTGATTTGGAGGGCAGCACGCGCATGTAATCTTATCCTATGATTCCTATCTCTCCAAAGACCTTGTATAGTAGTCATGACGCCGGACAAGAAGAGAAGTTCTCTCATTTTTATTTTATTTTATTTGAATCAGATACTAAAATTAGGAACAAAACAACACTGATAAGCACCAAAGCCTTTAACTTAAATTAACATAGAAAAGGTTGAACTGCATGTAATAAAATGCAACTAGGAGAGAAATGTGGTGGTGAGTCGGCGTCATGTTGGAGAGGCAGATGGATTTTGGAAGCCAAATTTATTGCCTAACTCTACCTTACAACCCAACATCTTTTAAGTTTTATATCTATATGTGTATCTATACATATAATATGCTTTGAGTTGAAAGGATGAAGTGTGGCTTTCATAGCTAGGAAGTGGATATTGCAAATGAATGAAGATACATATATTTTAGCTATATTCCTGATCAGTCTAACCAACTGATTTGTACATTATGCTTTAGCTTTAAGAGTGCACAGTTACTCTATCAACTCCTTTAGTTACTTGTTCACGTTACCCCCCTCTCACACCTTTAATTTTAATTTTAATTCCAATATTCACACACACAATATGCATACATTTTATTTTTCATTTCACTTCTCTTTTAATTTAAAGATTTTATACTATAATTAAGATGGTAAGTGACTCTCTTTACAAATTAAGTTGGTTTTATAGGACCCCTTCGTACTTGGTCATTTTTACTTGTACGTCCAAGCCTATTACTAAATTCAAGGCCAGTTATGGAGGAAAAATTAAGTAACTGATAGAAAGTTTGATGTTTTTAGCCCAATTATGGGCTTCATCCTCACAGTCCAAGCCTGCTTTGCGTTAGTTAAAGCCCTTAAATATGAGGTCCACTCCATCGACATAAGAGTTTCGATTTTCTAATTTGTAGCATTAATGCCATCGACTTAGGTTCGACTAATTATATAAATAACAGACCAAAATTTATCAGATAAATAATTTATTTTGAAGTTTAGAAAATTATTTAGTGTAGTGGATCAAAAGTCGGGAAATAACTAAATTTTGTCCAAATATGTTTTGTCTGTTGTGGAACTCGGGTTAATCTCCACCAATAATAACAAATTCATCTTGAGTATTATTGCTTAAGTGAATAGAATGTGAATGATTGTACTGAAAAATCACATCAGGTAAACTCTCAGGAAAGACTAGAGGGGGTCACAAACGGTTCTACTTAAAACTCAATCTCCTATACAAAATTTTCCTAGACATATAATTTAATAGCACAATAATTCACTACAACTATACCCGACAATAGCTATTAAATAGAAAAATAAAGAACACCATAATTTAACGAAGTTCAACCAATTATGTCTACTTCCTCGGACACTATTAAATTGATATTTCACTATTTTCAGAAAATAATACAAGTGAAATACTAAAAAAAAGAAGGGATTTTTGTCATATGGAAAGATAATTTTTGGGATATCTTTAACTAAGGAGGGGAAGCTCCTTTTATGATTTTAGGAAACTCCACCATTACCACACATTTTAAATGTGGGATTGTGGAATGACCATAATATTTGACTATTCAACAAATCTCCACCTTGGCGAATTTCACTTTTCAAATCTCTCACAAAACTCATCTTTAGTATTGTCTTCAAATGTGTTTCAAAGCGCCCATTTTATTGATCAAGTCCAAACAATGTTGGAACTTGACCGTAGTCACCACTTTTGTCAACATATCAGTAAGATTCTCAGTGGTCTTAATCTTCTGGATTATTATTCTACTTTCTTCCAAAACCTCTTGTACAAAGTGATAAAGGACATCGATACGCTTCGTCCTTGCATGGTAAACCTGGTTCTTTGCTAAAAGAATAGCACTCTGACTATTATAGTGCACTTTGAAGTGCTTCTATTGAACCTCTAATTCACTAAGCAATCCTTGAACCCAAATTGCCTCCTTCACAGCTTCTGTAGTTGCCATATATTCTGCCTCCGTAGTCGACAAAGCAACTATTGACTGTAAGGTAGACCTCCAACTGACTGGTGCATTTGTAATAGTAAACATATAGCCAGTAGTTGATCAATGTTTATCTAAATCACCAGCATAGTCGGAATCACAATATCCAACTATACATTTATCGTCTTGCTTATCCCACTGAAATACCAAACCAACATTTACGGTGTTCAAAATGTACCGTAAAATCCATTTCATAGCTTGCCAATGCTCCTTGCTTGGATCATGCATATACCTGCTCATGATTCCTACTGTTTGTGAAATGCCAGGTCTCATACACACCACAGCATACGTCAAGCTATCAACCACATTTGCATGTGATACTTTAGTCATGTACTCTCGTTCTGCATCTTTCTTTAGAAATAAGGATGCACTGAGCTTTATATAAAGAGTGAGGAGAGTACTAATAGGTTTTGACTTTTCATTCATGCCAAAATGTTATAGTACCTTTTTTAAATATTGCTTTTAAGTCAAACACAATCTTACTAACTTTCTGTCTTTACTTATCTCCATGCCGAGAATTTTCTTGGCTTCACCCAGATCCTTCACTTTAAACCCCTGATTCAAATGAATCTTCAATCTTTCAATTTCTCTTTGATTCTTTGAAGCTATCAGCATATCATCAACATATAGGAGAAGATAGATGAAGGATCCATCTTGTAGCTTGCGAACATACACACAGTGATCGTATTTCCTTATTGTGTACTTTTTTTCCATCATAAACTTGTCAAATTGCTTCTATCATTGCCTTAAATATTGCTTCAATCCGTACAATGATTTTTCAAGCTTACACACCATATTCTCTTTCCAACAACTTTAAACCTTCAGGCTAAGTCATATAGATTTCCTCCTCTAAGTCTCCATATAAAAACACATTTTTTTACATCCAATTGAACTAGTTCCATATCAAACTGTACTACCAAAGCCAACAAAATTTGAATGGACGAATGTTTTACAACTGGAGAGAAAACTTCATTATAATCAATTCCCTTTGTCTAAGCATAGCCTTTGGCTACGAGTCTTGCTTTGTAGGGAACATTATCTTTATCAAGAAATCCATCTTTCTTTTCATATACCAATTTGCGTCCAATTTCCCTCTTTCCCTTTGGGAGACTAGTTAGCTTCCATGTCTGATTCTTATAAAGGGAATATATTCCTTCATTCATGGCTATCCTCCACTTATCTTCTTCTTAACTTCATACTGCTTCCTTATAAGTGGTAGGAATGTCATCAATTTCAATTGGAGATGCATAAGCTACCATATTAATATAACAAGTAGGTACTTGAATGTTCCTTTTTAGCTTTCTAAATGCAATTGGTAATTGTTGCTGCGGAGGTTCTTAGGTTGGAGCCTCTTCTTCATATGGCTCCTCTTCTACCACAGGAGTTTCTACATCTACTTCATCATTTGCTAGGGTGACAATTCTACCCTCAAACTCCACCTGTTTTAGAGTACCATCTGTCTGTTTAACATTTTTAGTTGTCACCTTTCTTAACATGGTAGATTTGTCAAAGGTAACATCCTTACTAAAAATTATTTTCTTTGTCTCTAGGCACTAAAGACGATATGCTTTCACACCAGAAGTCATCCCCATGAAAATTGCTTTCTTTGTACATGGATCCAACTTTAACTCCTTAATGTGATAGTATGTAATAGAACCAAACACTTGTAAGGAATCATAGTCTATAGCAGGTTTTCCAAGCCATTTTTCTAAAGGTGTTTTACCACTAATAGCAGTTGATAGAAGATGATTGATGAGATAACAAGCATATGTAATAGCTTCAGCCTAAAATTCTCTGCTCAATCCAGCATTAGACAATATATATCGAACTTTCTCCAGTAATGTCACGTTTTGCCACCCCATTTTATTTTGGCGTATCCCTAATTGTGAAGTGTCTGAGGTGTATCCCTAATTGTGAAATGTCTAATAATACTTTTATCTTCACAAACTTTTAAAATGGATCACTTCTGTACTCCCCACCATTATTTGTACAGAGACGTTTGATCCTTCTGCCTGTTTGTGTTTCCACCATCTTCTTCCATTTAAGGAAAACTCCCAGCACGTCATCCTTAGTCTTCATAGTATACCCTTTGGGAAAAATCATCATCAAAGGCCACATTATAATGTTTTCCTCCTAAAGAAGTTGTTTTGGAAAGTTCCCATACATCAGAGTGAACATAATCCAAAATACCCTTTGTATCATGGATTGCAGTGCTGAATTTCACTATTGTCTGCTTCCTTTTGACACAATGTTCACAGAAGTCTAATTTGTAGAGCCGAACTCCTTTCAACAATTCATGATTTATTAATATCTTCAAGGATTTTTCACCTACATGTCCCAAGCATATATGTCATAACCTAGTTGCTTCTAGCTCTTGATCATTATTAGAAGCTACTACTGTTGTTCCAATAACTACATTACCTTGGTAATCATACAGGTTATTATTTATTCGAATTCCTTTCATTACCACAAGTGCACCAGAGATGACTTTCATTACTCCATTTGCTGCATTTATAGTATAGCCCTTTGATTTTAGGACTCCCACAGAAATAATATTCTTTGTCAAACTTGGCACGTATCTGACATTTATCAAAGTCCTGGTTGTTCTATCATGATTCCTTAAGCAAATTGAACCAATCCCATTTGTTATGCAGGGATTGTCATTTGCTGTGTAAGCAACTTAACCTTCTAGCTCTCTAAAATTAGAGAACCAATCTCAATTAGGACACATGTGATGGCTATAGCCTGAATCGAGCAATCATAGACTATAAGGGTTTATTGAAGATGTAACAACTAATGAAAGATTTGAGTATGTGTCTTCACACTCAGAAACAATTGAATTTGCAACAACCTTTCCCTTATCAGGTTTGTTTTTATTCTTCAGGTTTGGACAATCCTTTTTCTAGTGCCTTTTTTCCCAACAAAAGGCACATTCATCTTTTCTCAACTTGAGGCTTGACTTCGATCTCCCTTTCTTTTCTTTAGTTTGGCTCTGTGAATGATCTCTGATTACCAAAGCTTCTGCTGCTCCACTTCTACGTTCTTCCTTTGTCTTCCTTCTCAATTCATGACTGTACAAAGCAATTGTAACTTTGCTAAGAGACATATCAACCTTCCCATGAAGCAAAGTAGTTTCAAGAAACTCAAACTCCTCAGGAAGGGATCCCAACAACATCAAAGCTAGATCTTCATCTGCAAATATCACATCCAAATTCATTATATCAGTAACTAAATGATTAAAACTGGTGATGTAATCATTTATGTTGGTGCCTGAAATATAAGAGAAACAAAACAATCTCTTCTTCATATGAAGCTTATTCTGACTGCTTTTCTTCAGGAATTTCTCTTCTGACATGTTCCATAATTTAGATGTAGAAGTTTCTTTTAAGAAAACATAGTTTTGCTCTATAGAAAGACACTATCGAATTGTAACACATGCTAAATGATTTATAGTTTTCTAATCTTTCTCCTCAACATCATCTGGTTTCTTTTCTTCAATAGCAATGTCAAGACCTTGCTGAAAAAGAGCACCTTGAACTTCACTTTGCCATATGCCAAAATGACCCTTGCCATCAAAAATCTCCACTGCAAATCTTACATTTGTCACAACAGTCCTTACTATAATAGTCGAGGCAGAAGCTGTTGGTGCGGTTGCATCTTTAATTTCTATCATCTCTGCTACAATTTCTATTCAATAGTTGTCAATGCGAAATCCCAATAGCCCAAAGAAAAATCTTTTCTGATGTGAAAGATCAAACTACGCTGCAACCACAGAGCATACTAAGAAAAAACCTTGGCTCTAATACTAATTGTTGTGGAACTCAGGTAAATCTCTACCAATAATAACAAATTCACCTTGAGTACTATTGCCTAGGTGAATAGGGTATGAACAATTGTACTAAAAAAATCACTAGGTAAATTTTCAGGAAAGATTGGAAGGGTCACAAATGGTCCTAATTAAAACCTAACCTCCTAAACAGAATTTTCCTAGACATGTAATTTAATAGCACAATAATTCACTACAACTATACCCAACAATAGCTATTAAATAAACAAATAAAGAACCCCAGAATTTAACAAGGTTCAGCCAATTATGTCTACTTCCTCAGACACTACTAAATTGATATTTCACTCTTTTTAGAAAATACTACAAAAGGAGAGAAGGATTTTTTGTCTGATGGAAAGACAATTTTTGGGATATCTTTAACTAAGGAGGGGAAGCTCCTTTTATGGTTTTAGGACTGTAACATCCCGTCCCCATATAAAGGGTTAGGACCTGAGATCTTGGTACATGTTAGCTCAAAGGGAAATTAAGACAATGCTTTTTCTTGGTCATGCATCATGTTAGCATATATGCATATAAATATGGAATGTTTTTGTATAAAAAGTAGTACATGCATTCATTGACA
>JANIHZ010000002.1:35418254-35429093 GCA_027478365.1 Erythroxylum rufum | reverse complement strand
GCAAAACAATTTTAAACACTCCTAACCCGTTCCAAATTACTAGTTTACCCTTCCCATCGGTGATGGGATGTTACAACTAAAATTTCTATTCATGTATATATGGAGGCCATAATATGCCCGAACAAAGCAAAACAATCTCAAACACTCCTAACCCGTTCCAAATTACTAGTTTACCCTTCCCATTGGTGATGGGATGTTACAAATAATGATACTGCATAATCGAACCTCTCATCAGACTCGCAATCCATCTGATCAAATACCCTTTTCGTCCTCTCTAACCATCCCTCGGCCTCAGCATGGTCTGTGCTACCATAGAAGTCCACAACTCCCTGTTTCCGCAACCTATCATACATCCTCTCCCTTCTTTTAGGAACTCTAAGAGGCATCTCCTCTAATCGAGGTACCGAGGACTCTCTATTGGCTCTTACCGATCCTTGGTCAGCTGGTTACTCAATTTGATCACTTAGAGCGAAGGACCTATAACAAATAATAACTTCAATCATAATCAGCTTTTTTCACGATATTTCATGCTTAACATTCCTATATGTCCCAACAGATGCCAAACCACGCTCTAATACCACCTAAATGTAGCACTCCCTTTACCGTAGGGTACACACCAGGATGCCCGGAGGTCATTCCGGTACATATCCTACGTTAAAGGTGAGCTACGTTCGATCACTACATTCACTTCATATGGCATTATATCATTATTCACTTATAAAGAATCATAAGAAAATCACAATATTTTTTTAAACCAACTTTTTCCTCATTTCACTTCATAAAATTGATGACTACATTGTGTCTTTCATATTTCCCTATGTACATCATCAAAACCTAATACAAAAGTACTACATGAAAGAGGAAATGTATCAAATCTATCTAAGCCATCCAAAAGTCCCAGCTGACCGACCTTTGAGCCACGACTTCACTTGCCAAATCACAATCTACACGGCAGTAGAGCCTCTCAGTGACTAGAGTCGTCTCTCGGTCCTGAAAAGATAACATTACAATTTTGATGAGTTTTGCGAACTCAATGAGGTAACTGTCATCGATGGTTCACTCAATTCATACAACACAACAATTCATATATCAATTAATTCACTACTTTGCATATCACATTTCACTTAAGCATAAGCAATTATGCATTACAGTAAATCAAACACACTTAACAAGATGCATATGAAATGCTTATGAGACACTTTTCCAATTATTACGTTGTTGTGACCAAGTGCCTGAACTGTCCCATATAAGGCCTATTAAATGTTGAGCCTAAGGCTTTGAATCACTTTTGAGCTCAAGGCTCAGTTTCACTCGTTGAGCTTTAAGCTCTAATCAGTGGCGACTATGGTCACAACTTCCATTATCTGATTATGTATTCACAAATGGAATGCATGTACCACATCGATCATATTATAAAGTATATAGGTCTCACATTCACATTCCAGCTGCACTGCAATATCTCAATCCAAATTACACAATCATCGGAACTTCTGTCTGAAAGCCATAATCAAATCACATTCATTCATTATTCAAAACATCAATATAAGCAAACAGTAATTGAGAGAAACCGTCTAGGTTACTCACAAGTTGCTACCGAAGCTAATGCTTAGAAGATCTGGCAACGTCTAGAGGTTGACGTTCTAGTTGCTCCTCTAAAACAAATAATGTACAGAATATCACAAGTTGCACAATCATAAGTATTCAATAATGCATATGCATGAAATGACGTATGTACAATGCATATTCATGATAATCTCGGGTACTATCCGACATAAAATTGATCTCATTTTGATCAGTAGAGCTCCAGAAATCTTCAAAATACTGAAGTAAGTTTAGTGGATTAACACCAGTTCATATCCTTTAAGAACACACTCACTATACCCAACCCACTCGTTTCACTCAATCTTTTTCCGTTCATTTTAGATAGCTATGATTCTTGGTGGAGATGTAGATCAATGTCTTACGAATCTAATGGTTCAAGAATCAGATCATTTGAATGTCTAGAGAAGAAGTTATGGCTAAAAGAATCTAAAATGTTCATGTCCTTTCTCATATTGTACATGCCTTGGCGCAATTGCAATAACTCTCACTACAGGTGTCGGATTGACTTATTTTTTAGACTATTGGAAAGAGGACTTCAAGATCTATAACTTTCATAAAGACTCAAAGGCCAATTCTATCGTCTGACTTCTGTATCATCTCACTTTTGCATCATCTCACTTTCCATCATCTCATTTCCATCGTCTCATTTCCATCGTTTCATTTTCTATCGTCTCATTTCCATCGTCTCAGTTCCATCGTCTCATTTTCCATCGTCTCATTTCCATCGTCTCATTTCCATCGTCTCATTTCCATCGCCTCATTTCCATCACCTCATTTCCATCGCCTCATTTCCATCATCTCATTTCTATCATCTCATTTTCATCGTCTCATTTTCAATCGTCTTATTTCCATCGTCTCATTTCCATCGTCTCATTTCCATCGTCTTATTTTCATCGCCTTATTTCCATCGTCTCATTTTTTTCTCCAGAATGTCTCCACTTATAAGGATCATAACTTTTGACTCTGATGTACACCATTTTCATACTATATACTGTTGGAAAGATAAAAGAAAGATCTACAGCCTTCTATGGCACCTTGGCCAAAATCTCTTTATATCAATCCCAAATTTTCCCCTAAAGTCCGAAGACGAATTTCCCATTCATGCACCAACATACTACACCAAATTCTTAACTTCATAACAAGTTTTGAGATTCTTAGAGACAGAATTGAAATTCGATGTCTTCATAAGAAATGTAGCCATATGTTTCTAGTTTAATCCAAATCAAGAATCATCTCGTTTGAATAACTAGAGAAGACGTTATGACTAACAGGCCGAAGCACACTCAGTGAACATTTTCTATATCACTACTAATTTGGTTTCTAAATCTTTCCTTCTCACAACTCATACCAAGATCACTCTTTCTACTCCCTTTATTTATCATTTTCAATAAAATCACAGTTAACATCAGTTATACCTAGAAGTTGTCAATGAATGCATGTACCACTTTTTTATGTGCAGGCATTCAGTATTTATGTGCATATATGCTAACATGATACATGAGCAAGAAAATGCATTTCCTTTATCTCTCTTTGAGCTCCCATGTACTGAAATTTTGGATCCTCACCCTTAATATGGGGACGAGATGTTACACATAATTTTCATAATATCCACAAACTCATCTTCCCGTTTATTATATGTTTAACTATTTACTCAACTTGGATATTTATTTTAGGATTTATATAATATTATTTAACTTTTTTATAAGTTTGTCGACCAATCTTAGTCATCTAATTTTTGCGAGCTCTATTTATTGAATGGATAAAATTTTATAAAATATAGTTAGAACAGAGTAATAAGAACAGGTAATCTAGTCTCCTGTTTGTCGGTACGGGATCACTTGTGCCTATGTAACTTATTTTTAACCACATATTTATATGAAAATCAATAGAATAGATTTGTAACTTATTACTATTTACATTGAAGTCTATCCAATTGAATGAGGTACACTTGGTAAGATCATCAAGGCATAAATTAAACAAAGGCGAGTAAGACTAGAGAATAATAACCAAGTGTTCTTTCCTAAGAAATAACAAATTTGCTTATAGCTGCTTCTTCTTCCTTTTCATGGAGACAAAAGACTAACGAACTGATCAATAACACTGTGGAGAGACCCTTCCTCTCTTAGCAAACTTGACATTGTCGCACGAAGCTGTGGCCCTTTCACCACTTTCTTGACTGTTCAAGTTTATATTCTGCAATACAACTCCTCGACAAGGGAAGGTTTTGCTGCAATCGAACTTCACAGCCACTTCAGAAGCCGAAGTTCCCACTATGTTTCTGTATATTACATTGCTAACTTGCACAGCTGAGCGCTGACACCAATCAAAACACATATCGTTCCATTGATTAGTTGGTAAATTCAGAGCAAAATGAGGAGATGGGGTTATCAATCATGGGGGTGTTATTCAATTATTATTACCTGCTCCTCGCAGGGTTCTTTCTGATCGCAGTAGTTCTGGTTTATAATTATAGGATTGCTCACGTTATTCAGTGCTATGTTCTGGAACACTATGTTTTTGGCAAATCCAGATCCACCCTACAATGAAACAGAAACCTCCTTTTTTGTATTATTCAGTTCTTTATATGAAAAGAGAAAATGGGTTGATGGAGTTCCACCAAGAATCCTAGAAAAAAGTTGGTTTTGTGTTGATTTCTTCTTGTAGTGTTTCGGTACACCCATACAAAAAGGTGTGAAATTGACTCTTACCTGCCAAGTTTTGATTCTGACTCCATTAGTTGTCCCTGAAAGAGTTGCTCTGTTAACGAACACATTTGAAACTCTGGCTTCTTGTTTACCTGCTCCTAAGCTACCAATACTGCAAAAGTAGCATGATCATGAACAGAAGCTGAGTGGTTCTGTGTGTATGAATCCAGTTTCGAACAGAGGTTAAGGTTAGCAAACCTTATTCCATGACCAGGTCCGCAGGTGATGTCTGTGGCTTGAACATTTTTAGACCCACTTACTATAGAGATGCAATCATCCCCTGTAATGGAAGTAAAAAGGATCAATTAGTCAACACATTTTCAGGTTTCTGTTTAGTAAATTATGATACTTTTAAGGCATGAATGTTACTGCAAACTTTGGGTTGGTAGTTACAGTTCATGTAGTACTACTACCTGTTCTTATGACACAGTTTTGGATCCGAATGTTTTGGGTGCCAGTAACATGAATCCCATCAGTGTTGGGGCTTTTCTCTGGTGCAATCACCAGGAGGTTCAGAGCTCTAACATTCAGACATTTTTCGAAACGTAGATGCATTTGTTGTGCGTTTAAGAATTTCAGGTTGGATACGATTAAATTCTTGCATTCGTCGAAGGTCACAGCCTGCAAGTAGTAGTAATTTCTCGTCAGACATAGAACTAAGGAAGCTTTTCTGTAACTGAAAGAAGATGAGCAATGGAACTTACAGTTGGTGCACCTATACAAGGCTGAAACAGAATCGAATTCAAAGATTAGTCCAAAAAACTTGTTTAAGAACAGAAAAATGGAAATTGAGAAGCAATGATCCAAGGATCTAACACATACTAAGCTTTCGTTGATTTTACAGGAGTTTTTCCACCATATTTTTCCACTGCCATTGATGGTTCCACCACCTTTAACCCTGAAATTCTCTACATTCTGAAACACTATCCAATGACTCCTATCTCTTGCGTAGTCTCCTCTTTTTGCAGAAGCCTTGATCGTTCCGTGAATCTAGCATTGCAAAATTCAAAGTTATTAATTGAGAGAACTGCCCATTTGCTCTGCTCTTAAATGTTGAAAAACCGAAACTGATGAATCCTTTTTACGTTATTACAAGATTTTCATTACTAAGAGCTCACCTTAAATATAATCCTGGATTTGCAAGGACCTGAAAAGGTGACTGGTTTGAGAGTGTATATCCTGTTCTTAGGAACGATAATAACAACATCTCCTGAAGAAGAACAGCCCTTGTTCCAAGCTTTCTTAAATGCCTGAGAACACGATTATGATTTGGAAACTTCAGAATCAAGAAACAATCTGTGACATTAAGAACCTGAAGGAACTCTTCATTTGCTAACCTCACTATCATCCCTTCCATCTGCTTTAGCCCCGAACTCATCAACGTTCACTGACCTTGCATAACCTCTTGCTTGTTGTCGATGCCTGTTCAAAGTCATGGACTTCCTGTCTAGCAGACTTGAAGATGCTGGTAATGAATGGTAACCAACGGTGTGTGAGTTCTCCTCGTGGTAAACGCCAAGGCACGAGGTGAAATAGGTTAGTACGAGGAAAAACGAGAGCAGAAAGCTTGGTGGGTTCATGTTTCTCAGTCTCTCCAAGAACAGGAAACAGAACAGAGTTGTCAGGAATGCTTTGTCCTAACGTGCACAACCCTATATATATAGAGGTAACTGGTGGAGCTTTTTCCAGGTTTGAGAGTAGTACTGATAATGGCTACACAAAGAATGTTACTTATGACACATACAGGTATGGAAATTGAATGTTAGAGATTGAGACGAAAGGGTTATTGGGAGAGTAGCCGACTTTTTTTTTTTCAGACCAGAAAGCGGTTAAAAAAAAAAAACCAGCTTGAGCTAGTCTTCATATGCTTGTTTACCAACATAACTTGGTGGTATAGTAACGTACTACGCTATAAAGAACAGGTTTTGGTAATAATAATAGATTAGTTTGGTAGGCTTGGAAGTCGATGAAACAACATTGTACACTTTGTCCATGTCTTTGTTTGAACATTGAGGTCGTAGTGGAAGGAAATTATAGGAGGATTGCTAGATTTGTAAAGCCAAAAAGAGAGATGCTGGAAATGGAAAATTAACTAATAATTTCTATTTACTTACTTGGTTGTATATTTATATAAATAGTATAAATAGTATTTAAGTTATAGTATAATTTAATATTATGTTGCAAGTAAAATTGAAATCAAGTTAGAGGAAATTAACTATTTGAAAGGCGTATTTGATTATTATTAATAAATGTTTTTTAAGGATTAAAATTAATTTAATATTTAAAAGTGAGACGACATTGACATTAATAAATAAAAAAAATAGAAATGGAGTTACTTAGTAGTTACAGGTTCTGGGATAATTGAGTTAGGATGTGACGTTCGGTTCTGTAATTTTTATGGGGTCACCGACACTTGCGTAATTCATCTTTGAATTTTCCATCCCTAAAAGTTGTAGATTGAACTTACAGAGTTGAGAGAATTTCCTCACTTGTCATGTTCTGACCAACTGCAAATCCAATCAACTAATTTCTTTTATTTGGTTAGGAAGAAATCTAAGCTAAATTGCATGAGAACAGATACACTGAAATAAAAATGAGGATTCTAAAATATATATATATATTTATAATTACAAGACTAAGAGTTTCGATACGTAATAAATAGAATTACACAATTTAAATAAAACAATTTCATTTCCATGCAAGTGAAAACTCGAATTCATAACTGCTCACTGGTAGGGAAAATATCAACCATTAGATAGATTACTTATTTGTTAACCACGATCGCTGTCCGCCAATTGTGCAGTGACGTTTTCAACTCGATCGTTAAAGCACTTGTACAAAAACATTGAGGAGCTAACAAGAAACCGATCAAGGCGTTAATTGTACACGTATGTTCGTACGTACCTAGTCAAATCGGCCATGTCATTTTGCTTGACACACGTTATGTGTGGCGAATAGAAAAAAGATTGATTAGGTCGATCATTGAAGTAGAAGCCTTATTATCTGTTACAACAATTCATTTCGGAATGCTTTCTTGTGAACAAAGTTTGAAAAACTGTTATTATTATTTTTCTCATAAATTAGTGCATTACCTAATCTACTTCTCTGCAAGGGCAATGTCAAACCGAATTGACTTTGGTGAAATGTTCTCCCCAAAAGTTGACAAATAAAATTGCAATTACCTTCAAGCTTCTAAGCATCGTATTTATGACCGCATCGAACGACCAAATGAGAAAACTTAGTAATTAGGAAGATCAAAGTAGTCATTACTTGGAAAAGTTGTAAATTATCGATGCAAGAAAAGTGCAGCTTTTACAAACTCGATGACGAATTGTCAACATACAATTAGGTTTCTAAAACAAAATTTCTTCGTGAGTTAACGAGAAAAGCATTCACTAGGTTCCTCGATTAATGGGAACTTTTTATATATATATATACTATTTTCAGTTTTTGAATCATTTTATTTGTCTTTTTTTTTTCACGAGGTGTCTTAGAAGGGTCCTAATTATAAGAAGGTATTTTTAAGTTATCAACACCTAAACTAATCATCACTCGAGTCGAATAGATTTCTTACGAAAGGCAAAGCTCTAACCTCAAGTTTTAAACGGCTATATAAATAAGAGTGGGTTTGTCAGAAACTCTCTTTTTATATTCAATAAATCTCTCCTTTGATGCTAAGTAGCATCTATATGATGTTGCTTTGGTTTTTCAAATTCTTTTTTTTTTTAATTTTGTAGAGTTATATATATTTTGTGATTTTTTATATTTTTCTCTAACTTATACATCATCAAATTTAACGTTTTCACATTATCATAATTTCTAATTTTTTCAATTTTTATTCCTTGACCTAGAATAATAAAATAAGAAGCCTAAAAGAAATAACTTTTAAAGATTCCTTCACTATATATGAAAAAATTAATAAACCATATTTAAAAAAAAAACTAAATTACAAGATGTGCTATAACCCCATCGCAGACCCAGCTAGCCAACCGAATTTAATTTGCATGTGGAAAGGGAAGCAGATACAGGAAATGCCCATAGTTGATGGAGTTTCTCATTAGAATTAATCAATCAGTACTATTAACAACACAAGCATCGCCCACCGATAGGTGCAGTGGGATATATGTGAACAAATCAAAGCCCACGTCATTGTCAAAATTAAATTTCATAAAATAAGAACAAAAAATCACTAGGATAACAGAAGAGAAGATTAGATGTTTGTTCACTCCATCTGTTGCTGCTAAAAGGGTTAATCAACTACTTGAACAATTGATTAAGATTGGAGCAAGTCACCGTAGGGATTGAATGATTTGGTACTCATGTCGTGAGATATTGAAACCAATCAACTAATTAATTAGCTTCATCTACACAATACAGCTGCATGCCCCTCATGAAAGGTAAAGATTAATCTATATATTTTTTTTCTTGTAATCTAGCTTCATGCAGTATATATATATAAATGGGACTCATAATCAACAATTATCTTTTTCGTGTTTTTTAGTCGTGACTTTGTAAACAGAAGACGATGCGTTGCAGGACTTGGTTGCGAGCCTTATCTCCTCTTTAATTACTAAATTCACAAATGTGTATATATAATTACTATATTATATATACACATTTGTTCTTACGTCTTAATAAATTTTGAATTTAATTTGATGGAGGACAAAACTACTAACATCCTGTCAATCTATCTTCATAAGATTCAAAACGTCCCTTGACTGTTTGTAGACGGTACTTACAAATGGAGTTATTCTTGTAATGAGAGCACTCTTTAACCCCTTTTCCAATTTAGCCAAGGCTTTAAATTAGTTTTTGTTGGAATTTTTATTTTGAAGTTGCTCCTTATGCAACATGAATTTGAGCATTCAAATGGTCCACTAATCTATAAATTTTTACTTTATCAAGAATACAAGCTATATTGCAGTTATAAGTAATTATAAATATCTATATTAACGAAACGTATAATTGAGATTATGACAAATAGCGTTAACAATTTATGCCACAACCACAGTATAATATTGCGAGTTCAGATTACCTGTTCTTGTTGTTCTATATTCTATTCTATTATATAAGCCCAGAAATATTAGATGAATGGATATTTATAAAACAGAATAGGCACAGAATAATGGAGATAGATGATCAGTTCTCGTAATATTACAGCCACAATTGCAAAGATCACAATTAATATAACTTCAAAAAATTGATCTTTTATGAAGAGATCATGTGAAAACGTGAATACCACCGTAATATATGGATACAAGGAAAGTAAAGAGAAAAAAAGGAAGGATAGATTTCATTTCATCATTGGGATTTAGCCTGGGACATTTTGAATTTAAGGTCCCTAGTAACGGTGGGGAGAAGGAAAGAAAATGACGTCCCCGCTTTTCTCTCACTGGTCTAATGGGAAGCATAGCCGAGAATAATTGTTGAACAATTGATCACATTTCCGTACGTGATAAAGAACTTAAGAGGAAGGAAGAGGGTAACCCATACAGACTGCAAAATGTCGTTTCAGACCAGACCAGCATCGAGGACCCTTCCTTCTTCGTATGATTCTTCGTTTAAGGGAAACAAAATCATTACTTGCTAGTGTAAAATATCATTTTCTTGTATTTTAGACCTTATTTAATTCTCAACGCCATTTCTGTTAGTGATGATTGCCAGCTTAATTAGCAACTAAATGGACTTTTTAACATTAGAGATTATTAGCACTTACAGCTACTAAACACCTGTTATTTCTGATCAAGATATCATTATATCTTTTTTCTTTTGCTGAGCGGTTCGTAGAAACAGAACAAGACTTCTGCATAACAGCAATAAGCTAAAAAAGCCACACCGCAGAAGCAATATGCAAAATGAACATATTCTACAGAACAGAGTTGCGAAAAGTAATAAAATCAGGAATTAAAAAATTTTCTCACTTCCATATTTATATTACTTAAATTGATCCGTTTGGTGGACCTAAACTTATAGCCTGCTAACCAAGGTTAAGTGTATTTCCTGATAAATCAACATTTTAACGAAGTTGAAAGGATGACAATCTTCATTAAGTCCCTTGATTTGCTCCTTATTTCACTCTATTTAATGCCCGGGAAATAACGGGTGGCGGGTTTTTAAGCACGCTCTCTATTGTCTCCTCGAGTATTTAATCTCATATTTATGCGGAATGAGCGTGTTTGAGCAACTCCAAGACTGATCAAAGGGGGCTAAGAATGAGAATGAGAATGAGAATGAGAATGAATATAATAAGATATGAGAATGAATATAATCATTATAATTATGATGATTGGTTAAGATGAATGAATGATTATTATTACTATTATTATTGATGGTGATTGGTTCGTTAAAAATGTTGAGAAATAAATTTTTTTATATCAAAATTTAAATATAGTTTAATTGATTATATTTAATTTATGCACCCTATTTATAATGACAGAATGTTTAAAATCAAATATATTGCGGTATTTTCTTTCCAATAGCTCTTAAAAAAATATTCCAGTATTTTCTTGCATTAACGTATCATTAGTTACAT
>JANIHZ010000002.1:35379848-35391020 GCA_027478365.1 Erythroxylum rufum | reverse complement strand
ACTATCATATTAAATTGATAAATATATTATTAAAATTCTCTACGCATGAAGGGTAGCCTTGTACTTCTATCATGCGTGGGTCAAGGTCATATTTACCGTCTTTACACGGGGGCTTAGGAAATCTAGATCTTTTTGCACAACAGAGAGTAACAATTTTCAGGCATCATACAAAATGTTATTGTATTGTTGATTGAGAGTGCTTTTGAAATTGGGTTGCTTTTTTTGTGGTAGTTGACTGATTTGTTAAACTTTAGTTCTTTTAGGTGGAGACTATTAGAGGGTATGTTGATTGAGTTAGTTTTTCGGATTGATGATATTGGACAATAGTGCGCATCCCTATAGCTTCTTTGGGTTAAGAGATTTTGAGCTCGAAATCTTTAGACTGTATATATCTTCTTCATTTTGTATAAATATATTCTGATTTATAAAAAAAAAATCTTAATTTTTATTTAAAAAAATAAATTATTATTATTATTAAGTAATATATGTAAATATAATAAATTAATACATTTGGCACGTAGCACAAATGTAATTTATTGATTCTCAATTATTTCTTTGTAATGTGTTTGTCAATGCGGTCTATCACACGTTTCAATAGTACAAAGCGAAAACCTTATTCCCATATGTGAGCATTCTGTTCTCCGTATGGTGCAGCTTCACAACTTATAATCAATGCCACCTAAAACCATACTTGATATAAATCATTATTCCCAATCACGGAAGGATCTAGGCCAGGAGTTCACAACTTTGCTTTAACATACATTTTTGATCTCAACTCCTCAGCTACTGCGTCGATGAACTCCTCTGTATTCAAGTATTGATCTCTGGTAACACTACATTCAATACCAAATATAGCTAAATAAATAACCAGCTTGATTTTACAGAAATTCAAGTACAACATAACATTCAACTTAGTTTGTTGTGGCTTACTTAGGCCCATGCACAAGGAGTGCGAGATCCTTGGTCATCTTCCCAGATTCAACAGTTCCAATGCACGCCTTCTCCAAGTTCACAGTAAAATCCAATAGTCTAGAGTTGCCATCCAGCTTTGCCCTGATTAAATGTTTAAAGTCGGAGGAAGTCATTAAAAAAAATTAGCATATAAAATTTCAGATAATTCGAATAAAGTCTCTTAAGTTTTACATTATTCGGGAACTCATACTTTCACAGTAGTCACTAATTTGACAAGTTTGAGCAATATTTCAGAAACAAGAGTGTTTATCACATAAAACAAAATATTCGTGTGAATGTGTTCTTTAATTGTTACGTTCTTTTATAGTTCCAAAATTTACCGTGAATAATAAACTTGTGCAAGTGAAGAGATAACTTGATCTTGGACATTTTTGCCATTTCTAAAGATTGAGAAACTAGTTCCAGGTTTCACTTTAATTACATAAAAGTATACATATTCTTCTGATGAAAATGGAAATTGGAGAAACGGTGAAGAAAACTGGAAGTGTTTCCTTAAATAAACTGGCCCTTATTGCTCCGCAAAAGCAACAGTAAAGCATTACCTATGTGCAAGACCTCTTGACCAAGCAAAAATGGATGCTATGCTGTTTGTGCTAGTTTCACCTCCCCTCTGATGCACCCGATAATGTCGGGTAACTGTGCCATGGGCTGCTTCAGCTTCAATTGTTCTTCCATCTGGACACACCTACAGCACAATTGAAGGTCTCAGTGCCAGAGTATAGAGGTAGAGGCAGTAAGAGAAGCAAGTGCAAACATCATGTCCGATACCAGGATAGATGTCATCAACCCAAGAGATCCAAACCCTGCAAAAATGCAAGAAAAGCTTTCCAATGATTAAATTCTGGGACTAGAACATTTCAAGGATGAAATACTTTACAGGAAGTATTTGTTACTCCAGATATCATCAGCATACGGACCTTGGGCTAAAAAATCACTCTGCACATCCCCATCATAATTTTTGCATGCCCAGACATATCCTCCTTCACTTTTGAGAGCATAAGCAACCATATCATCAATAAGACGATGCTCATACCTATAATTCAGAGATGAAAATCAATAGAAAGTAGGTTAATTGGCCATTAATAACCCTGTTGTGTAGAAGTTCTCACCATATGCCAGCAGTCTCAAATTTGGATTTCCATCGAGTTTCATAAACTTCCTGGAATATGTCTTTGAATCTTCAAGATAGTCAAAATTAGGGCAAGGTTAAAATAGTATATAAAATAAAAATTTGTGCTCTCAAATGTAACAGAAGAAATCAAATCTGAATCCAGCACCACTTCAGCCATCGCTCCCTCCCTCTCACTCTCTAAAGTACAAGAATGTAGAAGAAACAACATTGACAGAAATAAATGAGAAGAAGAGAGCTAAAAACTTGGGGGAAACAACAGTATAAGGCATATACCTTCCGTCATATTTTTTAAGAATGGTATTTTTGGTGCTAAGATAAAGTGGCCACTTCTTCTGGTAAGCAGTGCTCATTGAAGCCTCAGCAAAAGCACAAATTGACTGTACTCCAGCTCAAATGAAACAGGAAATACTAATAACATTTTAGTAATCTGTGCAGTCATGAGTCAACGAATTAAAAGAAACAAATAAGAAATAACACAAAAACCAGGATCAGAACCTCGTCAGTGTTATACATTGACAAAGCTACACCTCCAGCCCCATTGAAGTTGTACACTTCAAACTCTTCTTTCTCGTTACATCCATCTGGAACTGTAGCATTGAGATAAGCTCAAACTTTGAGAAAATTCCAACAGGAAACCAGGCTCAAGATTAAAGTTAAATCAATGTTTGCTCTGAAGGCAGGATGTTCACCAAATATTAGCTTAAGTTTGCCAGGTCCTTGCACAACCATGTCAGTTGCTCGATACTGGTCACCAAATGCATGTCTGCCTATGCAGATTGGCTTGGTCCAACCTAAAAAAGTGGAGATTCAAGCTGATCGCATGCAATATTATTTTTATAGATTAGTTAACATGAACAATAAATCCCAACCTGGTACAAGCCGTGGGACATTTTTGCAGATGATTGGTTCTCTAAAAACAGTTCCTGCATTGTAATCACAGGAAAAGTAAATGACAACTAACAGAAAGAAGAAAATGATGGGACGGAAACAGGAACAGGTTGGTTGGATTCACCATTCAAGATGTTACGGATAGTGCCATTAGGACTTCTCCACATGCTTTTCAAGTTAAATTCCTTAACACGACCTTCATCTATGGGATCATTAACCGATGATGAGACACTAATGGCAACACGTTAAGCCAAAACATACTTGGTGATAAATAGTTTAAACAAATAGATAAATTAAAAAGAACCAAAGAACATGGGTAAGGACCTGGAGTGATAGTTGCACATTTAATTGCTACATTATACCTATAACGAGTGATATCAGAACATTATATTTCCAACAGAAAAGAAAACTGAAAAAGAAAAAACAGACAACGGAAACAAACTTGAGAGTAGCTTCAGCGCTTTGGACAGTAACTTGATCATTGGTGGCATCTCTATTTGGGAGGCCAAGATCAAAATACTTTATATCTAATTCTAGAAATGGGAGAACCAGCTGTTGCAAAATCAAAGAGAATAGTTTGACATCAAAAGTTCTTTATTGCATAGTACAGTAAAAGAAGCAGGGAGGACCTTGTCCTTGATGGAATTCCAAATAACCCTAGTCATTTCATCTCCTGCAAATTACAAATGATAATGAGCCAATCATGAAGCAGTTCAAAGTTCACAAAATTTGATGGTAAGATGATAATGATAGTAAGAACTACATCAACTAAACGGGACCATCGGACAAATATCAACTAACCATCCATCTCGACAACGGGGTTGTCGACTTTGATCTTCTGGAATTTCAACGATTCCATCGCCGATTACTTTCCGCAGACAAAGGACAACAGCGTTCGAAGCCTCCAAGAGACGAAGGCTAAACAGAAAGCCCCAGAATTTCACACGTGCAGTCAATCTAGAAGAGAAGTCAAAAGGCTTTCTGCCGTTTGCCAGCTCATACCTCCAATTTTTTATTTTAATTTCATCAATGAAAATTTATTAACAGCTAGTCCAGATTTCCGGTTTTATGCTTTGATCATAACTCATAATGAAAGAGTCCACGTTTCTGGTTTTGTGCTTGGTCAAAACCGTAACTAATTTTATGAATATTACACCGGGTATTGAATTTAGTGTAATGCGTAATACAAGTCTTTACTTACTCAAGATCAAACGTAAAAATGAATAAACAAAAAAACGTGAAAAATACATGATTTATTTTTCATATCTTCAAACAAGCTTTTTGATCTTGAAACCTTCAAACTTTCTTGATTACTTTCACGAAAACCGATTAACTCAACGTTCTTAATGTCATTTTGTGTCTTTTTTAATGCGTTAATTGCTTAACGGACCAGAGAATTTGAACATTCACAACTTACATAAGTAGTCAATAGAAGACCTTAGCAATTATATATAGTAATTAAATTGGGTCTCCCCATTACAAACCTAATGCATGATCTGTCCATACTGATTAGGGTTCATTTTTTGCTGAATTTCAGGCAATTAAACTAGATCTTTTATTGAACTTCTTTATTATCTTTAACTAGATCAAATTCAATTCGCTCAATTATAAGATCGTTAAAAAATCAAAAAATTGTAAATTAATTATTATCCAACTAAAGAAAATTACTAACAATCTCCTCCCTTGGACAAAAATTAATTACAACAGTTTTAACAACAAGAAAATCGGTAAAAAGAGGTTAAGCTAAATCAATGTATAGATCGACCAAGTTTAAAAAACTATTTGATCCAAGATAAAAAAAAGTTCATCATTTTGTCCTGTAAGGATTTCGATACTGAAAAATATCAAATGCATGTGTCATATGCGACACAGATCCATTACAATCACGCATATCTAATATCTTACTAACATAAATGAGAAAATAAAGAGTGACAAACTACGATAATACCTGTATAATATGAAATGTATCATCTTCCCATTTGTAGGTGTCAATTTCTTTGAACTTTATGCTAAACTAAACCTGAGAAATTTGTTTTCTATCACTAAATGCTAGACAACATTAAAGAAAATCTTTATAGGATTAAATGTTTATATCCCTTATGTAATATCATAACCATAAATTTACATATATATCTGTATATGTCCTGATGATATAAGCTCAAAGTCAATTTGTATATATATACCCAATGATCATTACAATGCTTAAGATCGACACAAATCTCAAGACTTTCACTTGTATCATGACAATGTATAACAATTTGTATGATTGAGAACAAAATGATGATCATCTGTATTAATTAAACATACTGTCATAATACATGCAATACAAAAATGTATCAAGAGCAAATATAATGATCTCTCTAACTAACAGTGTCTAAGGACTTTAATACACCCATGTTATATACATGTCTCTAAAAAACAAGGTTAAAATCCTTTAGTCAAAGGATTAGCAAACGTATCCTCAGTCCTCATGTGCTCCACCTCAATGCCACCTTTTTGTAATAATTCCCTTATGGTCAAATATTTGACCTTCAAATGCTTAGGTCCTATAACGTTCTTATTACTGTTACTAACAATACATCAGAAAGATTATCATAATATAATCGAACAGGTCTAATCACTGACAAGTTAGAAATTAAGTTCCTGAGCCAAACCATATATGAAGCAACCCCATAGTATGTCATAAACTCTGACTGCATAGTTGAGGTGTCGGTTTTGGGAGGGCTGAAATGGGTTAAACAAAACTTTTTAAAACCAACAAGAACCTAATGATTGTCTTGCAACCAATTCATAAACCAAAATAACACAAATGAAAGCATATAAACCATTATACCCTGAACTTAGTCTCCAAAGCTAATAGAAGATCTCATAATTTCAACTCCTTGCTCACGACTTTAGCTTTTTGCTCACGGCTTCACCTCCTTTGCACCAAATGAGATGCACTCCAACGTTTCCACCAGAGATCGATTAGAAAGCCCAGTGTCGCCTTATGCTAGATGGTACTTCAATGCTTATCTTTGATCCTAGAAAATCCCCAAAATAAACAAAAGGATGGGTGATTGATTGCTCAACACATGAGTTAAATGGCAAAGCTTTTTCGGTCTTGTAAGAAGTATCAAGAAAATCGGCAACTTGGAGGAAGACAAAAGAGAAAAGAAAAACCTGAAAACCGTGGGAGAGAAGAAGATGAAAAACGACAGCAACTAGAAAACCACACCAAAAATGCCAAAATTCCTCTCCTTTTTGGACAAATTGGGGTTAATTAAAGGCCTCTTTAATTGTCTAAAATGCCCTTGTGTAATTAAAGCTAAGAAACAAAGTGAAACGATAACTTAGTCATGAGGCTTTAAACACATCTTTATGTTAATTTCATGGACACCTCATGTTTTTAAAAAGTTGGCCGTGCAAATATTCATTTAAATAGTCGCTTTGTCATTTATCTCATGTTTCAAAATAAATAAACATTTGACTCAATTGCCTATAACTATACCATATAATTATATGCATTATTTTGTTGAGCATTAAATTTATATAGCATGTCATACATATGAAATAAATTTATCTAGGATTAAATTTGTTATTTAATAACATTTAATACTATATGACGACCAAAGTAATTATAACACTTATAATTAATTTTATCGTCATATTCATATCTCCATATGATATACTAGAATATTTTTCCTTGAATCTTTTCTGGTGTGAACCCATTGAGATCTATGTCATGTTGATAATAGAATTAAAACTTTTAATTATATACATCATAAGCAGTATTTAGTAAAATAAATTATAATTACTCAAATGACACAAATAACAAGTATCGTACACAAATCACGATCCCGAAGCAATAATTACCCATGTAAATTCTCTTGTTTCATAATATCCTGAATAAATGCAAGATTGGAATATATCATTCTTGCCTATTTATTCTTTCTTGATTTCCAAAGGAAATCGTAAATATGATTAACTCCTTAATCATATTGCATGCATACAATATTACTTTATCAAGGGCCCATAGACATTATCGCTCATATCATATAAGAGGGACAACAGTATTCTTGATGAACATTTATCGTCTACACAAGTCACGTATATTGTGGCATTATCTGTATAGCTATCTATTACGGTTAACGTTGGACAATGCCAACAAATACACATTTCTCATGTAAGAAAATGAACATCTCATACCATAGAATTCAAGACACGTATAAAACATTAATGACATAGACACAATCCTAATAATGTTTCATTTAGGGTATGTCGAATACCATAATCTCCATTATGTATCTATTTGATTAAATTGATAATTCCTTTGTAAAACATCCCATCATTTAATTCATATATTAATCTTTTAAGGATCAATTAATATTTCATGTTAATTAGCAAAATTAGTGACATTTCAGAGTAATCGTTATTTTTCATTACAGAGTTCTACAATTTGAGTCCTCAACTCAAATAATCTATAAATAATGAAAACATATGAAACAAAATGATATAAACCACCCAATTTATGAAGATAACTGTTAAAATACAACCATCTAATGATTGTCTTCTAGATTATAACACTAACACGTGGAAGTCACCAATGTCTACTTAACACTCTTCCACGATACTACACCATCTACTAACACAAATATGTACCTTGATGTAGACTTTCTATCATCTAGACACATAGTAAAATCTGAATCCGTATAGCCTATAAGGTTTAGATTGTTTACTTTTCTGAACGTTAACATATAATCCTTAGTTCTCTTTAAATATCTCAACACTCGTTTGATGCATTCCAATGGTTTATTTCTAGATTAGCCTGATATCTTCCCTACAATCCAAAACCAATTGCAACATCCGGTCTAATGCACACCTGGCATACATTAGGCTACCAATATCACTAAAATAAGACACATTCTTTATAGCCTCTCTCTGTATCATTCTTTGGACACTGTGCCAAAGATAATCTCTTACTATGAGAGATAGGTGTTATAACTGATTTACAATCAACCATATTAAATCTTTACAACACTCGCTCAATGTATGCTCTATATGAGAGACCTAACAATTGTAGAGACCTATCTCGGTGAATTGAATAACTAGGATAAAAGGTGCTTTAACAAGGCCCTTCATGTCAAAATGCTTGGCCAAAAGTTACTTAACCTCATACAGCAAGGTCAAGTCATTTGATGCAAGCAAGATATCATCCACTTATAAAAGTAGAAAGATAACCTTGGTCCCCTTTATCTCATAATACAAACATCTTTCAACTTTATTTTTCATAAAGCCAAAAGAGGTAGCAACCTCATCAAACTTAAGTTACCACTATCTAGAAGTTTGTTTAAACCATATATTGATTTTCTCAATTTACAAACCTTGCCAGGTTTTTTTATCCCAAAATTCTTCATGTTATCCATATAGACCTCTTCACAAAGGTCTCCATTCAAGAAAGTGGTTTTAATTTTCATCTGATATAACTCCATATCATAATAAGATATTATTGTCCTAATCACTTGAAATGCATCCTTAAAGGATATAGGAGAAAAGGTAACATTAAAGTCAATACCTTCTCTCTGAGTGAACCCTCAAGCAACCAACCGAGCTTTAAACTGCTCAAATTTACCCTAAGAGTCCTTTTTGATCTTGTAAATCCATTAACAACCGATATATTTGTAGTTCTAAGGCAAATTAACAAGCTTTCATATCTTATTATGCTTCATAGATTGCATATCATAGTTCATTGTATCCTACTAAAAATCTACATAAAGTCCAAAGATAGCTTCTGTAAAAGTGATTGGATCTACAATATGTCCAATATCATAGTCTTGTTCACCTAAATAGACTATGTAGTCAGATGAGATAATAACTCTTCTCACTCTAGTGGATCTTCTTAATTGAATCGGTTCTCGTACCTTAGTAACCTCAATTTGTACAAGTATGGGTTCCTATCCTTGTACTGGCATGGTACTAGGACCTTGATCTACCAATTATGACTGTATGAGTGATGGATATGAAATAACTATAGTATCTACCTAGCTATCATTTGAAGGGTGAGAAGGATCACCCTCATCATAGACATCATACTTTAGAAACTTAGCTATTTGTGATTCTACTATTCTAGACCCTCCTACTCTATAGTAAAATATGTATACTTTTAAGTGGTCAGGTTATCCAATAAAATAGCAACCAGTGGAACAAGAATGCAACTTATCTTCGTAAGGATTATATAAACATACCTCAGTAAGGTAGCCCCATACACAAATATGGGCAAGGCTAAGCTTCCACCCTTTCTAGATTTCAAAAGGCATCTTCAAAATTGATTTACTTAAGACTCTATAAAGTATGTATACGACAATCTTTATGGCTTCATCCTAAAGGTAATCTAGTAAATTAGTTCTGCTCTACATTGACACACCTTTCAATCATACCACTTTGGTCAGGATTACCTGGCATAGTAAACTGAGCCACTATTCCACATTATTCTACATATTTGGCAAACATACCCTTTTCTTGTGCTGAAACTCCATGTCTGCCATAATATTTACCTCCAAGGTCAGATTTGACAATCTTAATGGACCTTCTTAATTGGTTCTCAACTTTAACCTTGAAGATCTTGAATTTCTTAAGAACTTCATACTTTTCTTTAAGTAAGAATACATAATCATAATAGGAATAGTCATTAAAAAATTTCAAAAAATATCTTGAATTTCATAAGTTAGCTTGATAAGGTCCAGCTATATCCGTATCTATGATGTATAATAAGCTAAAAGTAAGAGTTGACCGCTTTTTCTTTATTTTGGTCAACATACTCCTGTAATAGTCAACACACATTTCCAAATCATTAAAATCTAAAATTAGGATAATATTTATGCCACAACATGTATGACTTATCATTTATCAAGGGGCTCCTTCTAGTGACTTGTTTAGTAATATATGAAGAAGCATACATCTCATAAAGGGCAAGACATATTTTATACAAACCATATGACAAGAAGGCATTACCAATATGTTTTGCATTGAAAGATAATAGTAAAATAGAAGCATCAATGAGAAAATTATAACCTTCTTTGTTGGCCCCTGAATTTTTTTTATTTGATTAAGCATGATTAGATTAATTTTGAGGTCTTGTTAGATTAATGTATGATGGAGTTAATTAGCATGTTGATGTTAATGGGATTTTGTAACATAGTTGAATTGAATTAAAGCTAAGGTGTTAAGTTGCATAAGGGGTATGGTGGGAAAACCACTTAAGTTGTAAAGTCCTAAGGCTTTGAAGGAAAGGTAAGTTGGACATTTTAGCATCACTAAGGGTTTAAAAGGGAAGAGAAATGGGTGTCTTTCAATTAGAAGAAGCAAAAAAACAAAAATAGAGAGAGAAGAGGGAGAGAGTGTCGTGAGTTTAGAGAAAAGCAAGAGTGATGTTAGGTTTTGATTTTTCTTAACCTTCAAGAGGGATTATTGAAGTTGTTCAAGAAGGAAAAAGAGAGAGGAAGGTTAAAGCTTCCATTAGAGCCTAGAAATCCTTCGGTTGGTGGAGATTCAAGGTAAGTTGTGTTTTAAATATTTGGACTTTTGGAAGGGTCTTGGTTCAAAGAGCTTAGGAAATGTATGGGTATAAGTATCCTAGGATCAATTTTGTGCATTTGGTTCTTTGAGTTGTCCAATTTGGATTTCTATTGATTTGGGATTTTTGTGTCAATGTTGAAGAAAATCAAGGGAGGCAAGAGAAGCAAGCGTAGAGGCAATTTTGAGCAAGGTTTTCAAGCAAGGAAATTAAGGTGGGTTAAATTTTTATACTTGAGTTAGTAAGCTATAAATATTCTTTAAATAAACGGAAATAATGATTTTTCCAACTACCTCATAAATGAGCATTTATTGTTCTTTAAATGATTGAGAATTTGCCATATGTTATTGGGTGTGAATTTTGGGAATAAATTCTAATTGCTTTGCAATTGTTGTATTTGTTGCTTTTGATTTAGTTAAGAAATGGATTTTATGCTTAGTATAGGAATGTGGTTGTTGAATTGTGAAATGATGATGGGAATGCATGTGAAATATGTCATGTTTATGAAAAACAAGTTTTCAAAAATGTGCCATTTGGGCAAAATATTTTCTGTTCATGAACTACATGTTATGTGGGTTTGGTGTAGTCCATCCAAGAATTGTCACGTGCACGTTGACCAAGTCAAGGC
>JANIHZ010000002.1:35355328-35372589 GCA_027478365.1 Erythroxylum rufum | reverse complement strand
TGGTTTAATATTAATGCTTAATAATTATCACTTACTAATATAAACATTGCCTTCTGATAGGACCAAATACAAGAAAGTATTCAACGACAGTCTCAGCATTCTGAAGATGTTAATGAGACTCAAACTTATCTTCAAGTAGTAGGTGGTAGGAACCGTCGTGGAAGGATATTCGGCTTAGGTTCATTTACGAACACATGTTATTTGCAATCCTCTAAGTCTAGCACAACAACATCTAGTAGGCGGTCGATAGCCAAATGAAGTCAATGAGCTTCAGAGCACAGTGCAGACATTGGTAACTTAGTTGCAACAGTCGATGGAGTGCATAGCTCAACCCCATAATGAGATGGAAGTGTTGAAGCAGAGGGGTAGCACCTTATCGTAGCAATCAGAGCATTCGTGATCACCAAATCAATAGTGTACTTGTAGTCATTTCATTTGAATTACAAATACTTTTTATGTACAATTTAATGTTTTTATTATCAATTAAGATAATTTTAACTTTATATCATCAATCAACTTTTTGTTTAAACAAATTAAATGTATAAATAAATCAAAATATTATGCATAGATAATTCATAATTGTTTAAATTATACATTAACTATAAGATCATCAAATAAAATTTAATGTCGGAATTTTTAAAATTTTTTTTAAATATTTATCGACGGAAAACATAAGTACGCAAGTAAAATCAATTATATTTACCGACGGAACACAACAAACTGCTGGTAATATTGACAGCCCGTCGCCAACTTCATTGCTGAGATTTGCCGCAGAAAAATTATCGGTGTATGCACCGATGGAACAATCATAACCGTCAGTAATGTTGTAATAAATTACCGACATAATAACCAATACCGTCTAAAAAAGTGTCGATGGAAAAATATTGACCGTCAAAAATTTACTGACAATCAACTGAACAAACAACCGTCGGTATAGTCACCGACGGTTACATAAAATATTCGTCGGTAAATTTACTAATGGACATTCTGTTATTCGTTGAAAATTATTGCCTACGGCTGTTTTTATGACGCCTTTGTCCGTCGGTAAATTCCATCACCAATCTGTCTTCCCGATGGAATCCTTAGGTTTTCCATCGGTAATATCTGTCGCTAAACGACACTTTTCTTGTAGTGTTTAAGTTATTTTGAATAAAGACCAAATCGTTAATCTTTTGTGTTTCAATCTATTTCTTTTTTAGGAATGGATGAATTTAAATGTTTTCTAATTTATTCCACACCTAGTTGTACTCACATATTGATTTAGAATTCAAATTGTAAACATTTGTAATTCTGAAACACTGCTTCCATATTGGTCCTACTAAGCAACTGTAGATAACAAAAGTAACCTTATAAACAAAACAAAGTAATAAAAAATTCAAACGAGTGACAAAAAGAAGAAATATTTACTTGGATTAAGTTATCTTTTTGACGAATTACAATGGGCATCTCAAAATTACTGCATGTATCCTTGTAGGCATCTATTTTTAAGCTAAAGAGATCTTGCATCATCTCACGTGCAATAATTATTGTGATAGTTAAACACATTCTCTTATTAGCTTTAGCTTTAGCTTTATTTGTAAATTTTGGCCTAAAATAGATATTATGATTTTAAAATGCCCCAGTAGTAAACAATAAAAAATAAAATTGCCTTTTTCATCTTTTATTGATGGCTGCAAGATAAAATGTATACAAAGAAGATCTATTTTCATATTAACCTTTTTTGTTTCTTTCTCCCTCCCTATAGCGTTATGATAATAACATATTGTTGTCTTCTCATCATTATTATCCAAACAAAGTACTCTTACTAAAGGCTCATAAACTCGAATTATAAATTGATATTGGGACCAAAATTTATGATCGTCAAGTATAATGTTGGATATAACCCACTTATCACTTGTTTCTTCTTCATTAGAACAAAATAATAAAGTGATCAAAAATTAGTTGCAAATCTTGCAATGATAGGACGACACAAATTCTTACTATTGCTGAAACCTTTTCTCATCAAATTTAGGATCTATACAAGATTATAGATGAACTTGGTGACTTTTTTGCTTTTTGTGTAGTTTCATCTTTGATTTTGCTTTTTGTGTAGTTTCATCATTGATATGGAATTATTTAATATCGTCTATATTTTTTAACATTAGGCCAATACAATATACAACATAAGGAGTTCAGTAAAAATAATTATACTTACTTTATAACCTTCTTTCAACTGCTTTATAAGCAGAGTCATTGTCAATGATAAACTATACAACATTTCGAAGCCCAATTTTATCCACAACTTTATCAAATATCTCAGACAGAGTATCACCTTTTTTAAAAAGGCCATATATATCAATAGACTTCAAAAATATCATCGTGTTAGCAAAATAAACTAAAAAAATTATTACTAGGCTCATGTCTTCTATTTGTACAACCACCACACATGATTGAATAGCCATAAAGTTATCCAGTTCATTCTTTTTTCATTCAAATAACTTTTTATTTCACAAATAAAGTTGGTTAGAAGATTACCTTTGTAGTCATCAATTAAAAGAGCTTTATATTCTAGACCATAAGAGGCAATTGTATCCACTATAGGCTGGTAATAATAAGATTGAGCAACTTTGAATGATACACTTGTATTATACCACCATCTAGCCATTGTCATATCCACATTATGAAATATTTCTTTAGATTATAAGGTACTCAGAATTGAAGGTTGAGCTCTAGGAGTTGTTTATAGTGAAAAAATTTTAAGATACGCATCTTCTTATCTTCCTCATATTAGGTGTAACAATCCTTTCTTGTTAGGTAGGAATACCAACTTCAACGTTCCTAATATCATCCTGACCACCGCAAAAAGAACTTCAGCTACCAATTTTATAGTTTAGTCTTTGTCCATGTTTTTTCATATTCTAATATTCTTTAAGTAAAGTTTTCATTTATTATTTCACATCATAACTAACTTTTTTACAAGGCCCCACATCACCTTCAATCCCTGCTAAATGCTTTTTTTATCTGGTGATTCCCCCACCTTCCAAATGCTAGTTGCAATACAAACAAATATTATAGTTCTTCATACTATAAGCCAATCCAACATGAACCTAAGTTATATCTTTGAATCTTCGTAAATTTGAAAAGGTTGAATTATTATAAGTACTTAAACTTCCTTCTATTTATCTGTAAAAGTAAATTCAATTAAATAAGTACAATATACTAAAAAAGATATCACATGCAATTCTTAGTTATAATAATTTCTGCAATGAAAATAACTACTTTCTCAAATTCTAGGTAAATCTAAATTTTCTGTTCTTTTTTCTTCAAATGGTTGTCATCACTTCATTGTTTGCATTAAGGATAATAACGATATAATAATATTACATACCATTTTTTAGTCAATACTGACAAAAATAATATGAATCCGGAACGAGATCCTCTGTTTTCACTAAGGTGTTCCAACCCTGTGCTATTTAATTTTATCCACACATTTATGTGAATCTTATAAAAATGTGTAGATAAAATTTAATAGAATATGATAGAAACTAGTTAACCGGAAGAGAGGATCTATTCCCATAAAATCTATAAGTTTGCTCATAACTCTTAATGACAACAACTAGTCCTTGAAACAATCCAACTTAGATTGGCCATTTCTTCAATCACTCCCAAGTCCATAAATTTGACAATGCATTCAGGAATTAAAGAAAATAGGCTAGTTAGTAGGTGTTGGTAATGAAATAAATTAATTATTTTAAATACGAGCATTCAATTATCAGTTTATGTTTTTACTAAGTTTTTAGAAAATAAGTGGAAGTGTTAAGTTATATAAATTCTCAAAATTTGCAAAAGTCTTATATTGTCTTTGTTTCAAATGAAATTTGTGTTATTTTTAGTTTTTCTTTGGATGATTTTTATATATTTCTTTTATAAAATTTAAATTTGATGATACAATTAATAAAATAAATATTATTAAACAATTATCCCTTAAAAGTGTAAATTGTATGCACCAATATTGTAATGACACATTAAAAATTAAAAATTTATAAATTCATAACTATGTTTTCTTCTTCTTTTTATTTATTCTTCACTCTCTCGAGTTTACAAAATTACTCTTCTTTGAAATTATAAACTTGTTGAAATTGAAGTTTGATGATAAATAATTTTTGCAAGTTAAAATATAAAATATAAGTATCTTAATACAAGCAGGTATTGGCCCTGTTTGATAAGCAGATTATATTGATTGTAGCTGATTCTATCAGCGGTTAGCCAATAGCTGATTATATTAGTTGATTTGACTAGCGAAAAACATTAATTGTTTATTAAAGATGTTTGGTAAAATTTGTTATTTAGTATTAACTATTTAAGTGTAAAGTGAATTATGTGGGCATAACGTAAAAAAAGAATTTATAAAGTCATGATTAGATATTTAATTTTACAAAAATTTATGTTTTTAACTCTAATAAAAAAAAGACATAACATTCTTAAAAATTTTGTCACCATAACATATTTTTTATTTTGTAACTAGAAAACTTATTTCATTAGTAAAAATGAACTCTTAAGTTTTGTAACTAAAAAGCTTACTTCATTGTAAAATTTTATCGCCGTAGAATATATGCATAATTTTTAGTTTGAATTATCCATAATATTATTATAGCATAATTCAAAAATTATGAAATGATAGTATAATTGATTTTTTTACCTATTAATTTTTGATTGATCATTAAAAAAACTCCTTTTATGAAGCTTTTAGAAATCAACTTATTTGGATTAAATAAGTTAACCAATAAATTATTCACCAAACAAATCAATAATTTTGTAAGATTGTCAAAAAGTTAACTTTCAGTAAACAAGCTAAAAAGTAGCTTTTGTTTGCCAATCACCTCCATTATTTATGCCTACTTAAGGTTTCATTTTGTTCTTTGTCATGTTGTTAAGAATCGTATGAGTATAATTAAGAATAGGTCAGAGTTATAATTCAATGTGCAGGTTATGTAACGTAGAGGCTGAGTTTAGAAATCATTTATTAAACAACTCCGTAGACGAAAATTCAGGCTCCTAAGTAACCACCACTGTTAAAATAATGATCGGAGAAATATAGTGCCGTAGACTTTGCAGCCACACTAATTGAGTAAAAGCGATCACAGATGATTTAAAATTGCATATAGTTGTAGTTTGTATGGAATATGAATAAAAAAGAGTGCCAAATTCTTCAAGAACTCAAACCTTGATCTGCAGACCTTTTGCCAAATTAAGGAAATGCTTATGGCTAATCAGGGACAAACTAGAAGCGCGGTGGGGCTAGCCTTGGACTGGAACTTAACATAACATCCACAGAGGATTCACAGTATGTTGGCATGATAAGTTGAGCAGAAGCAGGGATAGACAACTGTTAAGCTGACTAACATCTCAAAAGCTAGGCAAAGAATACGAATTCTCTGTTGTCCCATCACCCGAGCATGTAGTTCCTTTAAGAGAGTTCAGATCCTCTGTCTAATATTATGGTGTCTTATTGTGTCTAATAAATCTCAGTCATTTATTTATGTGAGGTCCATATAGGGTCTACGTGAGTTTCGCAAAATAAATAGCTGAGATTTTATGAGACAGAATAAGACAGAGTAAAACTGGACCGAAGATCCGGTTCCCTTTTAGTGGCTATGTTCTTTAATCTACTTTTTCTTTAAATTCCCAAAAGAAAAGCAACCTGAAAAACCTGTTCTACCAATGAAATTGACGACTCCATCTACGAACAAACAAATGCAAGGCTCAAATTCAACCTGAAGAAAGATTCCTATACCTGCTAATTAATAGTGGTTCCCCAGTCAGCCAACATGATAAAGAAAAATTACTGACATTTTTTCATCCCAGGACAAGAAAAAATGTCTTATTATGTTAATAAATGAATTATACTTAAAATTTGTACACTTAATGCAATAAATTGATCACCCAAAATGAAAGGATTGACCTAAAAATATTCAAAATCTATGTAAGAAGAATGATTAGCTTGTGGGCTACCAGAACCATTGTTTTTATCACCTCCGACATCAGCCACCTTGTTCTCTGATGGTGGCGCCTCTTTGCTAGCAAACTGAGAAAAGTCTACAGGTTCAGGAATATGGGGAGGCACTGCACTTCTGACTAAAGCCCAGTTCACTCCTTCAAAAAATGGATGTTGTTTTATTTCTGTAGCACCTCTTTTGTAGGCAATACGTTTCTGTGGTTCTTTCACAAGCAGACCTCTAATGAGGTCACGAGCCACAAAGCTGACTTGTGGGGTGTCTGGAAATCTCAGTGGCTGCCCAACAACATTGAACAACGTTGCCCTGTTTCCTGAACCTTTGAAGGGTGTTGTCCCGTGCAGCAACTCATACAAGAATATCCCAAATGTCCACCAGTCCACCGCGCTCCCATGACCCTCACCTCGTATGATCTCTGGGGCCAAGTACTCGTGCGTACCAACAAACGACATGGATCTCACATTTGTTGGCTCTGCCATTAATTCTGGGAGAGGACCACCTCCCACCAACGTCCCAAAGTCTGATTTTGATTTGCGACTCTTTTTACTTGGCAAAATTCGTGGGAAGAATGTTGATGGCTGCATACAACCATGGACTGCATATTCATCATCCAAAATCCCCGCACCTCCACCATTGTTGCCTTCACGTATAGACGATGACTTCACCAGAGTTGGGCTTACAGAGCAACGGAGGGACAAATCAAAATCTGAGAGCATGATATGCCCCTCATCCCTGACCAGAACATTCTCTGGCTTCAGATCCCTGTAAACTATGCCCAACATGTGCAGATATTCAAGTGCCAACAGCACTTCCGATGCAAAAAACCTGTTGGCAACAACTAGCAGCATAAGATACACACACACACACGAGAGATATATGTGTGTGTCTGTGTGTCTATTCTAATTCTACGATTGACGCCACACCAATTACGAGCTAAACAATGTAATGCTGAACTACAAGTAATGCAGTACACAAGAATTATGTCTAACTGTTGATCATTTTGGATTTGTTTTCCTGCTCTTTTTGGTACTTGTGTTTTACTCAACTTGGAACTTTACTGTCTTGGCTTGATAACGTGATTAAGCATGAACTCTATCTCTATTTGTAGAGAACCATGGTAAACACCAAATCTGTTGTACGAGAACGGGCAAGATTGTAGTATATTATTGGCATTCCATATAGCAAAATTATGCAAATAAAAGAGTTCACAGTCTGTTTGGAACAGTGTGCAAGTGTATACAATAAAATCTCGATTAACTTCTGCATATAAAAATGTAGACATCATAAAGGAAGTTTCTACACATAAAAATCTTAGTAAGCACACAATGCAGTCTCAAATTCTGTGACATTAAAGTCAAATCGCGTAACTAGTTTGTCAATATGATATTTTATTGTGCCTGGTAGTTTCCTGAATCTCGACACTAAATGACGAAAAGCCTTGTTTTAGTGAAAGTTAGAGCAGAAAAAGATAGAAGCAAGGCTTTCTTGAAATGAAAAGGTTTAAATGATGAATCTGAAGGAGGTTTAGACCACATATACCTTGCTGCTTCCTCGGTAAAATATTTGTTTGGTTGTCTCTGCCGGAGAGAATGGAGGTTGCCTCCACTGCAAAAATCCATCACCAAGCAATAGAACTTATCGGTCTCAAAATAGGAATACAGAGTCGGCAAGAATGGATGATCAAGAAGTCCAAGAATCTCCCTCTCTGTCTGTGCTCTCAAAAGCTTGTTTCTGCTAGCTAGAGAGGCTTTGTCCATGACTTTCATGGCAAAGTAGGTGTTAGTTCCCCTTAGTTCAACAAGATAGACACTCCCAATATCCCCATATCCAAGTCGTTTTAGCAGCCGAAAGTTGCTTAGACCGATCCCACCTTTGGCATTGATCATATTGATGGCATCCCATCTGATGTCACCACCTGTGTGTGGTCTGAGGTGTGCACTTGTGCTCTCTAGGCTGTTGCTACGATTGCCAAGGTTGTTATTGTTGATATTGGAACTAAAGGTCTTGGAATCATTCGCATTTGTGTTGGCCGATGGGTTTGGTCGTTGAGGATTTGATGGGGCTCTCGTGTTATTAGAAACATGCTTGACCAGTGGATCCATCTTCTTGGGATCAAAGACGGGATTAGTAATCACATTATCTGAAACCTTGGAGAAAGCGGGTTCTGCTGATGAACTGAAACCATCTGTCTTCCTGGGATATTGACTAGAAGAAAATTGTTTACTCGTGTTTCTGGATTCACATTCTGCTTCTTCTGCTGTAATATAGCTCATCTGATGAAAGACAAGAACAAGAAATTACAAGGATTGTTTTGAACGTTAACAATAAAGCTGTTAAGCGAGGCCGGAAACCAGAATTAGTGTACAAGCCTAAGTTGAGAAGCATGTGTGAATATATTCATAATCCATATCCAACGGAACAGAAAGATCCATTCTTTTCCAAGACAGAGACAAATAATTAAGACAAGTTAATTGAGTTGGAGTACAGACCGTGTGAGAGACCGGCCTCTTGAAATGATTGGATGATATCGACGAAGCAATTAGGATACCCTCGCAATAGGAATTCCTAAGAACAGTACCAACCACAATTTTTACATCGGAATCTACTACCAGTTGGTGCACAAAACAAACAAGTCTACGACGAGCAATATTATAAAGATGAAACAATGAACGCAAATTATAGTTGACACAGCGGAGATGAAACTGATAGAAATCTCCATTCCATTCCAGAAGTTAATGTAAACTGTGATGTAGAAAACGGAATAGGATGATTATCAACAAAACTAGTGGCTTGTTTTTAGTCATCATCTGTGTGTGGTATGCACGTAGGCCTGAGAACACTTAGGATTTGCGAATAATCCATTGACCATATTGTACATATCAATCAGATAGAGATTCTGAACTAACACAATATTTTAGTTTTCGTTCCAATGTTCTTTATTTTCTACTACCTACTTTTGACATGGAGGATGAAGAAATGTAAGCATATTTCTGTTCATTTTTAAACAAGAACAAAACCAAACAAATGAGGAAAACAACACCACAAAAACGTAATGGTCATCAACATACTTGAGAGAACGCAGAACGACCCAGAATAATATTAAAGCTGCATGAACAAAAGAAACATGGTGGTGATGTTGGGGACTTCTTAAAATGGAGAAGAAAATTATAAACAAAGATTAAAAGTGTATGAGTGTGAATTTTGTGACAGAGAAAGGTGAAAGGAAAGGGAGGCGGTGTCAATGGAAGTTAAAACAAAGGAGATTAATGAGAAAGGGAGTTAGAGATTGATTGGACAATGTGCAATCACCATCAGCTGCAGTGGATTTGTTGTGTACTTGGTTATTTTCTAAGATTGAGAGGAACTTGTGGAAACAAATCCAAGTTCCAGTTATAAATAAAACTATTAACAACCACAAGAACACCAGTGTTTTATGTATCCGTAGAGTTTGACATATATTTTCCTTGTTCTAAATTGGCCGAGAACGATTACAATGAATTAGTGTATACTATAATTCCTCCAACATTGTAAGAGAGATAAAGAGACAGAGGAAATGGTCTTAGCTATGAAAAAGGGGTGGATGGCCGTCATATCCTCTTTGTTATTAGTTTTTAATAGCTTGTGGCCGGTCTCTCTCTTTTTCTTTTCATATCCTTTGTTTTACTAGCCATTGAAATAACATGAATTAGCCAACTCCATTGGCATGATCCATTGACCAGCTTTTAGTTCCCACATTGTGCATTTTCAAGTAACATGTGAAAGACAAACAAATTAAGAGCCTAAGGAGATACTTTTATTCGTTACTTTCTGAGCTCCAAAGGCCTTCGGAATCTAAATATTATGACAAAGAACATCAATTTCTTCATCTTAACCCAACTCATCTTCGAAATGTACTTTGGTACAATATTGGAAAGCATATAGTTTCTCGGAATATTTAATTATTCAAACTGCTATCCTAACTTAGCATATGTGTTCTTTTTAGTCAGATTCTTTCATGTAACGCTAAGATGAGAAGTATAAAAAGGTTCGATAATACGCAACATTATCCTTACCTAATAAAAAGGCTCTTTCTAAAATATGCAACGTGGATATAATCTCTATTAATATGATATTAAAATTCTAAAATATTTCATAATTAACATCATCACATTCTTTATAATGTAATATTTTGTTTTACTTTGCCCCTCAAAATTAAAAAAATTATCATATAGACTTTATACTTATTATTGACTTAAAAAATTTTCTTAACTTTGTTATGATTATGTATTTTTAATAAAAGGTACAAAATAACGTATTATTTTACTTGCTTAACACATGTGATCATATAAGAAAGACCAATTCCTTAAATAAAGCGAAATAGCTCTTTGCGTGACATCAATCTCTCAAACACTTTGTCCAAACATAAAACAAATATACGTAGATAATTATTTCTTTTATTTAAATAAGTTACTTGAAATGCAAGCAAGATGTCCATCCACGAACTGTTAGTCAAAAGTCCAAATAAACAGTTAAATGTAAGTGAATATTGGGTAATCTTAAAATGATAAAAATAAATAGTTATATTACACACAATTTGACGCATCTAATTCATTCTTTAAGAGGATTAACAATAAATTAAAATTGTAAGAGGTACTTCAAACTTAAAAATTACGGAAAACTACTTGAAAACTATTTTTATATTTGAAATACATTTAAATTGATAATTTTTGTACAAAATCATAGAATAAGTTTTTGATATTTTTCTTTTAAATATTTAAATAGAAACATATTTTAAAGAAAAAAATGCATAATTGATTCTGAAAAGGACAATTTTTTGGTTAAAAACCATTAATGTAAATGCTTATAGCACTATATTGGTATTTTAACCTAATGTTGTGGGAAAATTTTGATCTAATATATTTAAATTGTTAAATTGGTTTTTGTTCAACGGCGAATAAAATATATCAAAATAAAAATATTATATTTACACATATTAAGTTATAACTATATATCTAATATTCACAATGTTATAAAGGCGTTGAACTCAAAAAGAAATTATAGATAAAAATTATGAAATCGTGAATATGGAACTTGAAGATCATTGGAAATATAATATCAAATTAAAAATAAATTTAACATTTTTAAAAAATATATTAATTTACTCTTGATATCTTGGTTATTTATAGGATTTGTTTTAATTTAGTTATTCGTTACTTACTTCTTAAGCTGTCTAAATTATTAAAAATTTATTTTTGCATAAAGAATGCAGCCACGAGCTTACTTTTTTATCCAGATGGACTTGTATAGTACTTTGAATGGTATGAATTACAAATATAATCTTTTTGTAATATAATAAAAAAAATTGTGTATAACTAATAACTCTCGTCTAATTCTTGCAAAGTGAGTAACTTTATTAAATTTGCCCTTTAGGTATAACTTTGGTTGTATTAAAATAGAGCACCTTTAACTAAAGGGTGTGGTTGAGTGGCAATAACTCATCCATCCTTAACTAAAAGTTAGGGATTCGATTCTTGGCTTTGAGTATGGAGCAGCCTTAAATCTTTGGACCAGCTGTCTCACCCTATGAGGTACCTACAAACTAGCGAGGAGATTAGTCACTGGATCCGTCAGTAGATACTCTAATATGAGACCAAAAAAAAAAAAAACAGCACCCTTCCTTTTTTAGAAGACATTGAAGACCTATCTATTAAAATTTGTTATTGTTGCAAATTATACTTGGTTGTGGTTGTGAATATTTATAAGACGGAGAAATGAACACATGTATGCTAGTCTATTCCAATAATACACCTGGCCCATTCACTCTCTGGCTTCTTTGATATGTCCAAAGTAAAAGGGCACACAGCTAGTTTTCTAACACGTTTCTCCTACAAATGCCTGGTGATTATTGTATGTAAAAACAACATCAATACGTACGCTGTTGGCTTTCACGTTCAAATTAATAAAAGGAAGGCTCTAATCTTTTCTGATCTCTTATTTTAATGCTTAGATAAATTAAAACCATTTGCAGAGGAAGAATTCGTGTATTATTTAATAATAGTTTTTATGAAAATGTAGGATGTGTATGGTCTCTTCATCTTTCATTTTCTCTGGTCATTATATGTCTCTACTAAATTTTCTCATAATAATAAAATTGTCAGGTGTTGTAATTTAAAGCTCTACCCTTCCCTATCCCTTTCTTTCTCTTCAGCTCTCTTTGTTGAATAGTGTCCAATCTAATCTCTTTATATCCTTAAGGTCGTGTTCAATTTTCGACCAACATAACTAACGCACTTTTCGCCTACCCAGAAAAGAAAAGAAAAAGATTTATCTACTTATCCCCCTCCCCCTTTTTTCCTTTTTTCTTTGGTTTTTCTCAACAAGAAGAAGAAAGAGCGAAGTCTGCTCACATACATATTGCTTTCTTCTGGATTGCAATACACAAGTATCTTTCTTTCCCCTTTTTCTCATATATATCTCTTGTTTGCAAGTTTCCATTGCTTTTATTCTCTTCCTTGTCTTTTTTACTTCTCTGGTTCAAACTCTTTATTTTCCTCAGCTGAATCCATTTGCTTCCCTTAAATTTTGTTGTTCTTCCTGTTTTTGTAAGCCCTTCGAGTTTTTGTCTTTTTCTTTTCTTCCTTTTTAAGTTTTTGTTTTCGTTGGTTGTCGGAGTGTATGGTCTTCATTTTCCTTTGTTCTTGTCTTAGTGGATTATTTTTTATACTAGTATTGATTTCTGTTTATCATTTATATGGCCTCAACATTAGCAAGTTCCAATTTCGGGGATTTTTTAAAACCCAATTTTAAGGTCATACGCAGCTGTCCTTCGGTGTTTCTCGTTTTGATTTTAATTTATAATCCTCCAGTAACTCATTTGAATTTTATGATCATTATTGTACCAGCTCTTGAAGCCATGGTGAAGAATCCTAAAGCTGTTCCTGCTCAAAAACCCACTCCTTCACATCTGGTAATTATCATCACTTACCTATCAACATTATTCAAAGTTCTCTTTTTTCGTGGTTATATGTCAACTTTAGTTAGTGTTTCTTTAAATATTTATTAGGTCCCTTCAAAGGAGGGGAGTCCAGCAGATTGTGTCCTGTCTACTGGAGATGCAACGGTTAGTGTTCAAGAAATGGATGTGAATAAAGAGGCTTTGACAACTTATGAAACTTTGCCTACTGCTAGCTACTATGGCTGTTACTATCCAGGTTTCCATTTAACAACATGCTAACTTCAATCTGCTGTTACGTCTATTCATTCCTATTCGTTATACATATGTATGTGTTTTGGCTTCTTACATCAGCCCTTTGAAGGTTATGGAGGCACTTTTGGAAGCCTGGATGACCAGGGATACTATGTGACTGCTGAGGGAACAGACCCTCATTATCCAGTAAATGTTCTTTCCTTATCTATGTACTGCTGATTATTTTTATTTCATTCTTTCCTGTGCATAATCCATGTATTTGGAGTTTGAAACCGTTTACACTTAAAATAGTCGAAGGGAAACTGCAGATTTTAGGGAACTGTGAAGCTCACAGTACATTAAATTGAGCCATAATCCCCACTCATTTGCAATCTTTTAAATGGTTATTTGTGAAAGAAATATGAGGGAGATGTTCTTACTGATCATTGCCTTATGGGATGCAACTGTAATGCTTTCGATTCAAAGGTCATAGGCATAGCTACCATGACCCAGGTTGTTGAAAATGAAGTTACACACTTCAGTTCCTGTTTATTTGCACTGCTAGTTTGCAAAACCTGATTTTTGATTACCAAATGAAGCTATAATGTTCAAGACTTGTCTTCTAATAATCTGTAACCATTATTCTGTACTTTACACTTATTTTTCACGTAGGTTATGCAAGCAGATAATGGGTCATTGGTCTACTTCATGCCAGGAATGGATCCAGGTTACAGTTCTTACAGCACTTACTTACCTGTCAGTATGATTGGGTTTGATGGGCAGTATTTTGGGGAACAGTTATATTCACCTGGTCCAATATTCCAGTCATCAATTGCTTATCCTGGATACCTGCCAACTCCTTTCCTATATGGGGAGTCTAGCCCATCTCCGTCCTTGTGGGATCCCTCTGTTTTTGTTGGCCATGGAACATATGGCGATGGAACACCTGATTCAAAAATGAACACGTCTAATCAGACCCACCATCCCCCTTCAAAAGATATGCTGACTTCTGAATTAAGCAGTTGTTTAGAAACTAAAAGCTCCCTGCAGAAAATGGATGCCTTGTCTAGTCCTGACATGCACACTCAAACAAAACCAGCAAGCAAGGTAAACTTGGTTGTGTATAATTTGTTATTTGATTTTCTAATGAGCTTTTCTAGATAATTTTGAAATATCTTGCGGAACATTTTTCTCATTGCAGTCAGATCAACTGGGCGTAGGGTATTTCCCATTTGCAAAACTTTTGTCACATGGCCAAGGAAAGGGTGGAATGTTCTATGTCAATGGCCCTGCCAAAGTAAACACTAGGAATTGGGGCAGCACAGAGAAACCAAAAGCTACAATCAATATCCCTAGCATCAGAGGTTACGGTTTGTCAAATAAGCAGAATCATGGTGATAGGAAGACTAATGCAAATGGAGGTAATGCTGCTGGATCTTTGGCTCCTGATTGGAATGGAAACAGTAACAGCGTAACTTCTGTTATTACAAGGGATCAATATAACCTTCCAGACCTTTCAACCAAATACGATCACGGATTTTTCTTTGTTATCAAATCTTACAGTGAGGATGATGTTCATAAGAGCATCAAGTACAATGTGTGGGCTAGTACTCCCAATGGAAATAAGAGACTGGATTGTGCATATCAGGAGGCTCAAGAGAAAATGGCAGTGAAAGGGAGTAAATGTCCTGTGTTTCTTTTCTTTTCGGTATGTTTCTGGTTTCATGCTAACTTTTTGCCTGAATTTGGCATGTCACGTACTCATCCATTCTGTTTTATTCAAGGTTACTGACTAAAGCATTCATTTTTGTGAGCGCTCCAGGTAAATGCCAGTGGCCAGTTCTGTGGGGTAGCTGAGATGATTGGCCGAGTTGATTTTGATAAAAACATGGATTTTTGGCAACAGGAAAAGTGGAGTGGTTATTTCCCAGTAAAATGGCATATTATAAAAGATGTTCCAAACCCCCATTTGCGACATATTATACTGGAGAACAATGAAAACAAGCCCGTCACTAATAGCAGAGACACACAGGAGGTATGCTTTATTTTCCGTTGTTTTATTGTGGGTAAAGTTTGGTTTTTAGTTTTGTCCTTAGGCTACTCAACATGGTACAACGTTTGTGATATTCCTTTTCCAGATCAGGTTCTCACAAGGAATAGAAATGCTGAACATATTCAAAAACTATATTTCAAAGACATCTATATTGGATGATTTCGATTTCTATGAGAGCCGCCAGAAGGTGATGCAAGAGAAAAGATTAAGGTCATTGATGTTGGATGAACAGGTACAGGTTTGATACATCCTTGTGATTTCTACTGAGCTGAGACAACGCTCTTATTTTGTCTATACTGATTATTTTTCCATTGCAATCCGTTGGGTTTGTGTATCTAAGAGTGGACCACACTCGCATAATGGAGTGGGGGAATCATATTCTGTCAGAATCAAGCATACGTAATCTGTTAGGATTAATAGGGTGATGTGCTTTGTCATTGGATCCTGAAATTGATGCCTCTTGTCTTTCCACATAAAAATAACAAATAAAGTTGGTGGGGAGTGGTTTCTTAAATGCTATTATTTGGTCCTATCCTCTTCTTTGCTTCTTGGTAATTAAGAAAGTGGGTTCGTGCCAAAAAAGTAAGGTATAAGATTATAAATTGATTTATTAAGCGAAGGAATGATGATGTAGTAATCCAGAAATTGTGTAATCTAATAGATAAATAAATCTTAGGTATAATTTTTCAGAGCCATGGCCATGAACTAAGGCCTTCAAATATCCAAGGGACTGCTGTCATTAGCTTTAGTGGGCATGGTTATCTCATCTTGTTATTGTTTTATTTTTCAGAACCTTGTTCTTGCCATTTATTTTGCAGGGAAGAGCAGCTGAGTTGAATGCTGGTTTGCAGTCTCTCGACATATCAGCTGGTGAGAACATGGAAAGAAGTCTCATCAAATCAGGCAAGCAAATGAATTAACACAACAAATACTCATCTTCTCATGTCTTCTACTAAAAGCTGTTTGGCGGCTCTTTGAAACCGGAGCCCGTTGCTGTCGATCGAAATATGCTTACATTTTCATTAAAAAAAACTCCCTTTGTTTGTGCAACTTGAAAAGATTTTAAACAAAAAATTACCAAAAAAAAGAAGTACAAAGGAATGCGATTTGGAGGGGTGGGATCATGTGGCGGTTTGCTGAGTAGCAATGAATGTGGGATCCATGGCGCCATGTTTCTTTGTTTATTTTTTCTTTTCCTTTAAATTTTAGATTCTGTACCACATAAGATGCTTAATACCTCCATATTCCATTAATTACACTGGCATGGGGAGTTGGCCTTCTTCAGGTTTTGTTTTTCCTTGCATTTCTAAACCAACCTTTTCCGAAAAGCTACATCTCTATCGTAGCCTCACCTATATTGTAAAGGAAAAAATATAATGCACCTCTTTATTTTAATAATGGACATATCGTTCCTTTTGATCACCAATCAAATCAAAGGAGTTTAAAATTTAAAAAGACTTTCTATTCCTGTATTAGGATGACATCATTATATTTATACCTGTTGCATTTTTTGGACAAAAATATCCTTTGTCTTTTGTTGATTAAAATACATTAAATACTCATATTTTTTGCTTTATTTTATCATGCTCTCTATTTAAAAAACAAAAATTATTTTAAGTATGAATTGCATTTTGACTGTTAAATAGAAAAGGAAAAAATTATTTAAAAAAATTGTTTTCACAATTGTATTTCATGATCGTCAATTTATGAAAAAATTAAAAAAGAAAATTTAATTACGAAACAAAATTAAAAAATAAAGAAAATTTATTGAAGGTGTCATTTTTTTAATAATTGTACGTTCTAACTTTTAATTGATGAAAAATTACAAAATTTTGTTTATGAATTATCTTCTCACCATTATTTCAAAAAAAGAAAAATATTAAAAAATTGAAAATGTTATTTTCTTTAAAATTGTGCAGCTTGAGATACTTTTATCCTTAAAAAAAGATTTAGAAGAATTATTTTTCAGTTCAAAGAAAAAAAAATGCAAAAATCCATTCTAACTCTTTAAAGTAAAAAACATCTTGAAGCACAATAAAATAAATATTGT
>JANIHZ010000002.1:35318877-35345232 GCA_027478365.1 Erythroxylum rufum | reverse complement strand
CCAAACACAGCACAAAATAAGATAACAATGCTCGCTGATCATATTTCATCAAAAAGATTAAAAAAAGATCACTAGTCATAATATTTATTCAAGTTGAAATCATCAAAATCAAGGCATTTTAAATAAACCGGCCGGTTCTTTCTTTTACCGGTTCAACGGTTTTTACCGGTCCGACCGCAAAATGAACGGGTCAATCACTCACAAAAAATACAGGCTAAACCAGACCGTTTCATGCTCCGGTTCACCGATTTTCCGGTCCGACCAACCGGTTCGGTCTGGTTTTCAAAACATTGCTTTTGTTCTCCCAAGTTTGTATCATTCATGAAAAACACTTGAATCATGCTTTTCAAAAAAAATTTATAAAGTGGTTGAACTTTCCTTATTTTTTAACTCTGCAAAACACTCTTTTCTAATTTAACAAGATACTCGTGAAATGTAATTTTATGCTCCTGTATTCGATCTACTATTCTCATTAAAGTGGCAACCTTTTCCCAATTACATTAAATTCATTGGGCCATTTTCACGAATTACGCAACTGCTATGCAACATTCGTTTGAAACATGGAATTAAAAAGAAGGGGAAATGAGCTGGAAATCCTCACCTCTGGAAGGTTGCCCTCTGCACGCTTAAGCTTTTCTATTTCATCTGATATTTGCTTCACCGACTGCTTATGTTTCTCAAGTTTATCTACAAACTGTGCTTTTGCCTGTAATAGATAGAAGTAGTGCATTAATGACATAGATGAAATCAAAATATAAATCCCTCAAATTAGAGAAAAATACAGGTAAGCTATGTTATTACTGTTTTATTGACAACCATACAATTTAGTGCTGTAACGGTAGGCAGGCAAATTTTTAAAAGAATCAAAATGTTGCCCTCAAAACAGAAATTCTACTTTTCTTTTACTGTCTCGATTTCTGGAACCTTTCATTTTTACACCTACCTGCCTTCAATCAAGGAGAATGTTTGTTGACAAGGTAAACCGTGTATAAGTTCAAAGAAGAATGTACAAAGAACCTGATCAACATTTTTATATGAGTCCATAATTGCTTTCTCTGTATTCTGGCGCTTTACTTTCTCTGCCCGCTGATCCTCCTTTTCCTTCTTCAGCTCCTCTCTCTGTCTCTCAACTGTTTTCTCCAGAATCTAGATGACAATATTACAAAATAAAACATGTGGAAAATTGGTTAAGGAAATTAAAATAGGTAAAATGACTTAATTTTATTTTCAATAAACCTGTATCCTATGATCTTTCTCCTCCTTCTCCTTCATGATTTGCTCACCACTAACATTTCCAATGGGTCTTTTACCTGTTAGGTAGAATGAACTAAGTATACGAGGCACATGATAGCCTATCAATTATACCATTTAGAAATAGGCTATTAATTAGACCATTATTTTTCCAAACGAAAGAAGCACCTTGTTTTAAGTCCTCAATATGCTTAGAAAGTGCTTGTTTCTCTTTGCTGGATTCTTCCTTCTCCTTGGACAAAATATCACATTTTTTCTGCAGAATGTCAAGTAATCGGCTAAGAAAAAGCCATTGAAGTAAAAGGTCTCATGGTTATATATGAGCAGTACTACATCAGATCTTTTATTTGGAAGAAGCAAGATTATTTCTCAACCTTCCACTGAACTACCAACTTCTTCTGCTTCTCAAAATCAGATCTCAAAGCAGCCTGCATATAAAGAGACAGTATTACACAATCAATGCAGCAAGTACAGACTAACAAAATTAAATAATACACGAATTGCATTGTAAAAATGAATATGCTATTAACCTCAGTTTGCAGAAGTTCATTTATCCTTCTCTCCCTCAGATTCAACTCTGTTTCACTCTTTGTGTGGTCCTGTTCCAATCTGGATATAGTCTCCTGTTGTTTAGACATGAGACTTTTAACTTCTTCTATATCACCTTCCTTGTCTTTCAGTTTCTCCTGTTACGGAACCAAGATGATATGTAGGGGAAAGGATACAAACGATAATAATAAATGATGATAGGCATTAGATTTCAATATTCAAAGCATATAAGAAAGAAGTTCTCAAAACAACATTTTTTAAAGTAAAATCAAGTGACAACCATGTATCTGTTTTAGTGACAACATCATAAGCCCCAACACAATCAAGGATGACCAAAAAGTGCTTTAAACAACTTGATTCAACAGATAAGTCCAGGAAGCATCCAAATTGCAAGAAAATCCAAGGAAAGATATTATATTCATTCCAAGTATTTTATTATTAAGAGGTCACACATCTGATGAATTTTAACCAAAAAGAATCAAAACCATTAAAAAAAAGTAAAAATCTTTTCCAAAACAAAATGAGTATAATATATACCCATACCTGCAGTTGTTGAAGATCATTCTTCATCCGATCATAGTCTTCTACGTCTATGTTTCTACTTCTCTCAAGCAGCTGTAGAACACCATACTTTGAAACCTTAACTAAAAAGAAATTCTCAAAGAAAAGACATTTTGACAATAAAATACCTCAGAGACTCTCCTTTCAAGATGACCTTTCTCCACCCTTTCCAATTCAATCTCTTTTCTACAAGCTTCTGTCTCAATTTGTCTTTCCCGCAAAATAGATTCTAGACTGTCAGAATGGGCACTAGCCTTTTGTGCTACTTCACGCAATTTCTACAACATAAGGTAACGACTTGAAATCATGGGTACCAAAAACATCAATAATACAGGAAAAAGTTAATATGGAGATAGCATCTCAACATCACATCTCATATAAGCTACAAAGATTACCTCACATTCCTCAAAATTATGTTTATTTTCTTCTCTCAATTGCATGTTACTTTCACGAAGTAAGTTCATCTCTCTAACCTGCCAAGAATTTAATACAAGCTTATAAAGAAGAAGATTGCAAGTGATTTCATAATTAAGGAGGATATGATGAAAGAAAATTCATAAAAATTCAAGTTTCAGAACATGGAAAGAAAAATCAAAGAATAAAAGAAATACAGCAATGCAGTTACGTTTTCCTTGCTCCAAAAATTGAGACAGAGAAAGCCATACCTGAAGTTGAAGAGAATTGATTTCTTCTTCCGAGAATAATAATGCCCTTGAATTTGCTCGCTCAGTATGCAGTTTAGCTTGGGCAGTTTCTGCTGCTTTAAGAGCACTCTCAAGCTACATATAAATGGAAAGAAATATTAACACACAAATAATAGCAACAATGACTGCAATGTCCGTCAATGAAAGTGCAACTACATGTCAAAAATCATACGTCCAGTCACAAATATAAAAATGACAGCAATTTCCACCCCTATATCACATCACACAATACGCAAAATGGTTACAGGTCTTAGTCATTCAAAATGGGATAAAATGGAAAATAAAAAACAAACTACTGATTTGAAACAAAAACCTTTAATGCCCCCAACTTTTCCCAATGAATGTGCATAGTCACAAACATGCATGGTCAAAACAATAATGGAACACCTGTACAGATATACCTGATAAAAATGGGTGTCAGTTTTGATAAAGCATGCAATCAACAAACGCAAATTATGCCAGAATGTGTAACACGAACCATAGGATAAATCAAAATGTAAAATGGCAGAGTACAATCATAGCACATCGAAGAAACAGGAGGTACTCTGATGCAATGACACATCATGTACATGGCAACAGATTACATGACAGTGAGTAACAATGATAAAATAAATAAATAAATAATGGGGAACATACTTGTGATTGCAGTCTCAGTTTTTCCTGCTTCAACAAGGAAATCTCTGTTTCCGCCTGCCAAAACAAAAGGCAGAAGTCATGGAAATCCATTCTGTTGGGAGACAAGAAAGGAAAATTTGAATAGAAAAAACTTACGATTTCCTTTGACCTCCGAAGATAACTAACTACATTCTGCAAACCAGAATCACTATATTGGTCAGAAGCCCTTCCAGAAGAAATTCCAGCAGAATTGCTTTCCTTCTCAGCAATATGAATATGCAAAGCCTCAAGTCGATTATGCAATATTTTGTTCTGCAGGAATAAAGATAGAGAGGTTGATAAAGAATACAAATAGATAAACCAGACAGGCAGTAAGATCGCATCCTAGCAATGCCGAAGTCAAAAATAACACTGTGTTACTAGCAATTTTCCAAATATCTGTTAGTCCATATATCAACCGTCAAAAATAATACTCTGTGGCTAGCAATTTTCCAAATATCTGTTAGATTAACCAAAATGGAACTTTATATTGCATTACTATGATTGAGTATTGTGAAATCTGGAATAGCTAAATATCTCAAGAGCAACCTATGAATAAACATGATCAGTTAACAACTTCTCAGCAAAATAGTTGAGGTAAATAAAACACCATAAACTAAATCTGTGAAATGCAGGCAAGTATAGTGACTCGGTAATATGCAGATATGTGTGTGTGAGAGAGAGAGAGAGAGTGAAAGAGAGAGACAGGTGGGTGGGAGTAAAATGATGTGAAAAAATTGTCCTTTCTGCAAATATTCAGAACACATCAACAGATATTAAATATTACAAGTATGTCTGCCAAATTGACCATGACATTTGTTAAATATAAGTAGACAATCAATAGATTTGTTTAAGGTCGCAAACAACTAACATGAAAAAAACTATACAACAAACAATGAACCTAACAAGACAAGTTCCTATTAACATTACAAAGTTTGCTATAGAATATGAACCCAGCATTCAATCAGAACCAAATGTATGTCCATGGGGGCCATCCATAGCCTTTATGTAGATCATTGAAAATAAAAGAAAGTAGAACACCAATAAAATTAAGCATATATATCAAGAAAGAACCTGCTCATTGAGTTCTTCATATTTTTTCTCAGCTTGTTTCTTCGATTCCTCAAGCAACGATTTCTCAGTTTCCCAGTTACTCTTCAGTTCATCCTGTAAGTTATATAAGAGAAAAAAGAAAGAATTAACAAAAGTTTGCAGACAGACATTTGAGACTCGATGCAGGGCAAGTGTTGAACACTCAAAAGTATATAAACACATGTTTTTCTATCCATCAGTACAAGGTAAGAATTAACAAAAGTTTGTATAACTGACATTTGAGAATCGATGCAGGAATAAGTGTTTTGAACACTCAAAAGTATACAAACACATTTTTTTATCCATCAGCAGCAAATAAGCGCACAAAGTAAGAATTAACAAAAGTTTGCAGAACTGACATTTGAGAATCGATGCAGGAATAAGTGTTTTGAACACTCAAAAGTAAACAAACACAGTTTTATCAATCAGTAACAAATTCAACAAAAGTCTGATCTGTTATATATATATATATTACAATATGAAAAGAACAATAAAGAATCCGCGTCCTGGATAAAGGCTTCCCTGAACAGCTTAAAACCTCTTCGCTCAATGATTCTTGATATAGTATCAAAACTTTAACTGGGAGGCCTCAAGTTAGATTGGGTACCCCTGTAATGTGTTCAACTTTTAGCACAAGATATGGTGAGCTGTGGTTCTTGATGATTAACCCTAATCAGCTTCTATGCAAGAACAATCACAAATGATCAGGCTTGGGTTTCATCCAAACCTTAAAAATTTTTGGTACAGCCAAAAGAGACATGCAATATTAACTTTAGAAATCATAGACAAAAGATAGCAGTTACTGAGTATTAAACATTTCAAAGGAAACAAGTAAATGGTAGGGAAAAATGAAGCTGAAAAATGAAAAATATAACCGCGAAATAATGTTTTCAACGCCAAGGAAAGCAATTAATAAGCTGCATCAAATGTAAGGCGAAGTTACATTTTCACTTTTCAGTCCATCTGCCAGTTTGCGCATATCAGATGCTTCCTTTTGTAAAGAGGCAAAAGCTTGCGAAGTTTTTGCCAATTCCTGGATTGTCTCAGATTGTAAAATGACCTGACAACGACAAAGAACAGTTCAAGATCACCACTCAGTGCAAATTTAATTTGTGATTATAGTGAATAGTACATATGATTCTCCAACAAATGTGTCATAATAAATCTGATAGATTTTTCCAGAAATTATCAACTGTTCAAAGAGAATTGAAACCCTAGATCTTTTCCATCTATGCAAGGACAATTTGCGAGCATTATTAATTACAAGAGTGTGTCTTTATGTAGTGAACATTTCAAAAGCAAATAGTTAAACCTAGATTTAAGACGGAGGGTGTCCTTTTGGACTAACAGTTCTAATCTATGAAACTACATGGGCTAGTCAAAGCCTAAATATGTACAGCTTTGAGATATCAACCCGCTTTAAATGCAGTTAAAAGTTTAGTGCTTCAATTCCAGCAGTTGTACTGCTTAAATAATAATTATTACATTATTAGTGTAAGCTTAAAGCACACGATGCTTAGCCGTAGTACTAAGGGAAACATTGGAAACATTGGAAACATTTTGACCTGTCTTTCATAATTGGCTTGAGCAACCTGCCAACGCTCATGTGCCTTCTCCAAATCATCTTTTAGCACAGAGATTTGAATTTCCAATGTCACAATTTGTGAACTACAACAAAAGGGCAAAAATGAGAGACCTTGAGCAATATAAAAATCAAAACATAGTGCAGAAAGCATAACTTACGTCTTTCTCGAGCTTTCGTCCTTCAAACCAGTAATTTCTGCAAATGTAGAAGCCAGAGCCTCTTCTTTTCGTGCTTCTGCAGAGGCAATCTCTTCATTCTTCAAATTCAATACCTTTTCAAGTTCTGAAACCCTCTCTTTGAGTGCAAGACGCTCAGCTTCTAATGATTCTTTCAACTTTTCAGACTAGAAAATTTTTTTTGGAAAGTACAACATCAGAAGATATATCTGTGTGCTGTCCAACCAAATTCATGCATGGTGCAATAAAGGGAAGTCCTAAGCTACAAAACATTGGGAGTACCTCAGCTTTGAAGTTCTCGTGAGCAATTTCCATCTGCTTTAACGCAGCTTCATTTACCTCTGCGATACCTTTATACTGCAAAGTAGTACATAATAACGTCATGTTAACATTCACTGATATAAAAGTGTTTTCTTGATGAAAGAAACGCACCTGCAGCATGTGTTCTTTGTTGGCCTGTGCCTCCCCTTTTAATTTTGCAATTTCCTCCTTAGCCATAAACAGATCCGTTACAACCTTGTGAAGGAGAACCCAAACAACAAATCAGATAAAGATACTGACAATCAAAACAAGAAAAAAGTATCACCAGAGGCAGGATTCATAAGATCTACCTCAAGAAATTACACTTCCATATTGGACAACTTTCAGCACAAAACATTTGAAAGAGATAATACTGACACTAAAAAGGCATTTTTTATCCAAGATGTTCATTTACCTACCATCAATAACAGTTCTCATGTAGCCATCACCATCTGACTCATAATATATCAACTACCAACGTGCAGCACATAGCCGCCACAAATCAGGAACAAAGCTCAAGTCCAGCAAATCGTAAACTAATAGGCAAATTATTCTTAATTTTGTATAAAAAGGATCATCACAGAAATTTGCACCGAACAAATGTAACAACCAGCAGCCTAAAATGAAGATTAATTGCACAATCTTCTCCCTTGGTTCAGTTTCAAAGTAAAAGGCAGTTAACTAGTGATATGCACCATCATCATAAACAGCATTTTATGGAAGCTACAGTTTCAGAGAATTTCACTGACCTCTGTTGGTGAGACAGAAGAAGGCAGCATAACATCATCATTAACAATCTGCAATGATAGGTTGGAAATGAACAACAAATGTCATTTAGAATCATACTTAAACCAGGACAACAATACACTAAAGTACATAATTATTGTATTAATTCAGTAATATCCTGTCATCATGTAGCATGTAACTAGCTAGGACAAACAATACACATACTGCATCACCAAGTTATATATATTATCACCATGCATAAAAGTGCCCATTAACTTCAAGGAATTTGTAGGCTTTTGATTGAACCCATTTTGAAAGAGAAGTTAAAGGCCATCCAATGTTCACTAGACAACAATCTATAATCGAAGGTCAACCTACTTCCATTCATTTAATGAAGTGCGCAACCATTTCATTCTTTCAAATGATGAAAATCATTTTTACACAAGCACAATCAAGTTCTCAGGTATCTATTTTACATTGTCTTATAATCGCCATGTCAAGAGACATAGAGGAAGAAAAGAATAGGTCCAAATTTAATGATGTGGAATTTTAGTCATCACCTCAACTGCCAAAGTTGTAATTAATTGTTGTTGTCTCTTATATCTAGATGGAAAATTAAACAATAATATGTGTTTATATTTGACTGATGCACGTACCAATGTTTCATGCTTTCTAATGAAAAATGTAATAGATCCACCACATACTGTATCATTATCCCAAACAAATCTTTTGCTTCAATTTCGGGTTAGGTTGCCATTGGATAGAAACCCTTTAACATTCTTGGTTTATTTTAGCAAAATCTAGAAATGAACATTATTTTTGTTTTCAAATGTCCAAATATGGCAACTGAATCAACTTGTGTAGAAACCCAGCAATATACACACACATAAATCACATAATCAATTATTGTTGTAGGTTGAACAGAGGACATTCTAATTATTTGATAAAGCTCATGTAAGTTGTAAATCTATGGCTGCTCTTGTGCCGGAATCCAGGATTAGGGATGGCATTTATAAAATAAGGAATTAATACAAGGGATGGTCTAGAAATCACTCCAAGGGTATCAAGAACTAGGAATCACACACAGGATTTGAAACAAACAGAACTATTGGAATTACATCAATAGTTTCTAGAAATCACTTTTAGAATTTAGGATTCACCCCTAATTATAGGACAAGCACTCTCAAAGAAAGAAACCCTCACTTTTAAAAAATCATTCTTCTCTTATTCCATGAATGTTGAAACACACACACACACACAAATATCGGAATTCTGAAACCCTAACCTAATGTATGGAAATTCTAACTTTCATTTCTGGAAGAGATATAGAATCCTAATCTAACAAGAATCCATATTATTCCTTAAGTAATAAGAACAAACTAAAATAGAAGTATTTCAATTCCTTTCTAATAAGGGAAATTAATAACTAGCAAATAGTATTAATCTATTCCTCATTACTTATCCTGCCAAAATGAGTATGATTAGACGTCCCGAATATTTAGGGGTTAATTTTGCACCTCTGCAGTCGTAATGCCTTGATATTCTTAGATTTTACTTTATCTGGCTCCATAAACAGTCAAGGCAATTAAGTAACCAACAATTTGCCAGAGCATATTTTGGCTTAATACGATTGCCCAAATCTCATGATGTATCAAGTTGTAGCATCCCTCATCTATTATTGAACCTAAGGTTAGCTTGACAATTGTGTTTTTACTCTTCAAACCTCTTGAATTCATCAACTCTTTCTTGTTAAGACTAACTTGTGAGACTTCAGTATTTAGACCTTCAAGATATATAGCCATTTGGGTGAAAATATATGCTCCAAATCAAATTAAAGTTACAAATACTTCATAACTGTGCTAAGAAAATTTTCAAATTCTGATAATCACAACTAATTGTAGAAACTTGTTGGTAACTAGAACTATGTCTTAACAATTAATATACAAAGAAAACCAAGTCAAACAGATGTGCTGCATTGAAAAAAGAGTGTGGTTTCAACAAAACAAAATTTAACTTTATTTAGTTATGGGGAATGTCTTGACATGCATACCTTATTATCTAAACTCCTAATCTTCTTTTCCACATCCGAAAGCTTAGCCTGATATAACATTACCAAAAAGAAAACAGTTAGATACTATGTTAGACAACCAAGGAAGTTTTTATATTTCACAGTATAAATAAGCAAAAGCAAAGGAGGAATCTCTAAAACCAAGGGATAAGATTTTGAAATCAATGAACCTCAGCAATACGTAAGTTTTTTACACTTTCACAACATAAATAAGAAAAAACAAAGGAGGAATCCCTAAACCCATGGGATAAGGTTTTGAAATTAATGAACCTCAGCAATACTGGCCCTAGTCTCGGCTGCCGAAACAGAACGCAAGGCATTAGTCAACTCCTTCCCCATTTCTTCAACTTGTTTCATTGCATTCTTCAACGTCTCCGCACGGTCAGATGAGAGAGCTCTTACATTGTCCCGTTCTTGTTGCAGTTGTTTCTTGGCATCAGCCCATTCTCTCTAAAAGTAAAATTTAAGAAAAGGAAAACAAATTTTCAGTATCACCTTGAATTATTATATCATACAGATAATTATCTTTGTCAGAAACAGGTTTCTTAACCAAACTCTTGCAAACTGTAACCATAACCCCAAAAAAAAAAAAACACACAATTTAAGAAGATTCTCAGAAGTTTAACGAGTAGGAAATCAAATAGTATTTTTTTAGAAGTAGGTTAATCAATGATCTGGGACTAAAAATAAAAGACCAGCAAGACAAATTTTCTTTGTACAACTTTCAGCAAAAAGAAATTACAACTGGCATGCTTAGTCTAAAACCATTAGATTCGCAATTTTTTATGACAGGAAAAGGCAGTATGGGTCACTAACAAATCAAAACTTGCCTCGATTTGTTTAATATATTCCTCCTGTTTTCTCCTTTCAGCAGCTCTTGCTTCCTTCAAAAATTAATAATGAAAAAGAAGATAAGTCACATTGTGGTATGAGTTCTAGACAATCTAATCACACATAAATCAATCTGAATGATACCTCACGAACCACCTCAGCACTCTGGATTGTATCCAAGCTGGCCTGCACCCACAGTTACAACTATGTAACAAAAAGTAGAACAATTACCAGAAAACTAGAATTCGATTTATCTATATAATGTCCCAACCTGTAGTCGATAGACGCGCTCCGACAAACTACGAACTTCATCACAAGCTCTTTTTTCAGCATTTGATAGCATATCTTTTTCATGTTTTAGGACAGATACCTGACAACAAACATCATGTAAAGAAACAAATACAATGACTAATTCAACAGGTCCAAAACATAGTATTTACCTCCATAGATAATTTCCGGTAGTTCTCCTCAGATGTCTGCAAAGTCGAAGAATTTTCACGTAGTTTTCTTTCATATTCAACAATCAACCGCGAGAGTTCCACATTTCTTGCTCTAATGCTGGTGAGTTCATTTCTCTATATACACAATCATTAACACATACATTATACCAATTGGATTTCAGTAAATGGACAAACGGAAATTTTTTGGGTCATTAAAAAATTCACCTGGTGGTCAAATTCTTTCTTAAAACTATCTAGTCTCTCATTTGCAAATTTTGCATCCAGAGCCAACTTGTCACGTTCTGATCTTAATGATACAATATCATTCCTAACAACAAAACTCAGTAGGTATCAAACATACCAGCATACATATCATTGACAACACCTGGTACACACAGAATAGAACTAGCAAAATAGTCAAAAGTCAAGCATGCATGGAAGCTTTCTGCAGGAATGTTCGCCTCACATTTTCAGTTGAGTGGTTACAGGTTGCATGTGTGTGTGTGTGTGTGTGTGTGTGTCTGTGTGTGAGAGAGAGAGAGAGAGAGAGTACAACATTCTCTAATCTAGATCAGAAAACTTAGCAACTAAACTAAAAGTTCATAAGATGAATATTTATAAGCAATACAGGAAGAATACACTACTACCCACCATCAGGAAACATAAAGAAAAACAGTGGGAAAAAGAAACAAGAAGTTTACCTGTATTTATCCAGTTCTTCTTCAAGGGACCTCAGTCGTTCAGCAGCCTTTTCTTGTGCCTTCTTAGTAGCTTCCTGGATTGAATTAAGCATGGAAAATGGTTGCATGTCAAACTGGATTGATATTATGGAAGCATCAATATTCCAAGGAATAACAAGAAAAGGCCCAGCCCAATCAGACCTGTGATCCTTCTAGCAGAAGGAAGAAGTCCTTCTTCCCGTTCTCTGAAACTGTGAAGTAACAAAATCAAGTCAAAGCATGAAAATGAGAAGAGATAAGATTATGACACTGATGAAATATGAGCTTCTGTTTATTCCTAGGAGAAAATCCAATCCCACCTCAGTAGATCTTTCCACATTTATTCCCAGTCAGTACTAGTTATGCCAAATGTACCTAGACTATTTTCATCCTACTGGCAATAAGAAATCAGCAAAGGGACATCAGCATGCAATGGAACATTGTGAATGAGATTAACTGCAGAACCTGTAATTGTGTCTGAAGAGGACAAATGAGAGGCATGAAGCTTGTGTTCCTCTTCATACAACCTTTTATACATTGCGACCTATGTGAATTAGAACACAATGTGAAACAATGTTAAAGTACACATATGAAAATAACGACAACAAATTGGACAGGACCAAGCAAATATCATTTAAGAAGATTACAGAAGTATGAAGCGATTCAATCATCTGGCCCTGTTCTTCAGCTCTCTGCAACACAGCAGCAACTTTAGAAGCTGCTTCATCAGTATGTTTCCGAAGCTCCATTTCAAGTTTTTCCTGCAGTTTAGTTGCAAGCATTTTGACTAAAAATTGTCTCTTACATGTAAAAACTACACAATACCAACCAATGAGAAAAACTAAACATTTTTCTTAAGCACCTTGAACTGCATCTCTGAATTTTCGATCTGATCAGAGAGGGTGCGCACTAGTCTCCTTAGCTGAACATTCTGTTCAACTAATCCGTTAATATCCTTGAAAGTCAGCTGTGAAAAATAGGCCAAAATAGCACAATGTCAACAATCCATTTGATAATCTTATCTAAACTTAAATGTATTCAAGCGAATCAATCAAGCTGTGATAAAATGAAAGGAGAAACATACAAGTCGTTCTGAAATTATTCTTTCAGTAGCTGACTGTGTATCCAACTCAATAGCAACTATTTCAGTATGATCATCAACTTGATCATGCTCCACAGAGCCACAGTGAACTTGTATATCACGGCATTCCTTAAGGAGGACAGTCACCTAAAACAACCAACAGAGTCAAGTGATAGGTCCTGTCAAGCACAACATATAATAAATGCTAAAAGTGCAAAAAACTGGTGCTCGCATGTTAATTTGGGATGGCATTTTACATATCCTTGAAAATATATTAATAAAGAAAGCAGACGAATTAGCCTTGCTCATTGTTTTAGCGGACACGATTGTAAATTCGAATTGGATTTAGCATCACAGCAAGATAATAGCATCAAATAGAGCAAGAAGGATTAACCACTATATGGAAAAGATAAGGCAAAACACAACAAATTGTTCAATACATCCATGCGTTTATGTCGGTGCATTTTTTTTCAAGCAAAACACTATTTCTGATCTTTCCCTAGTTGACAGAACTTTCTATGCCATCAAATCTGGAATACATCAATTTTACAGTTATCTACTGGCTCTGGTGTCCAAACAATATAGAATGCCAAGCTGAAAATGATACACAAGGCAAGCTCTGTATAAATTACGACCACAATGTAACACCAAGGTGGCCTAGTGGTGATGAGAAATCTCATCCACTACTCAGGTTCCAAATCCTGGGAGGGGATTTTCAGGAAAAGGAGAGGAGTACCCATTGTTATATAGCCCAACATGCCTAATAGACCCAAAATAACAAAAGTCGACAAGACAAGCCAGAAAACAAAACTAATCCGAACCTGTTTCTGAAGGTCGTTGATCTCCTTCTGAGCAAAACTATATTCACGTTCATGCCTCCTCAACTCTGCCTGCAAAGAAACATGATCTTTTAGCAACAGAAAACTAGCTACCAACATAAAGATACAATCAAAATTATGTCACATACCTTCAATTCTTGATTTGTTTTCTCTAAATTTCCCCATTCAGAAATTGAGTGCTGCAATTTTTGGTTGATAACAGAGTATGACTCGACCATTCTTTCATATTCAGCTGCAGAATCAACACTAAAATGGTCAAGAGAATATGGATGGAAAACAAACAGAATCAACTTCATCAAGCCACCAGCAATCGTCTGGACACCGAGCAAAAAAAATGACTACGCAACACAAAATGGAGAAACATCATCCTTCGGTATACCTTCAACACAATCTCCAATAGAAAATTACTCAGTTCATACAATCTAACCATAACTGTTTTTTTCATAGAAGTATCAAATTATCAAGTCTCACTTCTACATGACATAACTGCTTATTCTCCTCACAATTCACTAGTTTTTTTTTTCCTTTTTCAATCGCTCGTGCCCTTGAATAGCATTAATAGTTAACAAGGACTAGAACTTCTGAAGCATCTTTGCATTTGATGAAAATAAATGAAGCAGCAAAATCTTACAAATCTTCTAGCATAACAAAAAATTGAAAAGGTAAAACTGAAAGAAGAAACAAGTGGCATCAAAATCAAAATTGAATTTCTTTCAGTCAATTCAATCATATACCTCTTTCATCTAAAATAATTCCAGCTTTCTCCTCGAGTTCACATAAGACCTGCATTATGAAATCATCTTCTTAAGGAATCAAAAGTGAAGTAAGAAAAAGATGAATAGTACTCAAAGTGAAGACCTTTGAAAACAGGGAAGATGATAATTATCTAAACAGGAAGAAAACCAAAACACAAAAAACATCAATAAAGTAGTAAGACAACAAAAAAAACACAAACTAAAATTCTCTTACTACTGGATGTTAACACCAACAAATACTACAAAAATAGGAAGACATACCCGCTGGAGAATTGCTTCAGACTCCTTCCTTCCCAATTGCTCATGCCGAAGAGCATCAACAGCTTCTTGGTATTTTGCATACATTTTAGCAAGCTAGTAATCAAAAGGAAAAAAATCAAGATAAAGCAGTCAGAAGTGCAAACACATCCTATTGAAACAAGTCCAATTGAGAATAACTCACACTCCAGCCATCTCGGAGCAGAGATGCAGCTAATGCAGTTCCTGAAACACCAACAGGAATCTTGGGGACAAGCATTCTGCTTTCATCACCAGCATCATTTGTTTCATTCAAATCTGTCCATCTGCAACATGAAAAAGTATTCTCAACTAAGTTGCATGCCTTATTGACAGGTTACTGCCAAAATAAAAGGTGAAATGCATGTATAAGAGTGGAAATATTTTTGATAAATGAAGATGGGGGCCCCATAATTAAAAAATAGGAACTAAAGAAAACAGGGAGGATAAATTCGAGAATTGAGACTAGAAATTGGTGATAACATGAAACAAGATATAGAACATCTAACAAAAGTAGGAAGTTAAAATTTTTAAGTGGGACCATATGATTCTCGCCAATGGATAACATGGTTCTATTAGAAGTAAAACTAAACTCAGTGTTAGAGATATAGAAATATAAGGAAATATCAAGCAAGAAACAAGTACATCCGTGTAAAGATGGTAGCTACTATTGAAGCATTCAAGATGGAGCTGCCACAGTCAACATCACACCTAATAAATAGCTATAACTCTTCATGGATGAGGAAAATGAGAGAGAAGAAGGCCAAAAAAACATGGAGTGCCATAACAAAGAGATACACTATGTTAAGATCTCATTAATAATCTCTCTAATAGACTAAAAGAAAAGGATTTGTGTCAAAATAAATTGGAATAAAATTTCCATGTCCTAGTTGAGACCTATAAACCAATGCCATCATTAAGGTCAATAAACTTAGGTAGAAGTAATTTCCACTAACAGGTAAAATGAGATATGAATAACCAAATCATTGTAAGAACAACACTGACATACATTTCCAAAACATTCACTTTTTATTCCTATAGCTATACCTTTCCATGGAGAAACTACCGAATGGAAGAAGCTTTAGCTCACAGGCTTTCCTACTACTTTCAACCTCAGCTTCACACCTTTCAAGTTTATCTTTCAAGTCCATTGCATCCTGCAATTCACCAATAAAATTAATCAAATACCAGCAAGAAACAAAAAAAAAATTGAAAGAAAACAGATCTCTTCAAATTTTTGATAGAACAACATCCCAATGCTCAAGAGAGTGAATTGCAAAGACCAGCCTTTCAGAAGATAAGAAAAGGCAACCTTTTTCTAAAGAATTGTGCTGAGAAAAGGAAGAAACCTAGAAATCATCAACAAGAAAGCGATAAGCTAACTTGTCCAATAAAACCATAACTTTGGAGCAAGCAAACATGATTCATGGGTATTATTCCAACACGAAACAATAAAACAAGACAAAAAAAAACATTTACATGCTTGATAGGAGTCACAAAGTAGAAAAGAATTAAATTCTTTGAATCCAGTGTCATTATGTATTCTACATATTAATAAAATCTCCTTATATCATTCCAGTTTTAAAAAATATTAACACTTTAGGAAATCTAACAACTAAAAACGCAAAAATCTTGTGTGATTCAGTGGTCAAGCCATACGTAGTATAGTTACTAATTCTGTTTAGACTCTTATGTTTTAAAGGGCATAGATATAATTTCATTTCTTAAGATGCATACCAGACACAAGAATTAAGAAATTGAATTCCATCAGTTTTTACAGATACTGAACAAGCTGTCATACTAAAAGAACCTGTTTGCAGATATGTATAAATCAAATGTACTGACAGACCATACAGCTTCAAATGTGCAAAAGATTGCAATGAATCTTTCTACAGAACCAAAAAGGCAAAAACTAATATTTGAGATTGAAATTTTATTACTTTGACAACTTTTTCGATGTTGCCAATAAGATGCAAAAATGTGTTATTTGAGGATAATAATCACAATCTAAGACACCATACTTTTAAGAACATGTTGGACAAAGTAAGTTTGAAAAAGAGCCATTAAAAGAGATAAGTACCTCTTGTTCTATTTTTTATTTTGTATTTTTAATTAAATGAAGACAAAGATTTGAATTGGAATCAAGAATTATACGTTTTTAGATGCGTATAAGAATTTCTTCACAACCAGTCAGTGAACAATGAAACTATTTACAAGTACCGGAATGGTCATTCTCAACAATAACAGATGCTGCATACCTTCTCTAGTTGTTTCCTTGCAGACACCTCCTTCTCAAGTCTTTCTTTGTAATCATTTTCAACTTGACTCAAATGACTCTGAATGTAATTGCCACCAAATTACCAAGAAGCAAAAGAAGTTTACTCAACCGTTCATAGAGAAGTTTTAGAAAGAAGAAATAATTAAATTTAAAGAAGAAAAACTCACTTCCAAAGCTTTGATCACACCCTCAAGCTCTCCAGCCTTCCTAGACCATTCTTCGGAACTTTCCTTATATAATTCAACAAGCTTATTCACCTAAAGTAATAAGGAAATTTCAAGGATTAATATAGGTCAGCATTTCTATTAGCAACACATTGATGTTTACAAGGACAGGTGAAACAAGAATGCAGTGAAATGATAAAGTACCTGCCAAACTGAATTGCAATCATGCCAAAACAAAAAGTAAGCAGCTTTTTCATTAAATAACATGAATAAGATTTTGAAGTGGACAAGTATTAACCGAAGCAGGAGAAAGAACAAGAAATAAACTGCAAATCATAAATAAGAAACTGGTTCATATCCCCAAAACTGGCATAGAAACATGTTAGGATCAAGAGAGCAGGCTAAGGGAGAGTTAGTTAAGATAGTTTGGCCATCTACAACAGATATTTGTTCAGTTTTGTGATAAGAATGGTCAAACCAAACCAAGAATTGTAAAAGCTCTCACATTATCATCACAGTAGTTTCCCATGAATTATCCAATATTGCAGAAAACAAATGCACAGTCAATTTGATGTAAATTCTGATTTACCGAAGTAGAGTTGCGTTTGTTTCTATAAACAAGAAGTAAGAACTCATACAGCAGTTCCCGATGAATTATTCTGATATCTGGAAATAGATCAACATAGCCTACTTTGATGGATTAGAAGTCTGGTTGAATGAAGTAGACTTGGGTTACCTCTATGTGCATCTTACTCAAGTATCTCCAATAACCAGCAAGTAAACATACAAGTCATTCCATAACTAGAACTGCCTCTTGCAGCCTCTTCCTCTCCCTCCCAGATTTTAGTTCCCAAAGAGGAAGTATCTAGCAGAACTGATATTCAATATGTCCATTGATGGAGTATAGGAATAAATTCTGATTTTATGGTTTGTTCGCTGGACACAGCTCATGTGTTCTGTTCACATATGCAATATAATGGTCTGTTGTGGGTGTTATATTCTTTACTAGTCCACTTTGGTCCTTTTCCTTTAATTGGCAATTTTCCTTGGAGTTGAATTTCAACAAGTTTGTCTTAAGGTTTCCAAGTTCCAGTTAGAACTCAATAAACATTAATGGAAAAATTAAAGTTAATTCCTTTTCCTAACTGGATTAATTGGGCAAGTCCATATATTTTAATTGCACATGTTTTTAGATGCGTATGAGAAGTTCTTCACAACCAGTCAGTGTACAATCAAAATATGGTTTTGTTTGTTTCGAAACATATGACCAATTCCTCATTCTTATGACAAACTCTAGGAACAATTCCTATATCTATCCTTTTGTTTTAATTCCCAAAATACCAAATTTCAGCAAACATAAAATAACAAGGACTGGCAGCCCTCAATTTACAGTTTGTCAATGTTTTATCAAACAATTGGCATATTATTTGTCCATCCTACAAAATTTTGGTATATCGCATCAGCTTTAACAATGTTTAAAGTAGAGCATATTATCCAACAAATACCGAAGGTTCCAATGGAAACAGCAAAACAAAGATGTGAAGTTTTACCAAGTGAGGGACAAAATTTGGTGAACCAAAACAGAGTTGAAAGACATGATTTCACTGAAGATATCACTAACAAGGTACGTGTTGTGGTTTCTAAATTTGTGAGAAAGTTTGATCCACACATGTTCTTAGTTTAGACAGGAGCCTATTTTGATTGGTAAAACAAGTCAAGATCAAAAGGTACACTTTATAAAGATGATGTTGACGGGAAATGCTAACATTTAGAGGAGTCAGTAGAAAATGGATGGCAGATAACTAGCTGACCACCAATTGCTAACTGGAGGGGGCACAGATGAAGATAAAGCTAAGAGAAAGGTATTTATGCCTTCCCATCACCAAGATGACCTCCAAATCAAATCATAACACTGCAATGAGGATCTCTGCACATTATGGAGTATAAGAAGAAATTCAGCAAAATTTTCATTCATTTCGATGGGATGGAGACTGACAGACAATTAACAGAAACAGCTTAAGGGCAGGAATTAGGAAATAACTAATTATGAAGGATTTGCAGCTTTTAACATGCTCATCATCTAGCTTCCCAGTGGAACAGTACTTATGGATGCCTTCTATCATAAAGTTGAAAAACCAATACGAATAAGCTCAAGTGTAAAAGGCACTATTAACATTCAGATGCCATCCCCTATAAGCCTTGATAGAACTCAGATACTGTTCAAACTAAAGGACAAAGCAAAGGAACTAATTGTTTTAGATGCAATGGAAGAGCTCATTATGCCTAGCTATGCCCAACTAAAAATCTGCATTTGGAAAAGAAGGAAGAGGCGAAAGATTGTAAATAATTGACTACAAAGCTGAACTTGGAGAGTAATTAGGATCAGACTCTAGTGAAGGACCAGTACAAAGTTTAACATATATACTTACTGTTGAGAGTTCAGCAGAAAATCGCTCCTCATTTGCTGCTGCAGCATCTTTTGATGAGTATAATTCCTTCATTAAAAGCAAACAAATAGGTATTGATAAGACAACTTACCTTATCAAACAACATAGAACAAAAAATTTCAAGAGTAACAAATAAAATATCCCACCTCCTGTACAGATGTCAACTTCATCTCCAATTCCTTTACCCTCCCTTCATTCCACTTTAAAGAGCTAGAGCACTCAGTTAGCTGTTTTTCTGCCTATAAGAGTTTGCAGATCATTGGATGAAGAGGCATGCTAGAGTAAAAGCAATACACTTGAAGAACGAAAAATTACAATGACGTAAGCACTTACATCTGCAAGTTTAGCAGACATATTTTCCTCAAGATCAGCATGCACCCTGCGTAACTCAATAAGACCATCAACTTTGGCTTTCAACTCATCGTTCAGCCATACATTATGCCTCTCAATGAGTTCCTTCTCCTGCTCACACCAAGATTTCCAAACATTACACCTTGAGCAATTGGAAGGATACCATATCTTATCATAAACTTCATAAAACTAAAGGTTCCTCTCCAAATTGCAACTAGTGCACCTGATCGAATCACTTAAACAAGGGAAAAAACGATCCAAGTCCTTTGTAGAGTATCAGATTATTTAATAGTGAAAGCCCTTCATTTGTTGTTTCCACTAGTATATACAAATATGGAGACATTGTTTGTGGAAGGGGAAAAAAAAAAGAACCTGTGAGAGACGAGTGCAGGTAGCTTGAGAGCGTGCCAACTCGGATTCAACCTCACATAAACGGGCCTCCTTCTGTGCTGCTCTTTCAGTCAAATTGACCTACGAATCCATAAATGAAAGGAGCAAGTTCATGACACAGTGTACGAAATGAAAGCACCAAGAATTAGTTTAAGAAAAGAAAAAGGAACAAACAATTTTGTCGAGATAGGCAGTGATAGTGCCATTCTTCTCACTAATCTCCAAATCTTTCTGCTCCACCAACTCTATCAACTGCCTCTTCGACTTGTGCAACTCTGATATCTCCATCGCTAACCTCTCTATCTCCCCATCCTTTTCAATCTAAACAAAAAAGAATAAAGAAACAAGTTTGCTGGTTCAGAGTGAGAAAGGAAAGTGAAAGAGAGAGAGAGAGAGAGAGAGATAACGCAGATAATAATTACAGATTGCAAATGGAGCTGGTGCTTCTGAGACTGGAGCTGAGCGACCTCGGATAGGCGATCGTCGAGGGAGGATTGAAGCTGAGAGGAATGAGATTGCATATTAGAGAATTCGGACGAAAGCGATAAGAACTTCTGCTCGAGAAGCGAGCAAGTCTGCTCAGCAGTGATGGAGGCGGCGTCTGCTGCGGCCTTGACGGTGTCGAGGTCAGTCTGCAAGGCTCTGATGAAGTCATCGGCCTTGGAGACAATGTAGGGAGCATCGTCGGAGTGGCGGGCGAGGTCTTCGTCGGAAATAAACAGGGGCATAGTGAACAGAAAGAAAAAATTGAAAGCTCTTTAGGTTATGATGTTGCCGTGTTGTGCCCTAACCTGATAATAATAATACAAAATGAAAAAGAAAAGGCAGAGAAAAAAGAAAGAAGAGGCGAGAAGAAATGGAGAAAGAGGAAGACCAGACAAGGAAGTGTGGGGGTGGGAAGCAAATGGGAATTTGAACGCAACACAAACACAACAAATGGGTAAAAGCCCTATTTGCGCTCGTCTCGGAGACTTGGACTCCTCCTCCTGACTTCTGTAAGTTCTGTTACATAGATTACATGGAAAGACCGAATCCTTTTTTTGGGGTCTTTGGGCCTATTGAAATTTGGGCCACACCCTTCTTCCCTCGTCATGTCTCTTACTCACTGTGTTTATCCTGGAATTAAATTTTTGAGATCATTATTTATGTATTACAAAATATTATAATTCAATCCAGTTTCATAATTTATAAATTCATTTTTAATGGAATAGTTTTCACAGGATAATAGTAGGAAATAAAATTTTCAACAAATTAATTTTCAGAAGTTCATACACAATAGTTATATATAAAGAATACAATTCTAATTTTAAAGTACATAAAACATTATAAATTTTCAATTTTACTTGAAATCTCAAGAATTTGATTTTAATTTTGAAAAGTTTGAAATAATTCTTCTAACCAAACTTCTCATCTCTAATACATTATACAATATATGAATCTTTAAAGTTAGTTTTGTTATAATAAATTCGTATTTCCATAATTAAGATATGGTATTTATCCTTAGAATTTAATATGTTTATATCTTTTTACATTTTTATCAATAATTTTATAACCACAACCATTACTAATATTACAATTTTGAAGTAAACAAGATATTGACCTATAACTAATTTTAGTTAAATACGAGTATCAAAATATTTAAATTTAGTCTCATGTTTCCTAATTTTAAATCTAAAATCATTCCATAAATCATCTCAAACACGTATGATCTAATTGAAAATACATTTAAGAAATTTGTAAAACATTTTGAATTATCAGTAATATAGTATGTTTTGTGGTGCTTCATGTATTTGAAAATTTAAAAGTTGGTATAAAATGTTAATTCTATAAATAGTAATAACATAATTTATAAGAAAGAGCAAGTGATTTAGTAATTATTACTCTTCTAATACAAGAATTTTAAATACAAAGTGTAATATACCGGTAGGGGTAGAAATAGATCGAACTGGACCGGACCCACCCAGGCTTGAACCCAACCCTACAACTTTTAACTGGGTCTGGGCTCGGGACAAATCTGAGGCCCAATTAGACCTAAAACAATCAAACTTGAACTTGACCAGGTTTGGGTAACCTGAAACTTGACTTGGGCAGATTTGACCTGATTTTTTTAATTTTTTAAATTAAAAATAAAAAACAACATCATTTTACGCAAAACGACAATGTTTTTGTCAAATTAAAAATAAAAAACAACATCATTTTATGCAAAACAAAAACGTTGTCGTTATAGCTATTGGGCCTCGAGTCTGGGCAGCTTGAGCTTCACCAGGCCTCGGACCTTGATTGCCAAATCTATATCATTTTACGTAACGCGACAATTCTTATAGGTATCAGGCCTCGATCCTGGGCAGCTCGAACTTCATCGGGCCTTAGGCCCTTGATTGCCAAATCTATATACTGGATTTCTCTCTTCCTATCTTCTTTCTTTATTTCTAGCTTTCTGGGGGGAAGGAAAACCCAACCATTTTGATGCTGCTCCTAAACACCCTTATGCCTTTTGAGTCTAACAAAAGAGTTAGGGCCTTAGAATCCCATTCAGAAGAGGCAGGTCCATATGAGAGATTTGTTCCTAGTTTGATGTGAAATACCAAAGAGAGGGGTAATACTTTTTTTGGAATATAGAAAGGGGTAATACTTGCCAGAATGAACAAGCTTCCTTTAGAGATTTTAACTAGCACAGTTGATAAAGTATTACATATGGAAGAAATTTAGGAGACACTGGATGATTTACCGTGGCCAAAAAGTCAAAATCAACAAGAAATGAAAAAATGTAGTAGAAAAGTTAGGAAGTTTGCTACCTAGCCTGTTGGATCGCAATACTAGGTACATATTGTTTTCAAGGTGTCCATTCTATTTTCGGAATTTGCAAGTAGATTGTGTATAGTAGACATAGGTAAGTGTGTCTACTTGTTACCTTGTACTGTTGTGGATGATTTCAAAATGACCCTAAATGGTGATCCACTTTAATTGCATAATATCATATCATTGTTCGACATTCAACACCTTAGTTCGTGCCATATATATCCATTTACAAGGTTGGATATGCTTGTAAAGACACCCACCAGAATTATATGGTGTTAGAATTTTATTTGCAATAGAAATTCTTGAATTGATTAATATAAATTAACATAATTAAATGGCATTTAATATTTTAATTATCTACATATGAAATTAGGATCTTTACGAGATGTATATTGTATTGCTAATCGTATTATTAGCTCTTGAATCCATTCATCAATCGTGGTCAAGCTTACTTATTAGGTTTGTGATCTTCCACGAGATATATTTTAACTTAATTGATGCACTCTTGTTAATTGTTAAGTTGGATGTTATGTGTTGGTGTGTAACAAAAATTGGTGAATGGGATTCATAGAGCCATTTTTTTTTCAATTGCATCAATACATGTCTTGCAACAATCTATTAAGGAATCACGACTTCTAGTCATTTTTTATTGCCTTTAAGAAATATCCTTCTAATCTTATAATTTATACATACTTCAAAATTATGGAATCTCACTTGGTTGGTAATGGCAAATTGATGTTGTTAATGTAATGCTATTGTTTGTTGTCCAAAATTCAAATATTTGCTTTTAAAGCCCCTTTCCGAAGTTTTGAAATTCTTTCTCTCTCTTTTTTTGATTTTCATGTTTTGACCATCAAGTTTTTATACCCATTTTTAAAAACTTGACTATTTTTAGGAGCATAAATATCACTTATATCATTCAAATAATTATTTACATGTGTTTTAGGCAAGATTTTCAAAAAAATATGATTGAAATTTGAGTTTTTCCGAAGCTCCTCATGGTTGAAACTTTTTTCTTCTTCAATCTCCTTTTTAGGCAAATTTTGTTCAACTTGATCTTATAGATCATTTAGTTTTTTTGGAGGAGTTTGTAAAACCTCCTTTAAGATTGTTAGAAATGGCTTCTCTAACAATGAAATATCGTCGGATTGAGTCATGCATTGTCTCTTTTTCTTTTTCTAATTTTCATGCTCTTATCATTAGGTCTTTACACCTATTTTCCAAAATTTTTGTTAATAATAGGTAATTAGCCTCGGGAACATAAATATCTCTTGTATCATTCAAATAATGGTTTACATTCGTTTATGGCAAGATTTTTTAATAAAAATGAGTGTAAATTTATTTTTTCGAAGTTCTCCACATGGTTGAAAATTTTGCTCTTTGTTCTCTTTTTTAGGCAATTTTTTTATTAATCTCATGGATCACTTAGTTTTATGGAAGAGTTGTAAGATCCCTTTAAGATTGTTAGAAATGGCTTCTCTAATGATGAGATATCATCGAGTCGAGTCACAAGTTGCAGACGAATAGTATGAGGTTAAGTTAAAATATTTATAATTCTGCTAGTATCAAATAGTTATAATGATAACACTATTAAATATTTCCAATTATGTCATTATTGAATATTTATAACTTTGCCCCTACTCGTATATTTACAGTTTTGTCACTAAAAAATAATGTCATTTTTATTATTTTGATTGGAGTGTTTAAGCATGTTTTATTTATTACAATTTTAACCTAGATTAAATATTTTATCAATTTATATGATATCTTTGCTATATTTTAGATAATTTTACGTGTCATTTTGACTAGTTTTCTTTTGTTTAATGAAAATTTTTAATTTTATTAATTTTGTTATCATGTTTTGGATATAATTGAATATTGCATGCCTATAAACTTACCTCTTGTAAGCTTAGGCATTCAAATATTTTTTATTGATATTATTTTCTCCCAATATTAATCAATTTTTTTGTTAAGATCCATATAAAGAATGAAGTTATAATATTGATGAGATTATTGTTTGATAGGAAGCATAGATTGGTTAAGAAGAATACATTAAATATTATAAACATACTTAATTTTACTATTCTACCAATAGTTGATTGATGCAATTGGTTACAATGTTTAGCCTTTACTTTTACTTTTGAATGAGTCCATCATTAAACTTTAGCATTTGATGATCTCTTTTGATGGATCTTTTAAAGAAGGTGAAGAAATTATGAATATCTATGACCTTGTATTGCATATGTATTAATATTGCTCTTATGTTTTTTTTAGCTAGCATTTGATGATCTCTTTCAGTGGATCTTTTAAACAAGATGAAGATATATAGATATATCTATGGCTTTTCGTCAGCTTTGAGCAATCCTCAATTCTTTGCCATTTTGAATCTTAATGGGACTAATCATAAGCAATAAGTTGAATATCTCATAATGGACTTAACGATCATGAAATTGGACATGACATTCAGAGACTATCCTACTAAAACCTACTATGGAGACTTTTACTAATAAAAGCTTTATAACGACTGGGAGTACTAAAATCAATGTTATCTAATGATCATGAGGTATCATATAGAGGACTCTATTTGTGATAACATTCTAAAGACTAAGAATGCCAAGAAATTTCTTAAAGGTATCAATAAGATATATAAGTAGTTATTGAACTAGATCGAGTTATCTATTTTGAGGGTGATATTGGTATAAGCCAAGGGCCTAGGGAAATTATACTCATACCACTTGAACATTATCCACGTGCTTGCTACTTTTGCTCCAACACTTGGCCCTATGGTGACCAACATCTAGTAGCCATTTAGGAGGAACATATTGAGCAAGTAGTACAAGAAACTTCAGATGTAGTCATAGAAGATGTGCCTTTAAGGGGATCATAAGGGATTCATAAACCTACAATCTTTGATGACTATATTGTATACTTTCAAAAGCATAAGCATAAAATTGATAAGATATAATTTAGTTATTCTAATTGGACTTATCTCTTTTATTTTGGATTGATTTGGGTGCTCAATTGGTGAAATTAATATTTATTTTATTTTAGGAGGTGACAAGTGGAGATTGCATCAAATTAGAGTATTATTTATCAAAGTTATGAATTTCGGAAAAAGAAGACAAATTGTTGCAGTTGATAAGGTGAGATCATGCCCAAAGTCATATTTACTCTAAGAGTCTTAGTCCAATTAGAGACTTATTCCTAGCCCTATTATATAGGGATTTGGATTTTTTAGAAGATAATCTCTAGAATATTGAAAGAAGTTAGCTTTTAGGTAAGAATCCAAACTCTAGTTATAACCTTGTGAGGTTTTGTC
>JANIHZ010000002.1:35273018-35293262 GCA_027478365.1 Erythroxylum rufum | reverse complement strand
GTACCGGCCGGTACGAAACGGTATTCATAACAATGCTTAATATTCGACACTTGGCCACACCTTTTAAAAATATTTCAGCAACATTATCTCAGATCCAAAAACCCCTGGAAACAAATAAACTTCACGTACACTTTTTATGATTTTTGGGATAAAAGATAAAAGTTCAAGTCTATTCCTTGCAACAAGGAATTTGGAGAGACATTGATGGACAGTGGCTGGACTCCAATCTTGTTTCTTTTAATGACGACCCAACTTAGCGTTTCTTGAATGAGGTCATTCATTGGTTGGGCACAGGACAAAACGGTGAGAGTTTGATTATTGGTTTCGTTGTCCTCCATGAGAGTTTCAAGGCCATGAAGTTCCAAGGGATTTTGCTGGGAGGATCGGACACGTTTTTATTTGATTGCAATAGTGTATCTCATGGGTGTTGAATAAACCGTGCAGTATGTGTTAATTAGGTTCTGGAAAAATATACAGCTGAACTGGTGCATTAGTTCGGTGCTGGATTTTTTTTTTTTTGTTATACATAGCTTCGTGATAGTATTTATGTGAATTAGCCTATTATTGTTGCAACGACTTTCAAATTTATTTCAGTGGAGCTTAATATTTCGAAAAGTTGTTCTTTCTCTTTTATCTCAAATATATTGTTGTTCAGTTATTAGTTGATTAACTACTTGAGTTATTTTTAGAAAATCCTCTTACGAGTTCAATACGAGTCGGTCGTATTATTAGGTGTGAAATTCTTTCACGGAAAGTGAGATTGAGAGATAGTATCAAAGGTTGAGTGGTGTCGACTCATTAAAGCTTTGAGTAAATTTATTGTACTTTCGTGAAAGTATTAAGTTAGGTGAGAGCCCCGCTGACATAAACAATATGTACCGAATTGCGTTATCAAATTTTTGATATTTTTATTATTTCGTTTTTTATTGCTTTTGTTTTTGTTTGTATTAGAGACGTCTGCGGTAAAATTGGAAAGTTTACGAAACTATTACCCCTTTGATTTTTCAGGTAAAATATAGGTTTGATTGAATTTTTATTTTTTTAATTTTCATAATTCTTATTTTTATAATTTGACTTATTATTAGTTGCTAGTGATAAGTCAAATTTAATACATTTATACTTCCAAAAGTATGAACTCTATTTAGTAAAATATATGCTTGATTGAATTTTATTTTTATTTTAATTATAGTTGTTTAAATTTTCATAATTTATGACTACTATACAAATTATTTTTTATTTTCTTTTTCATAATCTATTTTGTTCTTAATTAAATATATATTATTAATTATTCATAAAATTATAATTAATCAAATAACAAAGCTTAAGAACAAGAACGAGACAACTTGTTACCTAACAATATTGAGTAAATGAAAATCTTGGATTGTGAAACGTCACTCGGTTACCTTACAACCTGGAACCCAACCAGATGTGGTTGTTGTTTGGCTATTTGATATACTGAACCATCAGATCATACCTAGAAGTAGTAATGATGAGTGCCTTCGGCGGTCTTGACGAAATACCATTTCACGAATTCTCTAGGTAGCGTCCACCACTGTGATATCATCTGTAATTTGATATCACGAACAACGGAGGACGAAGATGGAGGTGGGAAACAATACGTATGTGATTCAGAAAAATGATCAAAACCATCTGTTCCTCCATTTTCATGATAAACACCAATCTTCTCATTATTGACCACACGAGCATTTGCCTTCTCTTTCTTGCCAGCTTGAATGCTCTTCTTCTCTTCCTTCATTTTGTTAAAGAGACTGGCCATGGGAGTAACTTTTGGTAAACGCATGCTCAAGTTTTGGACGGCCGGTGGCACTCTGAACCGTATGTTCTTGATTGCTTTCATTTGTTTAAGCTTCTTCGTCACAAAATGCTTGCTAGCCAGTGGAGGACTGAAAGACATTGGCTTTACGATTCCATGAATACCGGAAGAGTTGCTAGAAGTTGGTGCAATCGTCGGCAAGTCTGCAGGGTGCATTTCCCATATGAAATGGAAACTTCCAGGGCTGTGATACAAGGAATGGCGACGAGAGTGACTAAAGGACGAACTCCTGGAGATGATTTTTCTATAGAAAGCAGGATCAACTTGGTACAGAGAAAAAACCATTGGCTTCTCCTTTTCGTTATCCATGAAGGAGCTGGACTTGATGTGTAATTTGTTATAACGATGATGATGATAAAGATGCCATTTTTACGGTTATATCGGCACTAGTTTCTTTGTATGGAAAGAATATCAGGGCATTTAGAAGTTGAATGCGTATGCAAAATCTCATCAGGACTTCTTATTTGACTATCATACTTTCCTACACTGATTCTTGATAGAGACTGGAATACAAAACTCCGTCCATTATATTAAATGAGATTTTAATAGATTTCTATATAAATTCGGCCATCTAAACTTCTTCGTAAAATTCATGCAGATTAGGAACGTCAGCACTAATATCCCAAGTAATGGCCGACGTTATAATTCATTCTCGTAACGGGGTCGATCAAATTGGAAGGAATTTAGCTGTCTTCACTCCAATCGGCAAAAGTTGCGTATCATGATTCTTTAAAGGTACGAAGAATGTAGTTAATTATGTCAGGCATGCTGCTCGGGTGTAGGTTGAAGAAACAGTTGCAGAAGTTCACACAAAATTTTCTTCTTTTTTTTTTTACAAGGGAAAAGAAAAATCAACAGCGCCTGTTGCGGAAAATCTAAACCCCTTCGAAGGGGTCTATGACAAAGGGTTCTGTGCTGGTCCCTGGATAGGGCATCCAAAATGCTCCGTAGGGACTCCTAATGGACGTGCCAACCCTGCGCTGCGCCAAAGGCTAATTTCGCCAATATATCCGCACATTGATTTCCTTCACGATGCGTATGCGCTAGTTGCACTTCCCACGCTCGATCTAGCAACTCCCGAATACCTGTCACCAAAAGAGAAACGTCAATCAGATCATTCCGGGAGGAAGACAGAATATTAATGACCTCCAGCGAATCTAGTTCAACAATTACGTGACGGTAGCCCCAATCCCACGCCAGTCGAAGACCGGAATATACACCATACAGTTCGGCCTCTATAGGATCTCCTAGACCTATATTATGAATAAAACCGACACACCAATGACCCTGGCAGTTCCTGATAAGGCCCCTAGCTGTAGCAAGAAGGGATCGTCGATTGACTGCCCCATCCGTATTGATCTTGACCCAACCTTCCATAGGTTTAGTCCAGCCTATTAACGCACCCACAGGAAGCCCCTGAAACGGAAAAACCCGATTCTCCATTTCACTGGCACGAATGATCCAACTCGTGTAATCTAGGACTATATTAAGACCTCCGGTTGGCCAGGTGAAATCCGTCTCGAAAATACTATAATTACGCCATCTCTATAGAAACCAGCAAGCGACACAAAAAATGATAGACCACGTAGCCCAATGGAAAGACTCGGTAGACCAAAGGTTAGATCTGATATTCAAAACCACACAAAGTCTACTCTCTTGGAGGTCATTAGTCTAGAATTCTCATATCTTTTATAATTTGGGCAGCTATCACGGGAAACTTAAGTACCAAGGATAGGCTAAACAAAATGTTTAATTTAAGCTCTACTTATGTGCTTTGTCACCAGAAAAATGAATCCGTTAATCAATTGTTTTTTTTATTGCTACTTCACTACCATAATTTACAGGCAAATGCTTGATACATTCGACCTCCAATGCAACACTTACAAATGGAATAATATTGTGATATCGATATACAACATAAGAAGCCTCCATATGCAGAGTTCTTAGTAATTTCAACTATGTTTACTTGCACTATTTATTGGATCTAGAAATTACCTAACCAAAGGGTGTTCAAGGAGAAGCAATTAGACCAGAGAAAATCTACCAAGTAAAGACATTGTGAATGGAATCAATGACATAATAATAAAGAACTTGAAATTAACAAGCTTTAAGAGTTACCTATTGGTGGTGTTGTTCGCAGCTTGAGTTCTACTATATAATACTGTGATTAGCATTTCTGTTAGTTACAACCTTAATTACCTTTTGAAATAAATTGTCTTCAATTTCTTAAAAAAAAGTATAAATTTTAAAGTTAATTTTAAAAAAAGTTATTTGAAAATATTTATATTTTACTGTCTCTTAAAAATCTCTCTTCGTTTTCTTACAACTCGCTAGCACCTTCAAAGCTACTGACTACGACTGAGATTGTACTCATATCGCGTTCTGAAAATACAGAAAGTTTAAGCATTCATTCACGCATATATACAGTATATCAGAACAACCCTTATTTTGATTTTTTTTCTCCAGTACAGCGAAGAGATGTTGTCAAGTTAATGTACACCGAGCTGGATGGTATCTGAAAGAGAAAGTTGGCACATGGGGATAATATACTTCATCATCTTTTTAACTACGTAGAAGAAAAGGAATAGATAAGTATATTATATCAAACCTTGTGATCAAAGCACATGGAAAATATCTCGAAACATCACTCAGAAATATCACAAGAAAAGCAAAAGATACATGTCGGGGTTGGAGTATAAATATTCCTCCACACCCTCCCCGTAGAAACCTTAGTAGGGTTGGAAAATACATTACATTTACACCCAGAAACCTACTGCCATACCAAAAGCAGTGACAGATACATGACTGCATTTGGGAATAATGATAGAACTGACATAACAGTAGGATGTGGTCCTACTACCCACCACCTCCTCAGCATCTCTCTCTCACACACAACACGAGTTAAAGGAACGCAAAACCCTCCAAATAATGCATTATATAAGTGAAAGGTGATGATCACATGGAATAAAAGCAGCCTCTGACAACATACACATGCCTTTTGCCCTCAGTTGCACATGCTCTCTGTCTCCTTCACCACAACACCATATTCATCTCTTAATCCCTTTTCTATTAATACTAACCTATAATATTTCTTCACACGCAAACTATGTTAAGAGCCCACCAAAGGAAAAAAAGAAAAAAAAAGAAGAAATTGCTCACCAAGTCACAAACCTTTTTTCGCCTTTTTTTTTTTCATCCCCATCTGTAATAGTAACACTATAAACATTTCACAAGCTTCATAGTTATTGCTTTTGTTATGTTTCCTCCTTTTTGATGTTAGTCTTTAGTTTGTTACTATTTAGTTGCTTGTGGAACGGCGAGCAGCCATCAAGGTGCACGGGAGATGTCTGTGGCAAGAGATGAGATGGTCATTGGTTAAGCCAGCAGCTTGCATGAATGAGTGAACCACGGTGGGACCTGCGAACCTGAAGCCTCTCCTCACCATGTCTTTGCTTATTGTTTCTGACTTTGATGTCTTCACCGGTACCTTGTGTCCAAATTTGTACTGTGTGGGGATGGGCTTATTGTTCACAAACGCCCATACATATTTGTCAAATGATCCAAACTCTTTCTTGATCTGAAATTACGACCATTCGTAAGAACACATTTTATATAGTCGTAATTTTCTACTACTTCACAAACAGTGAAGCTGGGATTCAAATAGAGGAAAGCTTCTGGAGCTTGGTCGTTAACAATCTTTCCCAAATAACAGGAAAGGAACAGATATAATAAATTTGGAAAATCAAGTAATTGTTTGCATCTTTTCTCGATCTTTTTGACATTAAAAAATGGTTCTTTTTAGCCTAATAACAAAACAAAAAGAGGTTCTTTTGAAGTTTGAACCTAATCAAATATTAAAATGCTAAATGAAAATACAAAAAATAAGAAAAGATTAGTGAATTTTGATGTTTAGAAATGATTACCTCGAGAATTCTGTTAGAGTTGTCGACGACACCTCGAACTCTGCTCATATCAATCCCATACTCTGTGCTGATTGACATCATTTGTTTTTCAGTCATGTTGGCCACAGTTTCTGCATCAAACCCTGAAAATGCATTCCTGCAGAAAGGATCAACAATCTTGAATCGAAGCTTGAATTTCAGCAGTCATAGTATAAAATAGAGAAATTAAGTCCAGGGAAAGCCTTTAGATTTAAAGTGATACAACCCACCTGAAATCTTGACGTTTCTTCAAAATGGAAGTCCAATCTGAACCAACCTGAGCCCCACTTAGAACTAGCAATTCAAACAACATCCTGCGCAATATATGTTCAGAAGTATGAAAAGTTTATTACATGGATAATTTAGTACTAATCGTGTGTAAACCAGTGTGTTAGACAGAAACTTACTTATCATCATGGACAGGAACTCCCCATTCTTCATCATGGTAAGCAATATAGATGGGATCTGTGCACATGAAAATGGATAACTGTTAAGCCAAAAGTTTCTCTCTCATGTCTCGGAATACATACAAGAAAATCCCTACTAAATTTTGGCCCATCTTATTTTTCTCAAGCTACTTCACTTTGCAGTTTGCACACCCGTGTACTCTCGCTCTCTCTCTCTGTCTAAAAATTTATAGATACATTTGAACATCATATAGCTGAAGGAAATTTGGGTTCTTTAATGTTACCTGAATTTGATGTAATAAAACTGCATCTTCTCTGATCTTCCTCTTCGGGCTTGGCTGTTGACGTAATTGAAGATGTGTCAATCGGGACTACCTTGGATTCAAACTTGGCAGACTTGGATCGTCCATAGTGAGCAATTTTCATCTTTCTCTGAGCGTGTTGAAGTGCCATTTGTTCTCTTCTCACAGCAGCAATACTTCCAGGGGATTCCATTATCAAAGACGAAGAATAACTCAAAGATGCTTCTATAGAAAAAGAAGAGGAAGAAGAAAGAACAAATCCAATATTATTGCCAACAATACTAGTAATGCTTTCCTTGAAACTTTTAGACTTCTTCCTGTCCAAAGTTGCAGTCTTTGAATTATTGTTATTACTATTATTAGTTCTTGGGATGGGGAGGGACACTTTATCAGTGCTAGAATTCATTAAGGTGTTAGAAGAGTCACTTCCTCTCTTGACAGCAGGCAGTCTTGGGGACCTGGACTTTGGTGACAAAGAAGGTGGTGGTAACGGTGGAGGAGATGGTGGATATTTGTTTGATAGTTTCTTGAAGGAATTGCGCCTTTCTAAGGTTGGAATAGGTTGAAGGACAGGGCGGCCATTGATCCTGCAGCGTGCTGCCGGAGGAATCTCAACGCCACCTGTGCTGACTTTTGCCTTAGAGGAGGTACACATGTTTAGTTGGTGTAATATATGATCGAGTGGAGCTTCAGCAATTGAAGGAAAAAGGGCACTTTAGCTTAGAACATGTAGATAACAAGTTAGTAGAGAGCAAGTTACGTACGACAGAGAGGAAGAGTTGATGTGAAGAATCAAGTTAAGGTTGAGCTAGAAGGAAGGGGAGGAGCGTGGTGGATTATATAGAGGTGGGGAAGTGGTAGGGACACTTTCAGATTAGTCTGCACATGCTAAATTAACTAGTCTAGTCCTTCAAAAATAAGAGATTTACATTCAATTCCAAAACTTGAAAGCTGCCAATTTCCTTCCTCATCTAATTCATTCAGTCTAAAGGGATTTTGACAAATATTTATGTATATGTTTGGGAACATGGAAGGGTTGGAGTCTGCCATACAAGGCCTTGTGAGGAGCATTACTTTATGGTAACTAGGCCACGAGGGGTGACCTAACTATGACACGCACACGTCTTCTGGTATCCATAACTTCCCCACTTGCAATGTGTTAATTGCAAACTCTGCTAACTAAACTGTCATTTAACTTATCATTAACTTGTATTGTATCGAGGCAAGTCCTACTCCTACACACGGGAATTTTCAGTGGGTTGACAATACATTTATCTATAAGGCTACCATATTATCTCTATCGTCCATCATATATGAATTGATTCTTCCCTCCTTCTCCAGGCATAAGAGGGTGGAGTGATGGAGAAGAAAGGTAAGTATTTTTGCATGTATTGGTAAGAAGAAAAAAGAAAACACCAATCATTAGCTAGCAGGGCAGGTTGTTCTGTTTTTTAGCAGGAGAGGAATCTCTCTCTCACTCTCTCTCTTCTTTACTTTGCTGGCCCTCGAATGAATGAAAAGAAGACAGACATGTAAACACATCGGTTGTGTTATTGATATCTGAGTACTTGCCCATAATCAGAACCCTTTTTTTGTGGCGAAGCACAAACTAGCCACGAACCCTCTTAGGTGTTGACGAAAAATTGATGATGATGACTAAGTTGTTGTAACTAATCAAAATCAAAAGCTGATTACAAGTTTAGAATAAACCTTTTTGATGAGATAAGAGTATTAGTTCATATCACTAAATGATACAGGTGATATTATATACAATTGTGATAGCAACCTTATAATATTGAAACGAAACATACACAAATTAAAATTATTTTTCTTCCATGTGAAAATTTCTCAATTTCTAATCTTCTAGAACTTGAACTCTAGTGCATAAAAATACTTTCCTACATCGTAGCTATCATATCAAATTCGAATGTTAATTCTTAAACTAGCTAGCTTTGTTGATTTAATTATAATTTGCTTTATAGGTATGTGTAGTAATTAGCTTTGTTCCAATTGGTCCATTCCATAGCTCATAGACATATATACGACCATCAAGCTACTTAAGTTCCTTTTGCGGACCATTTAGCTACATTTTTTTTAGAAAGAAAGAACCCACAACCACTATCTTTTGGGTATACACTGGGTAAATTTTTGGATTAACGCAATAGTCTGTAAATCATGTCAATCGCGTATTTCCACACTAAGCAAATCTATACGACAGGCTCAATCGAAAAGGCATAGGTAGGAGAAATCGAATACAGGACCTTTTGACACCATGCCTCCAACTCCACCAACTTGACCACCCCCAGGGGGGCCCATTTAGCTACATATTTAGGTATGATTCATATCTATCTTTGTTTAATAGTTTCTTTTTAGAAATTGTAGTGAATTTAGCCATCAAAGGCAAAACAAGAGTTAAATGCAAGCTACAAAGAGTAGTACATATTTGTTAGTGCAAAATGAGTTACATTAGAGAAAAAGAGCTACCTTCCTAGCTATGATAGGAATTAAATGTTCCACATTCTAAGCCAATATTCCTAGTTGTAGAAATTTAGTTTGTGCAGGCTAAGATGACATCTAATTTGTAGATACATATTGTTTTGAAATTGCACCTTAGATAAGCTCTATTCTGAAATTTTTGAAAGTTCCTCCCATCTAAGATAGTCTTGACAATAAAAGAGAGTGCAATGCAAAAGCACCATCTGATAGGATCATTCGAAAGTGCAAACTGACCACACCAAGCCTTGAAAGTGTTCCAACGATTAGGAATATTCACCTTGTAACATCTGTGTAGTATCATGCTCCAGCTGGTATTGATAAACTCTTATTCGAATAATAAATGTACATGACTTTCCTCAGCCATCTGACAAAGGATGCATTAGTTAGGTATATTAAGAAAACACTTCAACTTGTCTATTGTTGGCAATTTTTCCTTTAAGGCTTTCCACAAAGTGAATGTAGCTCAAGGATGGCAATGCTTGGTCTAAACCACTTTAGTACAGGGAATTATGTTAAGGTACTTTTGTAGGAGATTCCTACAAGATTGGTTGTTAAAATTCTCATTTTTGGAGTACTTCCAGATAGTTTTATCCTTCCCTCTAAGCACGTTAGTTTGGTGAAGCTTATGATATATAGAAACAAGAACTTCATTTTGTGTAAAAATTTGTCCATCCTTTAAAGAATCCTTAACTGTTATGTTCTAGTTCAGAGCAATTCTAAGACAGTCTATCCCTTACAGGTTGATTAAAGGGCCACACGATAGTCAGTTGTCAAACCAGAAACTGATCAGTTTACCATTCCCCCATCAGAGTGAAAAATTCATGTGTATAAAGATGTAGGGTTGAATTTAATACTCCAAATGCTTCTTTCCTTTATGAATATATCATCGACCCATTTACACCAAAGAGATTGCTTTTCAATCAACAATTGCCAAAGTCTTTTTCCCATCATTATTGTGTTCATCAGTTTCAGTGAGATGATCCCAAGACTCCCTTTATTTTTGGGTAAACAAACCTCTTTCCATTGCATTCTAGCATTCCTGGTAGATTCCTACCGTCCATTCCATAGAAATTTATTGAAGATCCTCTTGACAATTTTAATTATCTTCCTAGGTATAGCTAACATTGATAGAGTTCAACATAGAGGATATGAGTTGGATCTACTAGCAGTAGATAGAGGTTTAGAGCTCTAGGATGCAATTTTGCTTTTGATTCTTTCAACTAGTAAGTAAAAATCATCAAAAGTATAATTAGGAATTGAAATTGGGATACCAAGCTAAATTATTGACAAGGATAAATGTGTAAAACCAATGATGGATTGGATAGCTATATCACTCTCCAAAGTAGAAACCACTTTTTGTACAATTCACTTCCAAACCAAAGAGATTGCTAAATGTTTTCAGGGCCTTCATTAGTATAGAAACTGAAGTTTGATCTACCTTAGAAATCAGAATAAGATCATCTGCAAAGCTCAAGTTTATAATCCTTAGGTTTTTGCATTTGGAGTGATATTTAAAAGCTTTAGTTTGCTCTACCATAGCTTTAAGAGTTCTATTGAAGACCTCTATAACAAAGGCAAAGAGATATGGAGATAGGGGATCCCCTTATCTAATTCCCTTAGAGCTTTTAAAATGTTTACTAGGCTATCCATTCACCAAGACTTTAAAGGTAGGATTCGTGATACATTTTGAGATCCATTGTATGAAGTTTTGTGGAAAATCCAAAGCCTGTAGAGTATTAAAAATGAATTTCCAATTAATATTATCAAAAAAATTTCAGGTTAACCTCGAGGAAGCAGTTCTTTCTTCTGCTTATGAAACTATAAGCTTTGACAAGTTCTTGCAATAGTAGCAAATTGTCTCTTATAACTCGACCTGGGATAAAGGCCCCTTGAGAAAAAACAATGTAGTTCCCCAACACTCTTTTTAATCTCTGAGCTAGCACCTTGAAGATGATTTTATAAATTGTATTACAACATGATATTGGTCTAAAATCAGAGGATTTATGCTCACCACCTTTAGGGACAAGAGTAATGAAAGTCCACCAGAATTCTGTTAACATCTTTCCTTTGTTGAAGAACTCAAGTATTGCATCAATCATTGTAGGCTTGATTAGGTGCAAAGCTTTGTTGAAAAATAGAGGATCAAAACCATCCGGACTAGGTGATTTGTAGGGGTTCAAGGTCTTCAATGAGTCTTCAATTTCCTACTTGGAGATAGGTTGAGTCAACATTCAATCTCTTGAGCAGTAATTCCAAACTACATAAGTTCTCTAAAGAAGAGCTGGGATGAAGTGACCTTAGAAGGGGCTTTTATAAAATCTGAAAAGTAGTCAAATGCTCCAAGAAGCAAGGAATGTTGGGAATTAAACTCATGGTTGTTATGTATTAGCAAGACTATTTTATTGTTGCTTTTCTTGGAGATAACTACCCTATGGAAAAAAGTTATATTCTTGTCTCCCTCCCTGTGGAAAAAGTTGTATTCCTATCTCCCCCTCTCATACATTCAACCCTCGACCTCTATTTTAATAAGGAATAATCATAAGTATTAGAGAAGTGTTGCATGGCAGATCTTTCCTAATTCTGTAAGTAGGTGGACTAAGGATCAGCTTGGAGCTGGGATTGAATTCTCTCAAGGGTAGTTCTTACTATATTCAAAAGGTGGTGAGTGTTTCAAATATTGTTCTTAAACAATACTTTCATTTTTTGCTTAATAAGTGAGAGTTTCTTAGCAAGAATGAATTGTTTGGAAACTTGCGTGGGTGCACATAAAGCTTTCAAAATGTAGGAGTCAAATTCAACAAGTTCAGTAAGTTCTATCTGTCTTTAGGTAAGTTATAATAGTTGAGTGATCTGAAAGGCTTTGGTTGGTGAAGTGAGTTTAGTTGTTTGTAGTTTATAAACCACATTTAATTTTCCATGCATCTATCTAGTTTCTTCTTAATGAAGTTATCCCCTGCTTGTTTATTTCACCAGGTGAAGAAGTTACCTCCCCAGGGACATCTAAAGCTTGAATGTCAAAAAAGCATTGTCTCATTTCATTACAAGGGCTACCCATAGATCTAACCCCTCGTGCTTTCTCAAGATTAATGAAAGCATTGAAGTCCTTAACAATAAGCCAAGGTTGAGAGATTATAGATGCTAAGGATTCCAAAGTGCAGATCTCTTATAGGCATTGTTATAAGCATATATAAAAAGAAATAAGGACATACTTGAGTCCTTTCAAACCACTTCAGGTGGATTAGTTGGTATTAGGCGAAATTGATTCTAATGTTAACAACCATTATATTATAGATAATCAGTAGTCACCCATTGGGGTGGTGATTGTAATTGGAAATTAAGTCTCAATGCTTAGGAAAAAATTTAAGAATGTTACAATTTGGAAGTTTAATACTTATATCCAGGAAACCAGTTATAAAACCTTTATTCTTTAGTACTATATCCCTTATTAAAAGTTTCTTGTGAGGGGCATTAGTCCCTTTGATATTCCAAGCCAATACAGTCATGTGTTAGACAACCTAGTTGGGGTCATTTTTTTTATGCTAGATCTTCTTTTGGAAACCTATTCAAACTCTTCATCCTAATTAGGATTTTTGCTTAGAGTTGCTTGGGTGCACCTATTAAGCTCATAGTCGACAGGTTCCTCATAGAGAGGTGAATTGTCATGCATTTGTTCCCCAACCTTATTTGATAAGCTATTAGTCATAACTGACAAAGGTTGAGTTTGCGTAAGAGCTTATAGATTTGGCTACACATCAGCTTCTGTGTTATGTCTATTATTACCAGCTATCAGAGTTAGTGTTTGTGCAGAAGATTGTGGAGTAGAGTATGCATCTGCTTTAGTGTTAAGACCTAAAACTTTCTGATAACCTCCTGTGTTATATAATCTTATTATTAGCTTCCAAACCTTCTTGATATTGAGTTGCGGTTTCCAAGCATAAGAAATAATTAGTTGGTCTTCAAAACGTTGCAAGCCTCATCCAATCAAATGATTAGGATACTCTCAAGTAGATCAAACATAGAGGTAACCAATACATAAATTCTAGCAAATTGGACTCTTCTTACCTCATTTATGGCTTGGTCTAGGCAAATTGTCTTGCTAATGAAGCTGGCAAAATAACCAAGTCTAGCTGTGGTTCAGTATTTAAGTGGACACCATGTATGCTGATCCAAATAGGAATATTGTCCTATAAACCAAAGTTTTTCTAATTTCTCATAGCCTATTGTTTCATCAAAAGGTATGTCACTCTCTTGTCAATGAAGAATCCAACTAGTGTTGAGTTCCATTTAGCAATACATACTTTAAGCACCTCTCAAGGAGTTGAGACAATTATACTATCAGTAGAGGCTAAGGGTTGAAAGTAGTTGAGTTTCACCTCGGGGGTAACCTTACCTACCACCCGGACCCAAGGTCTTCTGATGTTAGGTATGGAGTTAGTTTTTATAATGGTAGTGGAGTTAGGTGTGCATGAAACAGGAGGGTGAGAAAGGCCAGTGGTTGTAGTGGAATTTGAAAGCAATGGTGAGAAATAGTCTAAATCTATAGAGGCAGGTTAATTTCTGATGGGTAAAGCAAAGATATGAGGGAGTAGAGAAGCTAGAAGGAGATAAACCAAGCAGTAAGCTGAGGATAGTAGAAACAAGCAGAAATAGGATAGTAGTAAGGCTTAGAGTGGTAATTTAAGAGGTAAGAAGCTTACAACAAAGTATAAATGGAGGAGAGGTAAAAAGAAAACGAATGAAGAGAGAAAGGAGTAAGGTGAAGGAGAAGATGAGGGTGAAGAAAAGATTCAGAGGAAACAACAATCAGAAATGCAAATAGAGATGCGAACAAGAGGAGAAGGATGATGAACAGTACTAGTATTCAGTCTTGTTTTATAGATTTGTATTTCCATCCATTGAATAAATAATATAATTAGATTTTATCTTAGAACAGATCAATTACGGATTTTGATCTTTTTCATACATTAAAAAAATTGTTGTAAAATTTTTCCTCTAATTTTCATATTTTTGTTTTTTATCTTCTTATTTTATTTTTTATTTTAAAAAATCTTAAATGTTATGATTACGAAACAATTTGATAGTTGAATAGTAATCATAATCACAATATATTAATCAAATACTTACTTATGGAGGGTGTTTGTGCCTTTCATCTCTTACTTACACATGATAGGATTAAAAAGTTTTTGTAGTTATTATACTTATCCAATAATTATTTATAGCATCAATCGTCATCTTAATGTCATTATACAGATGCTTTATATTCATAGATATGGTTCCACTAGAGACATTATGACTGAACTTGGATTTATTATGATCCTCTTTGTTCTTAAACCTTTAAATTAAATTACTTTTTTAGACAGTCTCATTATAATTACGAGATAATTTGATAGTTGAATAGTTATCATAATCACAATATATTAATCAAATACTCAATTATGGAGGGTGTTTATGTCTTTCATCTCTTACTTATACATGATGAGATTAAAAAGTTTTTGTAGTTATTATACTTATCCAATAATTTGTGCAACTAACATAAAATGAGAGCATATTATATATAGGTTAGAAACATATGACATCTCAACAAATGAATTGATATTTGAATTGAATTACTATTCCATACTTTAGATTATTTATAGCATCAATCATCATCTCAATGTCATTATATAGATGCTTTATATTCATAGATATGGTTCCAGTGGAGACATTATGGCTTAACTTGGATTTATTATAATCCTCCTCTTTTCTTAAACCTTTAAATTAAATTAAATTACTTTTTTTATACTGTCTCATTATACTAAATCATTCATGATTTTTTTTAGTGATATTCTAAAATAGTAACCGTTAACTTAATTATCTATAACGAGAGCTTGAGTTTAAAAAGGGGATTTTAACTTGAGGTTCATACAGTCTTAAGGATCCTCACACAATATAAGTTAAGAATATAACTTATATTATCTTAATTAGTCAATTATGCACATATGATATAATTCATATGCTACAACATTAATTCTCTTTTATCATAGTGCATATTTTACCTTATAATATTTTAGAAATGAGAATTCAGGCATACCTAATACTTGAGTTCATTTGTTTACACATTCAATCTACCTTTTAGTATTTACATTTAGTATATTAAGACAAATTAGATGAACACATCATTATCTTAGGTTATACCATTACTAATGACCTATTTTACCTTTTAACATACTTTATATCGACATTAGTGTTTTAAGCATTGGGTTCTGAATGATTTCCTGGATAAAGTGCTTAAAACTTGTCTCCATTCCTACAAAGAAATGAAGGTGATTATATCTATTAAAAGGTATCTCATACTTGTCTAATATACTTTTTATATCTAGAATTAGGTGTTTAATTCCCATTTCAACATTCATTTTAAACCTGAATACTCAACTCAAAATCAAGCATTCTCGTATTTCTATAATTGGATTTTTGCATAAAATCCATTTTAGAAACTGACATTTAATATATTCCATTAAATACTCAATGGCAAACAAGATCATCATTGATAACAACTATCATAAATATTCACTTGAAGAAAATGAAATAAAACCAAAATTTAAATACTATGCAATCCTAATAACCTAATATGCATAGAAAATACATCTCCAAAAATCAACTTGGCATAGGATATATAAGCAATTGTCTTATACGAATGTACTCCATATTCACTATCTACGATCTATCATGTGGATATAATTTTATTTGATATCTATGTGTTTAGTTTTACACTGATAGTATACATTAGTATTCTTTTAACTACTTTCTAATGTAATTATTTGTACACAATGTATATGAGATTACCAGTTGCTATAAAATAAAGAACTTTCTTTATCCCTTTCTCTTATAGTGACATCTAAAGATATTTTTTATTGCTCAAGTGCTTACTTTTAATAATAAGCGTAACAAAAATCATTTAACAATTCTGCATATGAATTTATTTAAGTATTTACTTGAAATACACACACACACACACACACACACACACACACACACACACACACACACATAGGTAGTAATCTTTTTGAATGAGCCTCGACATTATTAATCCTAAAAATGTATACAGCCTCACCTGTATTTTTTATCGTAAATTTGAGTGATAATCAATTTATTTATTTACTTTATAAATTGGTTGTTAACATTCGCTATCAAAATCTCATTCACTTATAATGATAAAATTACATATTCATTGTTGAATATTTTAAACATATATTTGGTGGTATTTTCCAGTTATACTAAAATCATATGATATGATTATAGTATAAAACTTAATATATCATTGTCTTCAAGATTGCTTTATACCATATATTACCTTTAACAACCTAAACACTTTATGCTTTTGGCCTTTCTAAATGAAACCTTTTGGTTATTCCATATAGTTTTCTTTATCTAATTCTCCATTTAAAATTGCATTCATCCTATCCATTTAATATATATCAAGATCCATTCTAACTACCAAAGTGAGAATTAGTCAAATCGATGTAAAGCTCATTATAGGTGAGAGTGTCTTCTTATAATTAATTCCTTCATGTTATTTATATCTTTTTACCATTAGACATGATATGTATCTTTCAAATTTGTTATTAGGTTTGGAATTCATTTGTTCCTGATGATTTTATGTCCTTTTAAAAGATTAATTAAGTCTCATATTTGGATTGAGGTCATCAATGTTAATTCTTCGGTTGCTTTAGTAAATTTATCCTAAGCAAGACTAGATAGAGCCTTTTTACATTTATTGACTCATTATTTTCTTGTGTAACTACCATAAATATTTTTTACTTCAACATCAAAATTTTGTATAGGAATTAATCCACACATATTGTGAGCACAGAGGAACATATCTCTCTACTTTTATATTACTTCCACACATATCAAATAATAGTAAGGAACTTCCGTAAAGTTGCAATTATCACTGATCAGAAACTAATTCATCAACACCTAAATTGCTTTCATTTGGAAGATCAACTTGATTTGATATCTCATATAAAGATAAGTTTTTTCCTATATCTGCTTTCTTTAGGAAAATATTCTCTAAAAATGTGATATCATATGGCTTGAATGTAGTTACTTTTTTATTACCTTGTTCACTTATGAATACATAAAATGTTAGAAATAACTTTTAAAGATATTATTCTTTCCTATATTACCTAATTTCTCATGCTTGTATAAGGGATTGTGAATGTATTAACATATACCCAAACAATCACATGCACTAAATCAAGCTTTTTACCTGTCCACAACTTACATGATGGTTTAGTAACTATTTGGCAGGTACTCGATCAAGTACATAAATGGTTGTTAATAATGAATCACCATAATAGTTGATAGAAAAATTTGCATATGTCATAAAAAAACCTAACTTTTCTAAGAACAATTATATTTCCTCTCTACAAACCAGTATTTTGATGAGAAGCACAAGAAATAGTCAATTTATCTATTCATTCCTTTTGATCATGTAACCTTTTGAATGGATCAAATAAGTTCCCTTGTCCCTGATTAATTATTAGAACTTTTATCTTTTTACCTAAATAGTTTTCAAGTGAAGTCATATACCTTTGTAAACAACATAATGTTTCAAATTTGTAGCAAATCAAATAGATATAATCGTACTGAGTATTGTCATCGATAAAGTTGGTGACATAAGTACCCTTGTGCCTTGTTTTTATATTCATTTGCACACAAATCTTAGTGAATTAATTCTAATAGCTCAATATTTCTTTGTCCCATATCAAATGATTTTCATGCTATTGTTTCAACTAAACAATGTTCATAAATAGGTAAGTTCACTTTATGTAGGTCTTCTAAAAGACCCTATTTAACTAGTTTATTTATTCAATCTTGTATAATATGACTAGGTATATCATATCACAAAACTAGTATCGATAGCGCAAGTATTAAATAAATAATAATTAAAAATGACTATAATAATCAGTTCCAAAAAATATAAATTCTGTGTTAAAGAAATAAGATTTTATCAAGTCTTAGGAGAAAAAGGTACATTATGTAGGATAAGGGTTCAATTACCATACATGACTAACTAGTAGAAGCTTATTTAATGGAACTGAATGTTGAAATTCTCCTACAAATATCACATAGAAACGTATATTTCAAAATTACAAAAATTAGAGAACAATAAAAATTTGGTGATTGGAGCACTTCTCTATTTATTTGAGCTTATATTTATTACAATTAAATTACTTATGAATATATAAAGAGAAATATTTTTTTTACATATTTACTCTTTCCAATGTACCAAAAAGTAAAAAAAAGGAAAAGTGAGCTAAATATTAGGCTTGGCATTCCATTTAAAAATTTATGTTCAAATGTAAGTCTGAAGCTCACAGCCCGCACTTGAGTTTAATTAGGCTTGAATGGCCTTAATCTTAGTCGGACCTAGACTAAGCTCAATTAATTTTTAATTTAAAATTTAAAACCACTTTGTTTTACTCATAACGATGTTGTTTTATTTGACATAGTCGACTTTCTAAATTCGGACTAAGACTTGATCCAAAGCATAAATTAAAAAAAAATGAATCTAGCTCAAAATTAGGTCAATTAGACTAAACTCATTGACTTCGAATTAAGTAAGACAAAAATTGAAATAGAATGACCTAACATCATTAAGTACATTGGTGATAATAAGTTTGTACAAGATATATACAGTTATGACGATTGATATGTAGTTATTATTCACCTCTCGTTATTATGTCACATTAAATATTTAAAAAAACTAAAATCCCTGAAATATTATTAAAATACTTATAACCCTAAATTCTTCCAAACTCCATTGAAAAGCAAAGGCATCGCCTCCCACTGAAACCAAGCCATGAACTTCCACAAATTGGTCGCCAATTCCGATATATATGCTCTGCAATGATCCTCATATTTTCTGGAGTAGCCATGACAACTAACAGGATAGCGTTCTCTGTGCCAAACGTCTCGTAAGCCAATGTTCTAGTGCTACGTATGATGAATTAACTTCGTTTGCAATTAAGATACTATGGATTGGTTTCTTTCTTCCAAGAGCATGGCAGAACTCATCGATCTCAGAAATAGCAGCCGGGCTCCTCTATGGAAATACAGCATTATATGTCCATTCCCATACCCATCGCCTACAGATATTGACAGTCTCCTGTGTACTTGTGACATAGTACTGCAAAGAGCACAGAAGCCATTCTTCACCAGAGAACATGAGGAATGAAAGGCCATTCGAAAACTCAAGTTGTCTTAATGTCTTTTTATTTTAACTCAAAAGCCAAAAGAACTATTAACATCAAACAACAAATATGAAGATAAAGAAGAAGTTTAATAAATAAAACAAAAACAAAATGAACGAGAAACTCCAGCTAGTGTTATGAAACTATTGCTTGGACTACATATGTAATTGCTTCACGAAAAGGTCTAAAGAACTAAGACCAGGTATACTCTTATTCCAGTGGCAAGCAACCAACAATTCTCTCAGATGTTGTATCTTAGAACCACATCATGCGAAGATGACAAATAGACTAGTTGATGTTGTTAATTATATAACATAACCAAAATTTAAATGTAAAAAATTAAAAATAGATTAGTTTTATTGCATTTTTAAAACTTAAAATAAAATTGTAAAATTTATAGTTTTTTATTATATGAATAAGACTATGGCCTAAATTCATAATACAAACAAAATTTTTGGTATTATAAATACCGATCAATTTTGGAAATGAATCTCCCATTGACCTATTATCATGGCCATAATTAGAAAAATTATCTACCAACTCCAAATTTGGTGTCTCCCTGACATTATATCGGAAGGATATGATATCAGCGGATGGTGAAAACGTATCATAAGCACACATACAATTGCTCTGACAACCCTCAAGGTGTAAATGAGGTTCTTCGTTAACTTGTTATGAGAGACTGCAAAATCCCATCCATGTATATATCAGTCAGTGGATATTCATAGTGGAGTATGAGCACACTTTCAACTGATCTGCTCTTATACGCTGCTCAGGCACTCACTCTTAGAAAGGTTTGTGGACCTAAAGGGTACCTGAAACCTTGCTTGCAAGTTAGACTATGTAAAGTACCGTTCTTAACATTTTATAAAAGTTATTAAAAAAAAAACTCAAAAAATCGGTAATATATGAATACGTAAATTTTAAATGTATATTTTTATTATTAAAAATTAATATTCATTCATAAGTGACTAAATTTATAAGTTCAAATATTCAAAAAATATTAAATAATTATATTAACTATTTACA
>JANIHZ010000002.1:35186461-35198456 GCA_027478365.1 Erythroxylum rufum | reverse complement strand
TAATTTAAAATCATGCTAAATTCATCAAGAAAAGTTCGGGGTCCAACAATCTCCTTAGTGTTGCACAACTGATTGAAAAGGGGTTCAAAGTGTTCTTTGAAAATGATGAATGCAGAATTGTTGATCCAACCGAAAAGGAGATTCTTAGAGTTAAAGTGAAGAATAAGTGCTTTTCTATTAAAATGGAAGATGTTCAACAGATTTCCTTAGTTAGTAATGCTCAATTGACAGATCTTTGGCATAAACGATTTGGGCATTTTCATATGAGAGGAATTGAAGAAATGGCAAGAAAGAAGATGGAAGTAGACCCTCCTGTAGAGCTGGGTGATGAACTTTAGTGTACAACATGTCTTAAAGGGAAGCAAACTCGACTGCCATTTCTTATATCTTCATGGAGAGCTATTGAACCACTGCAATTGATATATATGGATGTGTGTGGACCGATGCCTGAAGAATCATTGACTGGCAGTAGGTATTTTTTGTTAATAATTGATGATTACTCTAGATTATCTTGGCTTTATTGTCTTAAAAGCAAGGGAGGAGTAGCTGACATTTTCAGAGACTTTAAGAACTTGGTGGAAAATCAGTGCAGCAAGAAAATCAAATCAGTAAAAACTGACAATAGAGGTGAGTTCACTTCAGAAAATTTTGAGCTGTTGTGCAGGGAGGTTGGGATTAAGCATCAGCTAACAACATCCTATACCCCTTAACAAAATGGGGTGGCGGAGAGAAGGAATAGGACTGTCGTGGAAATGGTGAGATGTATGTTAGAGGAGAAGTAACTTCCCAAGAAGTTTTGGGCAGAAGCTGCACACACTGTCTGTTTTCTGCGAAATAGACTCTACTCCAGGGTTCTTGATGGGAAGACACCATATGAAATGTGGTGTGGGATGAAGCCTAAGCTCAAGAATCTCAAAATCTTCGGATGTCTTTGCTACTCTCATGTTCTACAAATCAGAAGAGGAAAATTAGACAGAAAAAGTGAACCTGCCATCTTTGTTGGATATTTAGAAGTTATAAAAGGGTATAGACTATATTTCCCTTATCTGAACAAAGTTAAGGTGTGTAGGGATGTTCATTTTCTTGAAGATAAGCAATGGAATTGGCACAAATCAGAACAAGAAACAACAACAGAAGATGGAATTGGCACAAATCAGAACAAGAAACAACAACAGAAGATAGCGAGCAAACTGTCAAATACTATACAGGTATGGATTTCACTAATCCCTCTATGACAGATGATGAAGTTTCATATGTTGAAGAAGAAGATGAGGACCAAGAAGAAGACATTGATCATGTTTCTTTGAGAGGAACAAGGAGCTTGGCAGACATCTATGAAAGAAGCAATGCAGCTATATGTGAACCAACTCATATGCAAGAGGCCTTGAAGAATGCTAAATGGAAATGTGCAATGCAGGAGGAGTTAGACATGATTCACAAAAACAAACCTTGGACACTTATTGACAGACCAACCAACATAAAGGTAATTGGTTTAAGATGGGTGTTTAAGCTAAAGATGAATCTAGATGGCTCTATAAGTAAATATAAAGCACGTCTGGTTGTGAAAGGATATGCACAGATTGAAGGGGTGGATTTCAGTGAGACTTTTGCACCTATTGCAAGATTAGAGACTATTAGATTGATTTTTGCTATAGCTACAGGGAAGGAATAGGAGGTGCATCAAATGGATGTTAAATCAGCCTTCTTGAATGGAGAATTGCATGAGGAGATTTTTGTGGATCAACCAGAAGGCTTCATCATCAAAGGAGCAGAAGGAAAAGTGTACAAGTTGAATAAAGCATTATATGGGCTGAAGCAAGCACCAAGATGTTGGTATTCAAAGATGGACACTTTTCTGTTGCAAATCAATTTTCAAAGGAGCAACAGTGAACTTACACTCTATGTAAGAGTTGAAGGAGGCCATGTACTTATAGTTTCAGTTTATGTAGATGATTTACTCTTAACTGGAAGCTCAAGTGTTCAAATTAATAGCTTGAAATTTCAGTTTAAGAGCACATTCGAAATGACGGATCTTGGATTGATGAAGTATTTTCTGAGAATGGAGTTGAATCAAAGGAAAGGGTAGATCTTTCTGAACTAGAAGAAGTATATTTGTGATGTGCTTAAGAGGTTTCAGATGGATCAATGTAAGGTTGTCTCAACTCCTATGTGTCCAAAACAGAGGCTGCTGCAGAATGAAGAACATGAAGAGATTGATAGCAGGCTATATCGAAGTATTATTGGGTGTGGGTATCTCATGTACATCACAGCCACCAGACTAGATGTACAATTTGCTGTGAGTGTACTTTCCAGATACATGAGCAATCCAAGGAAGTTGCATCTAGCTGCTGTTAAAAGAATCTTGAGATATCTCAAAGGTACCTTGGATTATGGGCTGAGTTACAAGAAGACTGAAAATTGTGATTTAAAATGTTATGTGGACAGTGATTGGGGAGGTTCTTTAGAAGATATGAAGAGCACTTCAGGTTTTTGCTTCACTCTCGGATCAACTTATTTCTCTTGGAGTTCCAAGAAGCAGGAAGTTGTGGCATTATCTACAGTTGAAGCTGAGCTAGTTGGAGCCACTTCAGCAACAACGCAGGTGATCTGGATTAGAAAGCTTCATTCGAATTTGCAGATGCCTGTGCAAAATCCCACGATGATATATGTTGATAATCAAGTAGCTGTTACATCTTCGTGAATCCGATGTTTCATGGAAGGATTAGGCACTTTAAGGTTAGATACTATTATTTGAGAGATGTGCAGAAAGATGGTGAAGTAAAGCTGAAGTATATAAAAACAGAAGAGTAGGTGGCTGATTTGCTTACAAAAAGATTTCATGTCTCACGACTTGAACAATTGAGAAGTTTAGTGGGAGGTCAGAAGCTGAATTTCTGATCCAAAAAGGAGTATATATGTAGAAGGTGTTTCGGAAATCCAGATGTAAAGAATGTGTCTTCAACTTATATGCAAGCCATGCAATGACAAGAATCGTCTTAAAGAATTCAGGAAGAGTTAGTTGAGTTAGTTGGTAGATGGCAGTTAGGAGCTGTTATAAATACCGTAAATTTACAAAAGTTGTAATACACATTGTTTTTTAATATTAATAAGATTAGAAGAAGTCTCAACGTGTTGTTGAGCCCTTACAAAATTCATACTCTATTCATCCCTGTTTCTGCATACTTTCTCACTCTAAACTTCATCTTACTAAAAATCTAGTAGTATAACCTTTAGTTTTCGTGCATGATAGATAACAACTATAAGATTTGCATTGAAATTTTCGATTTTCAGATTATCTCTTAGATCACTAAAGTATTAATTAATGATTAAATTGTGAGACGTCATTAGAAGTGTGATTTTTTGTATAATAATTTGCATAGCATTGAAAAATAGCTGCTAGAGTTGATTAAGAAATTTATCTGAACAAGAAGACGATTTTAATAGTAAAATAAACGCTCAATCAGGAAAAGCCAGACCTTGGTTGGGTTAACAAGAAGACGATTTTAATAGTAAAATAAACGCTCAATCAGGAAAAGCCAGACCTTGGTTGGGTTCTCCACCAGAATAACGCGATTTCTCTTCATTCTGGTGTGCAACTTGAAAATATAGTTTTTCACCTGATCATGCCTCCCTACCTATGACCTGCATAGAGAGTGCTCCTCACGTACTTTAGTTGAATGTCACTTGTTTGTTCAGAACTGCCGGCTAATATATAGTATAAATATATAAGGCTTAGAAATACAAAATGAACATCAGCATATAAAAATTTCGAGATCGAGTAGCAAGTAATTCTTGAGAGTCGTATACCTGGCGATACCTTTGATGACAAATGAAGAAGCTTTGTTTTGCATCGATTCTCTTCATTGTTCAATTTGAGTTACTGCTCAGTCTCGCTTCTGTTGCCAATGCCTTACTACCTCTCAAACCTGTCGTTGTTGGTCTGGTGAAGCCTAAAACAATAGTACCAAAGACAACGACAATATTGTTGCCTCGACTATCCAACAGTTACTACCTTAAAACATGCCCAGTTGTCGAGCAAGTCATCCAAGAAAAGATGGCTTATTGGTTTCATCAGGACAACTCATTGGCTGCAAGCATCATTCGCTTGCACTTCCATGACTGCGCTGTTAGAGTATGGATTCAGCTTTCTTTATTAAAAGAACCTTCCCATTATATAAATCTTGAATTAGTTTTTTTATTTTCTTCTTCTAATGTCAAAGGGTTGTGACGCATCAATATTGTTGAATCACAAAGGAAGTGAACGGAGAGCTTATGCTAGCAGGACATTGAGAGGCTTCCAAGTGATCGATGACATAAAGGCAGAACTGGAGAGAAGGTGTCCACGGAAGGTGTCCTGTGCAGATATCCTCACAGCTGCTGCTAGAGATGCAACTAAACTTCTTAATGGTTCATTCTGGGAAGTTCCTTTCGGTCGTAAAGATGGAAGAATTTCCCTTTCCAAAGAAGCTGACATGGTCCCTCAGGGACGTGAAAATATCACAACTTTAATCCACTTCTTCGATTCCCTTGGTTTGAACATACTGGACATGGTTACGCTCTCCGGTTCACATACAATTGGTAGGAGCACTTGCTATTCAATCCAACACAGACTTGCCAATTATCAAGGAACTGGGAAGCCTGACCCGACCCTTGACGCCAAATATCTGAAGAATCTCATCAGAAGCTGCAAATGGAGTTCCAACTATGTCAATCTTGACGTTACAACTCCGAAGACTTTTGACATAGAATACTACTCTAACCTCGGAAAGAAAATGGGTTTGTTATCAACCGATCAAGCATTGCATTCGGATCCACGAACTTCACCTTTTGTTTCTGTAATGGCAACTCAGCCTGACCTTTTCTTCAACCAGTTTGCAGTGTCGATGGTCAATTTAGGGAACATTGTAGCTCCTGGTCCATCAAGTGAAACTGAAGTAAGATTGAACTGCAACTACGCCAACTAATGGTTCTCTAAATGTTGTCTATGTCCCATATGTATGCATTGTTCTTCTGTATTGAATTTTTATCGGATCGAATAAATGATCAACGCTTAATTGGTTTTCATCAACGAATTGCATCCTTATGGGATAACCAATATGCTTTATGATGGGCTATAACAATATTGGATCAATACTCTAATTTTGATTAATTAAGTCGAATAATGACATTAAAATGTCGATATTAGTTCACAAATATAGTTGACCATGTTAACGTGTTAGTGAGTGGATGAAGTTCAAATGCTTTGATAAGTGTTTCATTAAATAATAAATATTAAATACAACGTGGGCTTAACGTTAGTTTTTAATATCAGGATTTATGAGTTAAAATTTTCCATGAAAGATTGTTTCCAACTTCCTTGGCGGTGAATGGATGTTTCACCTTAAATAAGGTACTATAGTAGAAGGAAGGAGGCTATCACTCCAAATGGATTGAGTTAAAGTCCGCACGAATAAGGTGGTAGATCTCTTTTCAGCAAAGAAAGAGGACAGGTAAACTTTGACGTGTTTTCATTCTTAAAATACTGTCTTTAACCAAGGGGAACCAGTCCAGATTCCATCATCAGCGCCCAATGGTGGCCTCAAAGTTGAGTTGACAAAAATGAAAATGTCTGTTTTAAAGTCATGTTGCCGACAGTCTAACTCCCAGCTTGCTCCTTGTATGTTAACAAAGAACTATAGATTATTGAGAATGGAAAAATCAGTAATTTTACTTTTTACGGTTAATCCAATACGAGCGGAGACTAGTTTGGGAGTGAATAATTTAAAGACTCGTTTTTATAATTGAGATCCTTCTAAAATTTTTCGCTAGTTAATAAAAAAAAAAGGATAAACAAATATTTACTTATAGAAGCCTTCTTTTCAATTGTTCAAAATCCTTTCTTTCAAACTGCGGAATAGAGCTGGTTTGGTTTAGAATCAGATTTTAGCTTGAATTAAAAAAAAAAAAGATGAGGAGATCCGAGAGGACCGAGACCGCACTGAAGTCTAACACATCATCCGTGTTCTGAAATTAAAAAAATGTCTAAACATCATTTTAAATATTTAGACATAAGTTTAATTTATATTAAATAATATGATCATTATTATTAGTTGTTACTTTCCCGACCCCACGGGGACAGCACACGCAATACAAAAAGGTGATAATCTCTTTTAGTGGGAATGTGGGATCCAATATCCATCCACACAACAGGATTTCAGCGTTTGACACTCTGATCTAGAAGAAGAAGAAATCAGAGATGGGAAAGAAGGCAGTTTTGATAGGAATAAACTACCCAGGTACCAAGGCAGAGCTTAAAGGTTGCGTTAACGATGTTCGCAGGATGTACAGATGTCTCGTCGATCGCTTCGGTTTCAACGAAGAAGACATCACTGTGCTCATCGACACCGACGACTCATACACCCAACCGACTGGAAAAAACATCAGAAGGGCACTGACCCAGCTGGTGGAATCGGGAGAGCCAGGCGATTTCCTCTTCGTTCACTACAGTGGACATGGCACCAGGCTTCCTGCCGAGACTGGCGAGGATGATGATACTGGTTATGATGAGTGCGTTGTCCCTTGTGACATGAATCTTATTACTGGTATATATGACATGTCTATCTTATCACCTGATGTTCATCCCTTTTTGATGACCTTGATCTCGATGACACCACCTCGTTTCTTATTATTGCAAGAATTGTTCTTGTTGATTGGGTTATAAAGTTGTCTGTTGATTGATTTTAACCTTGATTCTCTGTTGATAATTCGGCACTACTTGTACTGGTATCCATGGATCTCAATTTTGATTTTGATAAAGACTTCCTCGGGAACAATTTTGGGGTATATTCTTGTTTGATTTCTTAGCAATGATCAGATCCTGAGAATTTGTGTCAGAGTGAGAAACAATCAAATTAAAGAAATGGATATTAGCTAGTCTTGCAGGTTTAACAAAAGAGATTTCAGAAAATTTCTAATTGATAAAAATTCTTTGTTCCGGTAAGTGGTCTGTTGCTAGAATTTTCAATGCTGCCGTTCTCATAGATTATGCATGATATACCGTTGCTCAAATTTTTAAGTCTTTGAAAGCTTGTTGGAGCAGCAAGTTGGTTCATTTGCCAAATTATTTCTAGGGAGATAATCCTTGGTGAAAATATTAAACCACTTAAAGAAAATGCTAGTTACAATATCAGAATCAGATGGCACATTATCAGTGATCTCTTTTCATTTTTTGTTATTCTGCTTCAACATGTCACACTTCCTGTTTATTTGTAAATCAATTGCACGTTAAAATAAATTATTGTTCAGTCATGTGCTATGCATTCAACAGAAGAAAATTATTAATACTTTGTTTGTTGTGCATATTTACTTTTTACATCTATCTCAAACTGTACATAAGTGATAAATAAGGATTATGTGACTTGGCATGCTAACTATATATTGAGTTGGTTGTCAATAGATGATGATTTCAAGGAATTAGTGGACCGGGTTCGGGAAGGTTGTCGCTTGACCATTGTCTCTGATTCATGCCATAGTGGAGGCCTTATAGATGATGCTAAAGAGCAGATTGGCCACAGTACACAATCTCAAGAGCAGGAATCAGAATCTGGTGGTATCAAAAGCTTCCTGCACCAGACTGTAAAAGATGCATTTGAGTCTCGTGGGATTCATCTTCCGTCTGCTCTGCGTCACCATGGCGATGGTCATCGCCACAGGGAGGAGGCAGATGTTGACTACAGGGAAGTTGAAGCAGAGTACGGTCAACGAGGCTACGTGAAGAGTAGATCTTTACCTCTCTCAACTCTCATAGATATACTCAAGCAAAAAACTGGTAAAGATGATATAGATGTTGGGAAGCTGAGACCAGCTCTTTTCGATGTCTTCGGAGAAGATGCCAGTCCAAAAGTGAAGAAGTTCATGAAATTCATAATGAATAAGATACAACATGGTGATGGAGGAAGCGGGAGTGGTGGGCTCCTCAGTTTTGTTGGGCAATTTCTCATACAAAAGCTGGAGAATGATCAGGGGTATGCACAACCTGCATTAGAGACAGAGTTGGGGAGCAAGGAAGAGGTTTATGCTGGAACTGCTAAGCGCTCGTTAACAGATAGTGGTATTCTAATCAGTGGTTGCCAGACTGACCAAACTTCCGCCGATGCCAGCCCCTCAGGAAATTCTGCTGAAGCTTATGGGGCTCTTAGCAATGCCATCCAGACTATACTTGCAGATACAGACGGTGAAATTGCAAATAGGGAGCTTGTTTTAAAGGCTAGGAAGATGCTGAAGCAGCAGGGTTTCACTCAGCAGCCTGGCCTCTACTGCAGTGACAATCATGCTGAAACTTCTTTTGTGTGTTGAGCTCAATGCTAGTTAGCAATACTTGAGACATAGTTACTGCCCCATTGATGTTTTTGTTGAGGTGTGTGCAAGATGTGTTTATGTGGTTGATTGTGACTTATATTTTCTTGAAACGTAAAAGATGCATGAGTGTGATTTTCAAGTTAGAAGGGGACCATGATCTCCTATGAATGATAGGGACTCGTTTCTTTCCCTTTTCTCTCACTAGATAAGGGTTGAAACGTTAGAACCTTCTGTGGCCTTAACGTCGAGATGCTCATGCTAGAGACTTATTTCAGTGGGCTATAGCAGCCCAAGCTTCCTTTATCACTTTATCAGTTACTTTTTTTGTATCTTTTAATCTCTATCGGCTATTTCTAGCGGAACTTCTTATATGGGATTTGACTCATAAACGGCTTCTATCAATTGTTCATACATTCACTTACATGAGTATTATGGAATTAGATTACACGCCTTCCTATTTCTGCATTTTGACAATTGTTCTTAATGGGTTGCTTCCTTAGTCTAGACGGTGGACGTGTAGCATTTCTTGGTTGAATTGTTTGGATGAAAAGACTACTGATGGGTTCGCTGGCTGGGCTGGAGTGGTCTTAATTGATTATAGGGATCTGGTTGCTCTTTTCTACTTCCTTTTCTATGGAACTTTTAATATATATAATTAATATTCCCTCGACTTATATATTATTATTTCATAATGAATAAAACTATATATAAATAAAAAAAACGTTTACATCTTTTGACTTTTTCTTCAATGCTTGTCCAACCTTTTTTCTTATCATTAAGGATACAATATTGAGTTACTAGGGCAAAACTCTACATACGCGATTTCTTTTAAGGTATGATTTTGCAAATTGTATGAGACTGGCAGCTACTGGCAGGTGCTGTTTTGACCTTGTCAAGTACATAAAGGAAGACAATCATGTTCAGTTGGACATCACAAACGTAAAGAATCAATTCTAGTATCTTTTAGGTACGCATAGAAATGATAATAAAGCAGACTGTCCGATACGAGTTCAAATAAGATTGATTAGTTTGATTTTATTTCATAGGTCTCCTGTTCTAAAACTTAATTTAATTTCAAAGAAGCGAATCTAATTTTAAGTTTCTAATCAATGTTTTAAATGCTAGATTAAAAATTAAACCAAAAAGATAAAAAATCTTGATGTGATCATAACCATAGTATTTTGTAAGAGAAGTGGAACTAAAGATGAGCTAGTAATATCAGAGTGACCGATCACAAGATCAAAAGCTAAGAAAATTATAGATGACATGAAATTTCAAGAGACAATGAGAACTAATGGTATCATAACTAATGAAATTGGGCGGAATGTGTAAGAAGGCTTTCATTCTTGTTTAATTAATTATTTTATATTAGAAGCATAACTTTCGGCAGCCCACAACTTATGTCTTAAGCTTGTTTAAATCTTTTAGGTTTAATAGGCTGTATTTTAGAAATATTAATTTGAGCTTTAATTATTTTGGCGAGAGGCCCGTGTTTAATGGCCTTTTTCATAGTTAGAGTTTATATCTTTCAAAGGGTATAAATATATCATAATAAACATTATCTAGGGTTAGATTGGATGAATAACGAATTCTTTAAGGGAGGATTTTCTGGTCTTCTTCTATTGCATCAAGAATATAATTTTTATCCAGTTAAACACTTGTGAAAAATTTATATTCTTGTTTTCAAATCAACCTTATTATATGCGTTTTCTTTCATATAATTAATTAGGGGTTCATTAAGGTTGGAGATTTCATCTTGATCCAAAGTATGCATTTCAGGAGTTTCGAGTTCTTTAGCCTTGAAGTTTCACATCATTTGGTATAAGGGCTTGGATTAAGATAAATTCTTATTTATCTTATGTTTATTTGTTGTTATTATTGTTATTTTTCATTAAAATTTGAAACTAGGGTTGATCTTGTTCTTATATTTTTCGTAGAAAAACAAAAAAAACGAAATCGGTAGCTAGAAATGAAGAAAATAGCTACTAGCAAAGAAAAAAGAAAGTCAAAAAAATGAAAAAAAAAACAGTTGCTAACATGAAAAGAACAAAAACCAATTTGTAGTATAAAAAAAATCAGTTGCTAAAAAAGACAAAATTTGATTAGGTCATATCCTAAATTAGGCAAATTAGTTAGAAGAGCTAAATAACATAAATTTCATCTTTGGGGTTGGTGTAATTATAGGATTTTCTTTTGATGGCTTACCATTTTGTTTAGTGTCTTTAAATCTTTGTATCCAAGTTGACTTTTCCATTAGGGAAATTTTATTTCCGCATTTATGCATTAGTTTCGTCATTTGCCTTCACTCTAAGTTTCTATATTAGTTTATCTCTTACTTTTTGTTTCCATTTACACCATAATTGACAAATCAATTCTTGTTAATTTAAATTTTGTATTTTTGGGCAGGATATCATCCATTTCTCTTATGTGTCTATTTTGCTTTCATTCATTTCAATATACTTTCTTCTAGTTTTGTGCCCATCGTCTTTCTTAAGTGTTTTCAATGCATTCTTAAATCTTAATTTGCTGTTTGTGAATTACCTTGACTGGAAATTGAAGTGCAATTGAGGATAACAAACTTGAGTAGAAAAAGGCTTGAATGTGTAAGCTTAAAAGAGGGTAAAAGCCAATTTTAAGTGAAACACGATTAGAGTGCTATCCTTTCAGTGAAACACGTAAGGGAGTGAATTGAGAGATTATCTTTTTATTGTTAACCATTTTCTTGCGACTTTTTGTTATAAGAATGGCCATTAGAAGAGACGGAAAGAAAATATTACACAAGGAGAATGAAAACATGTCTGATTTGAAAGTGATGTATAAGGCATTCATGAATGAGTTCAAGAAGTTATCTACTAGGATGGATGGGATGGAAGAGAGAATTAATGAAACCAGTAGAATCTAATACCGTAATAGATCAATTGATAGTCATAGGAACCAAGAGGAATAATTGGAAAGAACGTATGACAAGTACGAAGATGAAGTGCAATCTATGAGGGGTAGAGGAAGGAGGGAAGAAAGAGTGGAGAGAAAAGATAGCAACATTAATGCCATTAAGATAAAATACCTCCTTCAAAGGAAGGAATGACGTTGAAGTGTACTTGGAATGAGAAAGAAAGGTGGACATGATTTTTGCTTGCCATAATTATTCTAAAGATAAGAAAGTGAGATTGGAAATAGTGGAATTCTTTGATTATACATTAGTTTGGTGGGATGAATCGGTAAAGAATAGGAGGAGAAATAGGAAACCACCTATATGCACTTGAGAAGAGATGAAAAGAGTGATGAAGAAGAGGTTTATCCCACCTTTTTATTATAGAGAGTTGCATCAGCAATTATATAGACTTATACAAAAAAACTAAAACAATAGAAGATTATCATAAGTAGATAGAGATACTATTGATTAAATCTAACATAAAAGAAAAGGAAGAGGTGACAATGGCTCAGTTCATGGGTGGATTGAATAGGGAAATTGTTGATATGGTTGAGTTGTAACATTATGTAAAGATGAAGGACTTAGTGAACAATGCAATAAAGGTAGAGAGACAACAAAAACAAAGAAGAGAAGCCAATTCTTTCTCAAATTCTAGCAGTAAATAGAATCCAAAGTGGAACAAAAATGAAGATAAAAGGAGGGAGAACTACTCGAATTCCAAGGAGA
>JANIHZ010000002.1:35166748-35176853 GCA_027478365.1 Erythroxylum rufum | reverse complement strand
ATATGTTGATCCAATGAACTACGAGTTGAGAAACAAAGAGGAAACTAAAATATCATCATACTTGGGTAACTTGGAAGCTTACAATTCACTTCTAGGATAGCAAGCTAGAGGTAACTAGCTGGGGAGATTTAAACTCAACATACTTCTTCAAATTTATTAAAAGAAGGAATTTAACAAAATCTCAGGAATCTTAGACTCAAATGTAACCCCATATTTTAATCAACATTCTTTGAAACAGTTAGCTTTCAATCATTTTTAAGCCCTTCTAGGATCAACATTACCTGCCATAAGCTCCCTATCCTAAGTCTTAAAATTTGTCACTCTCTCTTTAAATCAATCATTATTAGATTCCTTACTTGCTTGCATTTCCAACTCTGAAATAAAAAATGCCTTACTCAATTTCAATCCTAAAATGATTACTTATTTCAAAGGTCTTGAAACTTATTAAAACCCTAGATTTATAGTATAACTCTAACACTTTTTTAAAAGATTAAACAAGATGTTCCTATGAATTATTCCTAAATCTCCCAATCTCAGCATCCATTAAAAACTACAAACTAATCTCTTGTTGTGATATTCTTTACAAAATCATCTCCAAAATCCTTAAACTAAATCCAGTAATGAAATCTCTAATCAATATTTCTCAGTTTAGTTTTATTCTAGGAATAAGCATTAGAGACAACTTGTTGATAGCTCAAGAAATCTTCAAAGGTTATCTCTCCAACAAATCCATTAAGAGTTATTACATAAAGATTGACTTTAACAAAGCTTTTGATTCTCTCAATTAAACATTTCTACATCACACTCAATAGGTTTTTGGGTTCCCTCCTAAATTCATTAATTGGATATGTCAATGCATTTCAATCCCTCTTTTAATGTATTGATAAATGGAGAAGCTACCAAAATGTTCAAAGGAGCAAAGGTCATCAAGCAACTAGATCCCCTATCTCCTTACATGTTTGCATTAGTTATAGAGATCTTTAAAAGAATAATAAACTATAATATAAATCAAAGTAAACATTTTAGTTACCACCACAAATGTAAAGTGTCAAGCTCCTCAATTTATAATTTGCAGATAACCTGTTTCTCCTTTGTGGCGTTGATTCCTTATCAGTCCAATCATTGCTTGGAAAGCATATTAGGAATATCAGGATTAGTTACAAATAAGGAAAAGATTCAGATAATCATCTCCAAAGTCCTATAACTAGATCAGGTTTTAACACAAATCTCAAGATTGTATGCATTAAAAGTCCCTCTTAAGTACCTTGGATTACCAATCTTAACCTTAACGTTGACTTATTGTGACTAAAAACCTTTTTTTTATGCAATTTTGACCATAAATTGTTGTTGGATGTCGAAAAAGTTGTCTTATCCAACTAGAGTTCAATTGATAAACTTAATTCTCAATAGGATACGCATGTACTAATGTTTACATGTAGCTATGTCAATCAAGATTATCAAAAATGAAGAAAGAATCTTTAGGAACTTCTTGTAAAGTGGAATGGGATCCACCAAAGGAAGTCCCAAAGTCAAGGCAAGAAATGTTTGTACTCCCAATGCATAAGGTGGGCTAGCAATAAAATCAATAAAAGTGAAACTTATGGACAAAAGAATTTGGGGGTTGCCCAATGAAAAGGAAACTTTATGAGTTAAATAGATAAACAAGGAATATATAAGGTATACCAATTTCTGGAAAATGAAACCACTGACCAACTCATCTCCTAGCATGAAACTCATTCTAAACTTAAGGGAAATAATAGAGAAAGAAATGAAGCATCTAATTAGCAATAAGGAACAAACTAGTTTATAGTTTGATAACTAGACAAAATTAAGGCCTCTGTATCTTCACTTTTCCTACATAACACTACAACTTCATCTGTCATCCAGTGCAAAGTTTAAATTAGTGAATTAGAATAATAATTGCTTATGTTCTTCAAGGGGATTAAGAATTCTACTTTCTGACTTTAATAGTTACCAACCCATTCAGAGTAAGGAAGACAAGATTATTTAACCTAAGGACCTTTCTAAAAGATTCACTAATTCCTCCTATACAAGCTTTCTCACTCATATTAAATTGATCTGGTTCAAACATAGAGTTCCCAAATAGTCATTTATCATGTGGTTAGCCATTGAAAACAAGCTTCCTACACTTGATCTGGTTCATGTCTTCTTTATCATATGAAATTTTTTTGAGTTTTAGTTATTACCACTTCCACATTCTCCACTTGAAATTCTTTATGAAATGGGTTTAGGTGATGACCATACTTGAAATTCTTCATGAAATGGGTTCAGGTGATGACCATTCACCTTAAATATCTTCCATGCTTTTAGAATTTGAATCTCAACTACAACATAAAGGGCAATAATAGAAACCATAAAAAGGTTGATCCAATGAGAACATAATTTACTTAGAAATAGTTCAAGTCTAGAATAATATAAAAGAAAATTTTATCCAACGATAGAGTTTTTCTTTGAAATCATCTTACCATGGGAAGCTTTAGTCTTTTCTTTAGTTATAACTACTTTCAATTTATCTCTTCACTTTCACTTTAAAAATTCTTGTACTCAAGGGTCAATCACATCAATCAAAAAAATAGAATGGTCATCTTGGGGTGTTTCATGACATCAAAAAAATTAAAATGAATCAATTTCCCATCAAATTCCATTGTGAGAGTGCCCTTATAAACATCTTTCTTATTTTAGGCCATGTTAAGTAATGGTCTCCCTAGTAAGATATGCGTGGGATTATGGGAAGTATCATTATCCATATCTTTCATATGAAATCTATAGAACTATTAGTTTGTTGTTTTGTACAAGCACATCCTCAATCACCCTATTTGGATAAGCATTAGTATGATTAGTCAATTATATGATAACATTAGAATCTTTCAAAAAGCCTAAATTTAAATAAGCATACATGGAACGAGACATAATATTAATCGATACTCCTAAATCTAACAAGGTCTATTTAATCACAGTGCGAACTTTATATGGGATGCTAATCATGTCTAGGTCCTTACACGTAGGAGGTAGAAGACCATAGAAACATTTTCACCCATCCTGATCATTTCATGACCTCTCAACTTGTTAGTACACAATTCCTTAATGCCTTATTGATCATATCAAGTAATGGTATATTCACTTCAATCTTCCAAAAATTCTCTTAGATCTCCTTATCTTTATTCTCCTTGTTTGACTTTGCGAACCTACTAAGGAATGGTAGATGATTAGTCTTATCCATACTTAGAGATTCATCATTTAGCTTTGAACTAGATGAGGTATCTGTTTCTTCTTTAAGCTCCTTTTTAATTTCCTCTTCATTGGTTATCCTTTATGTGGTCCTTTAGGATCTTCAAGCTTCCTACCACTCCTTAAGGTGATTGCACAAAAATTCTTTGAATTTATCCCAAGTCGTGATGGAAATTTCCCCCCACTTTAAGCTTCTAAATGGTTGATAACAACTATCATTTGACTCATCTGGTTCTTTAAATTTTGAATGCTAGACCTTGTGTCCTAAAATTGAGATCTTTTCTCCTGCTAAAACTATTTTACATCCAACTAAAATTTCAAAGTGTTAGTAGCATGTGACTTAACCATATCTTTCAATGACATACATAAATTAGATGAGGATGCTTGTGGTTTAGTTTGGAATTGATATGCTCCTTGAGACTTATGTGGGAAGTAGTTATATTATCTATCCCCTCCATAACTCTAGTTTAGGTGATCTCTCCAACCTAGGTTATAGGTCTGGGAATGGTTTATACTATTGGGAAAATTTTCCTCCTTCAATATTAGCATACTTCATGTTTCCATTTTGTAAAGCTGGGCAACCATCTATCAGATAGTTTACATTGGCACATATCATGCAAGCTTTCACCTGTGCCTATCCTACAACAATCTACCTAATAAAAGATGTTCTATGGATGAATTGTTTACCTTATTACTCGATGAACATCTTTGAAAATGCTAAATTATTGAGTGTTTGCCACCATACAGTCAGTTAAAGTCCTACCTCCTTAGGAATCTTCACCTAATGCTCTACCAGTTACTGCATCTACCAAACTCCTATCCATAGGTAATAATCCTTTATAAAAATATTGGATAAAGAGTTGATCCATGATATTATGATAGGGGCAACTAGCACAAAATTTCTTAATATGCTTCACATATTGGATAAAGAGTTGATCCATGATATTATGATGTTACTTAATACCAAAAATTTCCTTCCTTATGCTCGATGTCTTTGACTCTGGTAAATACTTCTCCAAAAGTAGCCTTTTCATTTTAGTCCATGTAGTAATACTCTCTGAAGGCAACTCAAAAATCCAATCTTTTGTTGCATCTTTTAGTGAGAATGGAAATGCTCTCATCATAATTTGCTCTTCTATTATCCTTGAAGGTTTCATACTAAGACAAACCACATTGAGCTCATTAATATTCTTATGAGCATTCTCACCTGCAAGATAATGAAAATTAGGCAAAAGATGTATCAAGGAAGACTTAAGCTTAAGAGGAATCTGTTCAAAAAAAATTAAGGAAGTAATCCATAGAGGTTTTTGGTTCAAATCTAGGGAAGCCAACTCCCTTAAGGTTCTCGGATTTGCCACAATTTTTCCAATTCAATTCCTTAATTTGTTTTGTTCTCCCTATGCAATCTTTGCAATTTTCTTTCAATTTCTGAAACAAATTGTATAGGATCTTAATAAGGAGACCTAGTCACTATCATGCATAAACACTAAAAAACATAAAAAAAAAATCAAGAAACAAATATGAAAACCAGTATATATATATAACACCAATTAATTTCAAACACAAAAACTAAATGAAATCCACTCCCTAGAAGCAGAGTCAAAATTCTTGATGCATTTTGAACATACCAAAAAATAAAACATAATTATGCACAACTAAATTCGTAGTAGAGGTAAGAAAGGTTCATATTCGCAGAAAGTGTGTGATTAGCATTTATAATAAACAAATTTGTGTATAGGATTAGAGGGGGTCTGACTGAATTCAATTGATGTGATAAAATAAATTAAATTGTAGAAGACAAATCAAATCAAACAATACAAAATTTGCAAGGATTAGTCAATAGGTTTTCGTCTAGTTCTTAGTTTAACAAAATTAGGTAATCAAATGCATATGCATAATCATTCGTAATATTGTTCTCGTAAGTCTTTTTGAAACTATTAATTGTAGATTAACAATATGCTCTATTAATCTCAATTTTTCCTTAGATTGTAAGTAATTTAGATATGCTCTTTAATTAGGTCTAGTTGTCAAATAACCTAGAATAAGCTCTTTAAATTTAGTGTGATTGCTACATTAAAATTTAGTAAATTAGGTTAATCTTAGCAATAGTCGCACAAGCTCAAATAATTTAACTTATATTATGTTATCCGTAATGATGGACGACCATTAGTTTAACATGCATAAATCAAATTTACAATAATTAGGGATTGTAATTATGATTATGGGAATGAATCCAATACTATAACAGGCCTATAGAAATTGTTCATACATAAATTCCAAACTTTAAACACAGAATAATATAATCAATTCAAAAAGAGTGTTAAGAATAATATCACTAAGATTGATCAATGTCCAAACATGTTAACTGGCCTTGACATCCCCTTTGAACTGGAAATGAGAAGATTAACTGATCTTAAGCCTAAAAAAAGAAAAGAATGTGTGTCTTTTTTGCCTCTAATCTGGCCATTCCTTGATTGGCCTCTTAATTTCCCTTTTATACTATAAAATTACGATTGCATGATTTTATATAGACACATAGGTGACTATGTTGGGCCTCGTTTTCGGAACCCAAACATTTAGAGACAAAACAGAGCCCTTTATTCCATAATGGTGGCGTGCTTATAATAGTTGAACATCAAACAATTAAAATTTAGAGAGTCACAAGCCAAAATCCGATTATACTTCATTAATGAATTCAAAAAGAGTTTATACAAGCTCATTTCAAAATGCAAAAGCAAAATACAAAAATACAAAATACACATGGTACAATTTGAATGCTTATGCTTAAAATGATTCTAAATTACAAAATTTCTTGAACTAACTACATTATAAAAGTCTCTAACTATCTGGGAGTACCAATGCCTTGCAAGGATCGCTAATATTCTCTTTCTGCACCTGAGGAGGGAAGTGTGGGGTGAGCTACACAACTCAGTAGATAATATATTTATAGCTATCGGTAACTAGAACAAATTCAATCATATGTATGTATATATGTCCAGCAATTCTAGCACTCATACTTTATTCAAGCAATTTCACATACATACGTTCTTAGTAGCTTATTCTACCTCTTACGTCTGAGTCTCCGTCAGAAATAGGACTCCAATATTTACTTTTGAATAATCATTCATTCCTCGAAACGGAACATTTAATTCACCCAATATGATTTGATAAAACATCTCTATCTCAAAAAGACTTCTTACTTTAATCATCTACACTGTTTCCATAAGCTTTATCAATCAACTATGTTCATCAATATTGTTTCAACCATTCTTAACACCTCAATAAGATCAATTTTAACTGTTCATGATATTTCAATAATTTCAATTTCTGTCATACTGTACATGATCAAAATATTCTTTATAATAAAACTCAACGATATAAGAAGCATATTCGTTTACTCTTATATTTGGTATGTACCATCAAGATCATTACATCTTATATACCAAAGTAATTTCGGTAAGTCACTAATTTATATTGATGCCAATTATACGTCAATCACAATTGATTCTAAACAACTTCTGATTATTCTTTGACTATCCAAATACTCCTCCATAGTAGTCACCTTTTCAACATAATCACCTATACCATACTCCCATTGCGTTACTCTGATTCATCTCATGATTTGTAACTATAGGGATCATAAATTATCTCCTATACCATAACGAAATATAGATCTCGTATATGCTCAATCACATTATTCACCAATATCACCCCATGATCGAATATGCACTCATAATAGCCGGTCGACATAACCTTGAGAATTTCTACATATATCACTATCATTTGTTTCATCTTCCTTAAGTACTTTCTTAATCAATATAACAGATCATAATTCTTATCACCGTAATTAAACAATCACCTTAATTTCCAAGTTCAACCTTTCAATCCCATTTGCATAAAACATCTTAAATCGTATCATTTCTGCCTATATCTCTATTTCTTCTCAGTCAATTCACGAATATAATTTCACATCTATATCAATTCAAGTACTTATCCATAGAAACATTCTGTCACTAAATTCACTGACATAATCACAAATGCTGAATCTATGCCTAACATATCAGACTACATAATATTTGTTATTTCTAAATATCCACACTTTCCTTATCTTACACTCTGACAAAACACCAATTTTCTCATTGTTTCTAATAACCCAAACTCTTAACGAAAATTCGCACATGCAATACATACGGTTGCAATTACTGTGATTCTATACGGATCAGTACCCTTCTCTTATGGTGAGGAATCAGATGCAGTAGATCCTTATAAAACTCCTCGTATTCTTTTATGATGTGGTATTTTACTCCTTCGATAAAACACTAATGATTCAACTTATTTTCATTTTAATCTTATTTCCTACATGTATGCATGATATGCATGTCACTTAATACAACACATCAATTCACAATACACAATTAATCGCATAGCCTACCAATTCATAACACTATACATTCTAAGCCTAGAAAAAACCTAGTCGCTTTGATACCAAATTGTTGGGCCCCATTTCCGGAACCCAAAAATTCAGAGACAAAACAAAGCCCTTCATTCCATAATAGTGGCGTGCTCATAATAGTTGAACATCAAACAATTAAAATTTAGAGAGTCACAAGCCAAAATTTGATCATACTTCATTAATGAATTCAAAAGGAGTTTATACAAGCTCATTTCAAAATGCAAAACCAAAATACAAAAATACAAAATACATATGATACAATTTGAATGCTTATGCTTAAAATGATTCTAAATTACAAAATTTCTTGAACTAACTTCATTACAAAAGTCTCTATCTTGGAGTGCCAATGTCTTGCAAGGATCGCCAATATTCTCTTTCTGTACCTGAGAAGGGAAGCGTGGGGTGAACTACACAGCTTAGTGGCTAATATATTTATAGCCATCGGTAACTAGCACAAATTCAATCATATGTATGTATATATGTCTAGCAATTCTAGCACTCATATTTTATTTAAGCAATTTACACATTCATCACACTTATCTCAATTCACAAAACAACTCAATATGCTTCATACTTAACAGTTTAAATATGAAATGCACAACAAAGGGCTTGAGGGTTCTATGAAACAGAATGAGAAAATCGAAGTTTACCTCATGAATAGAATGAGTCCATTTTGGAGCCCATATGCCACAAGTGGGCAGCCGGGAGAAGGCTCTTGTCAATGTGCATGTGACGAACAAAATGGTTCCACTCTCGCCAAAACAGAAGCACATAATCATACTCAGAATCATTTTATCAAATGATATGCTTTCATGTTTTTTCTTCTTTCTTTTCATTTATACAGAATGCCATGACAGAGACCAAGGCATAACGAAATCAGAATCATTATAAATTTTCAACCAATCATTTTCAAACAATTAATCACATAGTCAATCAAAATGTCATGCATATTTCAATGCATAACATAGAACACATATTCACACATAGGCAAGAATTAGCCCAATCACAAAATAACTGTAAATACATTACCCACCTAATTTCGCTTGACAATCCAAGCTCAATGTTGTCTTTCCTCTTGCTCTTGGACAGAACTTACTTGGTTTCCTATAACCAACCAAGTTCTCATTTAAACAACATTCAAAGGAAATTTATAAGGCTTCAATAATCAAAATGCTAAAATTGGACTACAATCCTTTCAAAACGTATACTTTTGGGTCAATTTTGCATGATCGTTATGATCGGGTCAATGAAAGAATTTGCTAACACTTTCTTCTAGAAAAACACTCCCCATTGTCTTAAGTTTTCAATGACACTAAAATCATTCAATTTGATTCAGTAATCCGAAAGTTATACTCCAAACATTTTTTGACTGCTCTTATACTGAAATAATATTATATTCAACTTCCTTTCAAAAATTGATATCCTTAAAAACTGAATTTAAACTTCATTTCTTCACAAAACTTGTAGCGCTATGTCTCTAGTTTGCTCCAAATCAAAAATTAATTCATTTGGATAACTACACAAAAAGTTATGCTTAAAATACTGAAGCATATTGGTGTTGGAAAGTTCACTGCGACGAACTTTTCTAGAAAGGAAAAATTAGCCCGAAATCAGGATTTCGCCTCGGTGAACCCCTGAGTTGGCCGCGGCAAACTTCACCCCTCAAGTTGGCTGTGGTGAACCAAGAAATGTTGGCTGTGGCGAACTTTGACAGAGGCATACGCAACATGTTTCATTTCCAGATTTTACTTCCTACTTCTCACAAATAACCCATCTTAAACATAAACCATCCCTTCTACTTCATTTTCAACTCCATTTTAACTCAAATTCATTCACAAATACATCATAATCTATCTTTAATCATTAACCCTAAAAGAATAAAGCATTTTTATACACTATTCACCAACAACTTCCTACACACATTCTGTCACGACCCGGTACCACATCGGACCCATGACAACCGCCGCATAACTGGGCCAAGGACACTAACGGTATCCTTAATCCGACTATGCAAGGCTAACTAAATATTAGTTCTTTTCTTTTTTTTTGAAAAATTTGGGCAGCACAACGGCTATATTTTTAAAATTTCAAAACCTGCAAACGATTTCAAACACATTTCTATATTCACAGCCAACCACAACTCTAGGACTCTCTAGTCCACTCAAGGCAAGCTCAACTCCAAACAATTTCAACAACAGTATCAAAGTTCATACATAAAATCTTTTACAAAACACAAGGCAATCAAAGTTAGCATACAGAATCATAAAGCGTATCTACATAAACACAGTTCATGAGCCACTAGACAACAAAAGTACAAAATAGGAAACTACCCACGTGTGGTAATACCCCGAAAATGTCAAAAGACCACACGATCCACTCAGGGCTTTAAACTCACTAAATTAA
>JANIHZ010000002.1:35156197-35166648 GCA_027478365.1 Erythroxylum rufum | reverse complement strand
ACATAAGATACTTGAACCAATAATACTTGAAATGTGACTAATCCTTATATTTTACAAAAATAACTTAAATTCTAAGACATGTAGATTTTGAAGAAATGTCCTTATACTCTTGATCACTTGATCTCTTCCTCATCACCTGAATAGGGGAAGGAGAGCAGGGGGTGAGCTTACAGCTCATGGGTAACAAGTTTATAATGAAGAATAAGGAAAACTGTTGAAATGTTCATTTGTCGTATAAAAATCATAATGAATTCATAAAACACTTCGTTCTAAAATTTTCAAACAATTTCACAATCTGAAACTCAACTCATAGTTCAAATATCATCACACAACACTAAATTATGCACTATTCATGACTATGCAAAAAATGCAATGAACAAACAAATGGCTCGAGAGTTCCGTAGAACAAAACGGATAAACCGAAGTTTATACTGTGAACAAAACAAGTCCGATTTCTCAGGATCTTGTGGCCTCAAGCGGCCAATCGGGAGAAGGCTATAGGTCAATGTGCACGTGACTAACGAAACGTTCCTCTCTCGCCTAAACAGAAGCACATAATCATGCTCAAATCATTTTATCAAATGCTCATACTTTTGAGCTTTTCTATCTTTTCATTCATACAAAATGCCATGACATGTTTCAATCGCATAATTTGATCATAATTCATAAATCGCAATGCATTTTCAATACTCACAATACTTCATTATCAAGTAAGTTAAAATACAATACACATGCATTTTTTCATATTCACAACAATTCAAATCCAATCAATTAGCATAGCAAATTCTTTAAATCATTTAAAAGCAATATATGAAGTAATTGAAATCATTTTGTTCTCTAGATTTGGAAAAACTTTAATGGCTCATTATTCAATCATAAACATGAAACCCACCTTAGAAATCCTTGCTCAAATACTTGCTCAAAAGTGCCTCACCCTTTGCTCTTCTTGCCTTCCTTGATTTCCTTTAACAATAGCCAAAAATTCCATTCAATTGGAATTCAAATTTGAGAACCCATAAAGCACATGCACTAAGATAAATTCTTCATACTCAAAATTTTCCAAAAATCCAACCCTTCGGCTCAATTTTCTATGATCATTCGGATTAGGTAAATGACCAAATTTATTAACAAATTCTTCTAGAAAAATGTTCCCCATTATATTAAATTTCTAATGACTCTCATATCATTCAATTTGGTTTAGTACTCTAAAAGTTATGCCCCAATCATTTTTGGTTAGTTCCAATACTAACACAGCATTCTATGTTCAACTTCTATTCAAAACTTGAGATCTTTAAAGACTTAATTGGAACTTTATTCCTTCATACAACTTGTATCCCTATGTCTCTAGTTTACACCAAATTAAAAATCACTCAATTTAGATATCTACATCAAAAGTTATTCCTAAAATACCAAAACATGTCTGTGCAGAAAAACTGGATTTTGCCGCGACAAACTTTTCCAGAAATTCATTCCGCAGACATTTTTCGACATTCATCAACTATATACTTCCCATCTTTCCAATATGACCTATCTTAACACTAAAACACATCTTCTACTTCATTTCCAATTCCATTTTAACTCAAATTCATTCACAAATACATCATAATCTATCTTTAATCATTAATCCTAAAAGATTAAAGCATTTCATACACCATTCATCAACAACTTCCTACACACATTCAACTTCATTTTCACTTTTAACTATCATTAAACATGCTACATCTAACAATCCAAGGAGGGTTAATGCTTATACTTGTTTTAGCTTCAAATCTTCAAGTTCTTCAAGAATCTCCAAAACTCTAGCTTTCTTCTTTCTTTTTCCTCTCTTCCACGATACTTCTCCTCTTCTTAACAAGCCAAAAATTTCCCTCTTCTAATTTATGCCCTTAATGGTTATAAGATGTCCATTTTACCCTTCCTTTAAGCCTTATAACCTTATATGCTTAAGTGACTTACCAAGAATGCCCTTTATGCATTCTTACAACTTTAATTCAATTAACCCATGACATCAATCCTACTAACATAGACATAATAATTAACTCCCAAAATTATTCCATCAAAACCTCATAATTCATTTAAATCATGCTTAACCTGAGAAAAATTTTCAGGGGCCAATAGACTATATATATCAATTTTCTAGAAATCACAGAGTTACAGATTCATTGTTGGATTCACGAGCAAGATACATGACCGTGAATACTCACTCACACAGTCGTGTAGGTCTCCACATGGGTGTGTAAGTCATAAACAAGGTCTTTAAGTTAGTACAAGTTTTCAGTGACTTATATGGTCTCAAATACATAAACAGGTGTATGCACTTCTACACAAGAATGTAAGTCATAATGACTCCAATTCTTCCATTCTTTGTCCTATTTTCACCCTAACTGTCGTCCCTTTTGCTCCACGAAGGCAAATAAGATCAAACATTAGTAGAATGCACTAAGAATGTGAGTTGAGCTCATTTTGTCTTTTTTTCCCCCTCCAACTTGTTTCTAAACCAAAATAAGTATCTTAGACTCAACATAAACATTAATCATTAAGCATTAGGGAATAAATAGATAATCAACTAATCACTTGTTAGCAATAGTGGTAGAATTGTAAATATACAACAATAGCAAAATTATAAATGCTTCTTCTTTAACCTCAAGATGTCATATGACCCATAGGTAACTATTGACTTGATTAGATGATATATCACTATCGGAAAGAATGTTTTCGAAGATATTAGAGGGATTTTTTCTCTTATTTCAAAAAATAATTGACCCATAGATTAATTTAAAAAGAAATTATGTAGAAAGAGATCAAAAGGTGAAAAGTTTTTCAATCACGAGAAATTTCAAACAAACTTAGATTTTAGTCTTTTTTTTGGAAAACTTGCCCAAAACGCATGTAAATACTTAAATACGTAAGAACAAACAATAATTTAATACAAATTTAATGACTCAATGGACTAAAATAAAATTCTATAATTTTAAAGCATGTAGAAACAAATAATATTAGAGACTTGATGTAGAACTTGATTGGAAGTCATATTTTCTAAATAGCTTGCTACAACATAAAAACAAGAAAATCTAAGATCCGTTGAATTCAATTTACTAACCTTTATCAGGGATGGCCATAGGTCAGCCCATAGGCCTAGATGGTCAATTTTCTAAAATAATTTTTAAAAACTTAAAAGTGTAAAATGTTTTTTTTAAAATTAGGCCCAGGCTTAGGTTGCTCATACTCAAACTGGCCCAATGCTCAACTCTTCTAAATAAAACGATATCATTTTGCTTAAAAGAATTGAGTCTTGAGCTTGGACAGCTCAACCTTAGACTCAATTAGAAACACCTAAGTTTAGGCCAAATTGTCACCGCTAACATTTATCATATACTGCCATGCAATTCTTAAAGTGACCGTTAAGAAGAATATTTTAAAATTACATTAGAATATAGTTGAGACAAGACACAAGTCCAATAGGTAAGCCTAGATAAGAGGACGAATTGATCGGAGAACCAATAATGTTTATCTTATAAGCAACTCAAATATCATATACATATGATTAATATATTAATTTTCATAAGATTATGTTAATCTATATTAATTAATTTGACATAATTTATATTAAATATTTGAAGATGATTGCTTTTTGCAAATCTATATCATATATCATGGTGGATGTCCTGAGACCTAACATGATTTATTTAAGGTATCTTGTGTTAATATCTGATACGAAATTATGTTTCAGCAAATTTAGTGCTTTGGGTTGTGTGTATGGGTCTGGCCTAATAACTATAAATATACCATTAAAAGTTCGGGCCTATGCTTGTACATCGATGCTTTTTGTCGGTGAGCATCGAATTAATTCCTTTCGATTTTTATTTAAAAAAAGAATTTTTAAAAAAATTAAATTAAAAAAAGAGGATTAGTTAGTGCAGCCTTTATCCTTCTAAAGGGATAACATAACATACACAATACGGCATCGTAAACTCAATACACGTCACCGTTTACAAAACTTTCTCAAGTACTCTCCTGACGGAGTTGTTCCATTGCTATCGTCGTCCTCTTCACCTCAACAAAGTCTCCTCCTCGCCTGTTGAATCGCGATCTCTTACCCAGCTGAATTGGGAAAATTTTCGGAGAATCACGAAAGGTTGTGGTCGTTTTATCCTAAAAGTTGTTAGTAGGCTCTCAATGACGATGTATGTGATCGTTTTGTATTTACCTTGGAATGGCCCAAACGACGCTGTTTAGCTTTCTGGTCTCTTTAAGTCACGCTCTGATGCTGACTCATAGCCCAAACTCCTCAATTGTTTATCTTATATTATTAATGAAAAATTTTAATTTCTCAATTAAAAAAAAAACTTTCTCAAGTACTCTCGATGTTCCTAAAGCACAATTCCTCTTTCGGAATTTCACCGGACGTCTCCGAATTAGGACTCCAAGCATCCTTCATCAGCATCTCCTTCCTCTTTTTTTTACGCTAATTTGTTAGAAGTACTCTTATTTGTTTGCTTTAAGGGTAGTTAAGGAATGAGAGTATATGGCAAGTTTTGATATCAATACCTGTAAAACAAAACTGATGAACTTATTATATTGTACTGAATATAAAAAAGTAGAAAGGATTGGTTCCAGCTTTATTAGTATTGTTGTTCTATCAAGCCATGGGAAGCATATTTTCTGCCTTATTATACAAGACTAAGAAGAAGGAAAAGCAGCTTAACAAGGAAGCATTTTCTATTCCTGATCACAGCAGCGACCATATTTATAGCAGCAGTACTGGTGACTTTGGAAGAAGAAAAAGAGAAGTTGGGTCTTTCCAATTCCATAGAGGAGCGGCATCAAGTCCAAGTCCAGCACCAAAGCCGTCGTTTCGGTCGCCATCTATGGTTTTGGGTAGTAGTAGTAGTAGTGGTGTTAAGGACTCTTCTCCTTCTTCATCATCAATATTCGCAACTACAAAAGAACGCAAGTATGCCTTCATCCCTGATCACTTCAAATCCCTCCATGAGGTCAGTTTTACTGTTTATTCTTCTGTTCTAATTTTCTTCACATACATATTTTTTGTGCTTGTTCGAGGAAATGAAATTTAGGTTTATTTTCTTGGCTTCGGTTCATCAAAATTCAAAATTCAAAATTCAAAAGGAAGATTAACTCAAATGCACAAAAAAGGAAAGGGGAATTTAAAACTAATTATGTGGTGGTTGTAAACCCATATTAAACAACAGTGGGCGGGGGGCTAGGAAAAAGACTGTTGACTAGTGGGTAGTGGCGATAGGAGGTCCACAAAATAGGAGGTCCAGGAAACCTGATCCGTTCGAGAATTTAGTAAATATTCTCCAATTATAGCATATCCTCTCCAAAATACGGCAATGCTCGATTTCTGTGGAAAGACTCAAAGCAACAAATAGTCAATAGCTTTAAGAGTTGGAATTGTTTTTATTCTTATCCAAACGCGGTTTGCTTTATTCTCCTGTTATTTTAGAAAAAATAAATAAGTTTCTTCTAAACTATGCCTATGCCTATGCTTATGCTTTCTTTTCTTTTCATTGAAGAGAGAGAGAGAGATGCAGTGCTGTGGTGGATCATTCCTTTTCAAAATATCTTCTAAATTCAACCCAATTCGATATCCACAAATCTATGTGATCAGCAATTGATGTCTTAGTGGCCTAGTAGAGAGGACTGACGACGTAAAGACTCGAGTTACAGACTCTAGTTAGTTTAAAGGCATAGTTTAAGTGGCCAAGATAACTCATCTCACTTGTAAAAGTAATAATAATTAGACACATATCGAGCCTACAAAGTGATCAAACCTTTTGCTTAATTTTGAGTGGTTGGTTCATTAAGTAATTTATTTAAAATAATTTTACTAATTGTTATATTTTCGTTCTGCTTGTCAAAATATTGTCGTATGCATCAAAAATACTACTGCGTAGTCCTTACACCATAGTTTCGATTGTGTGTTCCCTTTCATTTTTCAGGTTACACAGGCTTTAAGAGAAGCAGGTCTAGAGTCATCAAATCTCATTCTTGGAATTGATTTCACTAAAAGCAATGAGTGGACAGGTTAGTCATTATTAAAAGGTTGCTCAACCATTAGTAAGATGAAATGCATGTTTCTGCTCTCCCCTGTTCTGAGCTGCTTCTTCAGGGGAAGGCGTTATACGAACTAAGCCATTGTCCTAACTCTGTCATTTCATTACCCGGGTATGTTTAATATAGTTCATGTCAGGCTTAATGCAATCATTTGTGATTTGGGAACTCAAATTTGTTAATGGATGGGATCGTACATCTTGCTACGAGAAAACTGCTTTCACTGAAAATGTTTTCACCTTTGTCTCCTGTTGATATCAAAACTTGTTTCTGTTTGACTATTGCTGGAAGCTGGCTAATCTAGCAACGTTTTCTCAAGGAAAAATCTCATTCAACAATCAAAGCCTGCATGCCATTGGGAATGCAACTAATCCATATGAGAAAGCTATCTCTGTCGTCGGGAAAACCTTGGCACCCTTTGATGATGACAACTTAATACCTTGTTTTGGATTTGGTGATGGTCAGTTTGATTCCCTTCAAGCTGAATTTGCTTGCAAATCCATTATATTTAATTTTTCTTTGCATAATTTTGGTCCTTTCTAATATGTCATTACATGGATTCTTGTTCCACTATAGCCACCACTCATGACCAAGAAGTCTTCAGTTTTCACCCTGATCATTCCCCTTGCCACGGTTTTGAAGAAGTATTGACTTGCTACAGGAACATCGTTCCAAAGTTGCGACTTGCAGGTTAGCTATTTACTCTACTAAAATCGTAGTCGTCATATATAATCCACCATAATTTCAGTTAACATTTCGCTCAAGTTAATCAGGTCATTGTTTTGCTTTGCAACAAAAATGTTTTGCAAATGTTGATGGTCTCGTAAATCACATCTATATGTAATTGCCTGAAGGACCAACCTCTTATGCACCGGTGATAGAGGCAGCAATTGACATTGTAGAGAAAAGTGGAGGCCAATATCATGTATTAGTCATTATTGCAGATGGCCAGGTTGCATCCAATTCTCTGTTTCTGTAGCTGCCTCACTCTCTTTTTAGGATAATAAATTTTATTTTCTTCAATTGCAAAGGTCACAAGAAGTGTGAATACGAGCAACGGAGAACTAAGTCCACAAGAGGCCAAAACAATTGACTCAATTGTCGATGCAAGGTTAAACCTTATGCATGGATGGCAACTGATTCTTTTTGTAATTCATTATTATTATTTCAGACACATGTGCTACAGATTAATCGGCTCTGCATGTAAGCATTATCTGACAAACTTACATATGTTTCGATGACCAAATAAAAATACACGGGAAAGCCCCATTAAACGTCTATTTTTTCATGTGACCTTTTTTGTTTAGGCCGAATAGAATTTGTTGTAATTTCATGATATGGAGTGAGCTGACATAGAGTGCATTGCATACTTTCTTTTTCTTTAATCCTGACGTCAGAATTTTTTTTGATATTCTTCACCTGTGGTGTTTTTTACCAAGTTGCATAACAATTGTTGAGCTTTGTTATACTTCGCTAAGAGATACTCTATGTCTAAGTCAAAATTTTGCCTAATTAAACAGTTCATATCCACTATCCATAATTCTTGTTGGAGTTGGTGATGGACCATGGGATGACATGAAGAGATTTGATGATAAAATCCCAGCTCGTGAATTTGACAACTTTCAGGTATTTTTAGTGCAGAACTAATTCTATTTGATGTCATCTTCATTGAGGTATATTATCCTGAACTGACGAGTTTCCCTGTTATGCAGTTTGTTAACTTCACTGATATTATGTTAAAAAACTCGAGTCCTGAGGAAAAAGAAACTTCTTTTGCACTTGCTGCTTTGATGGAGATTCCTTTTCAATATAAAGCAGCCCATGAATTTGGTCTTGTGGGGTAAGTTTGCCAAGCTGTCACTATTGTTTATTACAATATTAAGACTCCAAACGTTCTATTTATGACAGGAAAAAACACTGGAAGCCATTGAACTTAGCTGTCTTATTCTCGTTTAATGGTTGATAATGTTATCACTCTAGGCACTTTTTACTTGTGTATAAAGATGGACTGCAACATGGCTCAATTCGTGGACAGTCCGCTAAACCTCTGTTAGGATAAGTAACTATTTGGTAGTAGTTAATGGTCGGCTCTTGCATCTTTAGTTTCACAATTATAAATTAGAAATGAAAGGCTTCCGCTCATGTTTCCTAATGTATTGCCTACCGACTCTTTCAATTAATACGGTTTCTTTGGATTGATTTTTATGTGGTGACTTATAAATTCTAATTGCAATTTGCATAGACGCAAAACTGGAAGAGCAAAGAAAATAGTACCACGCCCTCCTCCAATTCCTTACGCTCAACGTCAACTTCTAGATAACCCAAGCAGTCTGTCTTCAGTGATAGGAGATGAAAGAACTCAGGTTTGTTAGTACCAAATATTTCTTGCTTTCATTTCCTTGATAAATATGAATGCATATAAGCTCACACACAGACCTGCACAGCTATTTGTAAGTAGACACAAGTGATGACATTTCCTATGAGGTGATTTGCGGATAACAATATTGTTGTCTGGTTGAAATAGTTGTCCAGCTCAATCACAACCTTTGCTTGTATCTCAATGTCATATCTCATCAATTATATGGAATTTTGGTAACAGTCACTTGTCTAACATACAATTTGGATACAGGCTTGCCCTATTTGCCTGACAAATGGAAAGGACTTGGCCTTTGGCTGTGGACATATGGTGTGTTTTGACCCTTGTATTATTTGTGCTTCTGCTTCTTCCCCCTTTTCCATAGAGACTCATTAATAAGATTGTTTGATCTTCAGACTTGTAGAGACTGCGGATCGCGAGTTTCTAACTGTCCCATATGCCGTCAGCGGATCACCAATCGTCTCAGGCTGTATACTTGACATCTTCACGATTGTAGTTCTACCTGACTTTCCTTTATGTGAAACTAGGCTCATTTCATGTTGGAATCATGTAACATATATGGTAGGTCCGAATGAAGGTAATGGAATGTGCTGAAAATGATTACTTTACGGATTATCCGAAGGTGATTCATGACAACACATTGCTTGGGGTGGTAGTATGAGTTTGGAATCATTTGTGAATGAGTTGAAGTACCCTCTGTACAAACTTTAAGTCACGAAGTGCTTCCATTATCCTTGTATGGACCTGAAGTGTTGGTTTGCTGCAAATATAAATATTAGATAATGAATGATAGGATTATTGAGAAATTTATGGTCACTCGAAAGATCTAAACTCAAAAGTTCCTATGTGTTCGAACACTTGGAGCAAGTGAAGCCCAAATTGTGGACCGACTCAACATACACCTAGTATGTAAGTCTTGAAATTATCTGTTGATTTCTAACGCTTGTATTGCTTCAGGGGATTCCAGGTACTGGCTTCTGGCCACAGAATGTTAAAACTTGAAGAACAGAGGATGAACGGGATCTGATGAATTTCCAGAAAAAGATGGGAGGGTGATGTAAGTGTAAAATGAATACTCTGTTGTTTATTCTTTCTAAAAACGGAGTATATATATAGAGGTTTGTTATAAGTTACAACAGCATTCTGTTAAAGGACAAAACTAATTCTTTGGTTGTTATTTACAGCTCATCTAACTAACTCCATTTCGTTTCTTCTTGCTTGCAGACGTATATTTCTGTTTTCTTTCTCACACTCCCCCTTAATACGAGCATAGATATTGATCATGTTCATCTTGACAATTAAAGATCTAAGCTAAGATGAATTGAGAGCCTTTGTGTGAATGTCTGAGATTTGTTCCTTATTTGCCACATGTTCTATTTTTACAGTTCCTTCTTCAACCTTCTCTCTGATGAAATGGCAGTCTGTCTCAAAATGTTTCGTTTTCTCATGATGCATAGGGTTTTTACAAATTTGAATAGCTGATTGATTATCACAATACACTACGACTATCCCTTCATACTTCAGCTTGAAATCTTCAAGTAGATTCTCAATCCAAAGCACTTCATAGCATGCAAGGGACATGGCTCTATACTCAACTTCAGTTGAGCTTCGAGCTACCACTGATTGTGGCTTAGCTTTCCAACTGATCAGAGCTCCTCTATACATTACACAAAAACTAGATATGGATCTTCCGGTATTTGGACCAGGGTTTAGGATACCGTTTCGTACTGGCTAGTACCGGACCAAAATTGGTACAAAATGGAAGGTTAGTTGTATCGGGTTTAAATATCGATTGGTACTGGCCAGTTTTAGATGGTACCGGTTGGTACTAACCGATAAGGTATCGGAAATTTTAAAAAATAAGGGACTTTTTTGCAAAATTTTCAAATTCTTCCTCCCTCTTTCCCTCTCTCCTCTCCTTCCCCTATCTTTTTTTCAAAGTTTTTTAATTAGTTATTTTATTTACTTCAACTTTTATAATTATTAGGAATTTTTAATT
>JANIHZ010000002.1:35141971-35154382 GCA_027478365.1 Erythroxylum rufum | reverse complement strand
CTACACAATATTGAAGTCTATTATCATGTTGGTAATTGAATCATATACTGCTGGATTTTGGTGAATAATTGAAAAAGGAATTTGATTCTACGTGTTTGAATAGGGACATTGTTTTGTTGTATGGCTGAAGTAGAATTCTTCTTAGTTAAGTGGGTTTGTGTCGTGCACGTCTCCTACATAGAACAGATGTGAATCTCTTGTTGAAGTAAAAAAAGATAGATATTGTAGTTGGGTTGTGCGGTAACAAAACATATAAATTGCAGCTGGGTTGTGCGGTAACCGTGTGGGTGTGTGTGTGTGGCATAGTATAGTGTGCATGTTGGGGACGTGAGTGCAGCAACGCTGTGGGTGTGCATTAATTGAAGATTAAAAAAAAGAAAGTTAATTGAAGTGGTGTTGCAGAGGCGTTAATTGAGCATGTCTCCATATATATAGCTGAAGGGTTGCTGTGCGTTAATGGTATACAACAGCTGAGGTGGTGTATGTGTTTTTAGGTTGGACATACATGTGGGCGTAAGTTGGAGTTGTATGAGTCCCCTTGCTTCTGGACAACTCTTGTACGCTACTTCCATTGTTGTTCATTTTATTGCCAGTGTCCATTATAGTTACAGTGGTTACAGTAACTAATTTACGGTTTAGCCTCTTTGGTGCTTGTGTGGCATTGGTGTGGATAATTCCCAGTGCAGTGAACAAGATTCTATGGCCTACTTTGCAGCAGCGAGAAAACTGGATAGCCTTGGCCTTTGATGCTTATAATGTTTTGGCAGATAAACGTTTATATTTTGTGGTGACAACTTTCTGATCTATTTCAGAGGAGCTAAACCTATAGGCAAGTTGTTCTTTTCTATCTCAAGTGTATTTAGTTTTTGTTTTATATTATTCTAATCACTTGAGTTATTCGTTTATTGTTCTTTCGTTAAAAGATTGATTGAAAAAATTCTCTGTCGAGGTTAGTACGAGGCTGTCATACTATTGGGTGTGAAATTCTTTAACAGGAACTGAGGTTGAGAGATAGTGTCAGGGGTTGAGTAGTGTCGGCTCAATAAAGCCTTGGGTAAATCTATTGTACTTCGGTGAAAGTTATTAAACTAGGTGAGGGCTTCGCAGACGTAGGCAAGGTGTGCTGAACTGCGTTACCAAATTTTTGGTGTTTTTATTATTTCAGTTTTGCTTGTTTTTATTTTGTTAGTGCCAAAGAAGTTTGCGGAAAGTTTGTGAAACAATTAACCCCCTTCGGTTTTTTAGCACATAACTTCAGTCTCCCCTTTCTTAAGTTGTTTGCCAAAAGATGCTAACGCACATGGTTCAATTAGAGGCTCAGATAAACATTTTGTTACCCTTCTAGATTCATCACTGATTACCATATTATATGCTAGGTTCATCTCTCATTACCATATTATATGCTTCTTACAAGGTAAGAAATGGTTTCATCGGTAGAACTTGTGAAGACTAATGAGAGTAAGTTTCATTTAATCCATTCAAAAATTTGAAGATAACATCCTTCATCTGCTAATCCTCGTAGTGTTGAAAATAATGAGGATTGTAATTTCCACATAGGCAATAAGGTCTATAGTACCGTAAGTTGTGTATAATAAGCGTCAATAGTTTTGTTTCCTTGATTCAACATAAATAGATCATATTTTAACCTGCATATTCGATTATTATCAAATTGACCAAAATGTTTTTTGAGTAATTCTCGTATTTTTGAAGCTGAGTCTATGTAGAAGATTATCGAAGCTAATGACTGACTCATAGATTTCAATAGACAAGAAATGATGAGAGTATTGCAACGAGTCTGTGCATTGTAAAGTGGGTCATTAAAATCTAGTTTAGAAGTCGTACCATCACTGAAATCAAAGTTTTAAAAATCGAATCAAACTAGTTAGTTCGATTGAAAACAATTTAAATTAACTAATTGTTCGATTTGGTTCTAATTAATAACTTCTGTATATAAAAATTGGCCGAATTTTTGCAAACCGGTCGAACCGATTAATCAATGTACGGATAATACCTAAAACTTGATATTTTATTTTCACTAATTGAGCTCTCTCATCGCCTCCACCCTCTTCTCTCTTTTTAGATTTTATTGCAGCAAAATCAGCTTTCTTTCTAGCTTTCTAACCCCATTTGACTTCTCAAATCTCATCATTATGCTTGCTTATTTCAACGACTTGCAGAAGCAAGCTACAGAGGACGCTGATGCTATTGCAGGGCTTAACATGATGAGCATTATCAACGAGCCCACAGCTACTGCTATTACGTATAGCTTGGACCAAAAAGCATCGAGGAAAGCAGAGCAAAATGTGCTCATCTTTGATTTAGGTGGACGAGCTTTTGAGGTCAGAGCCATAACTAGTGACATTCATCTTGGTGTTGAGGACTTCGATAATAGGCTTGTGAATCATTTTGTTGCAAAGTTTAAGAGGAAGCAAAAAAATTCGAGATTTGATGAATGAGTTTTGGAGTGAAATGGTGATTTAGTTGTCAAGTTTTTATAGATTTCCTATTTGTCCTGTAGATAAGGGTATAAGGATAAGGCAGTTGGTTTATGAGATTTTTCTTCATTCATACTTCTTGATTAATTAGTTTTCTGTAACTGTTAGAACTCCATTTTAATATCTAATTTTGAATTATTGAATTTGTTGATCTAAAACAATGACATGACTATTTGCTGGAGCAAAGTTTAATAAGTGAGCACTCTATTGTTAGTTTGTTTTTGTGTATATGTTGTCAAACTTAATAGGCTATTTCGATGCCTAACATGCCTAATAAGACAAATAATGGTTGGTCAAAGATAAACAAAGAGAGTGCATCCCGTTAGCAGAGAAGAGAGATGTGAGGTGAGAGAGAAAAGAAAGAGAAAGAGAGACAAAAATATTTTGTGTATTTTTGTGGGTCTAGTTTTTCTTTGTAATTCTCCATTTTTCAGTAGTAAAATTCTTCTATCCTTACCTGTATTTTTTACCCTAATTTGGGGGTTTTCATATAAAATCTGTGTGTTTATTACTATTCCTTCAGTCCTATTTAGCTGTGAACCTGCTCTAATTCGATCGATTTTTACAACAAGTGGTATCAAAGCTAGTTGAGAAAATTACGACGAATTTTTTGACGTAATCCGTTCAAAGTTCGGGTGAGCATAGTGAAAGTTGGTAAACAGTAACTACAAAAGGTGACAACTATTCATGCATTTATTTTTGCATTAAACTATGCAGTTATTGTAATTCAAGTATAAAGTACTATTCATGTGTACGGTACTATTCATACATACGCATACTATACTATTTACATATACAGAACTATTCATACATACGTGTACTACTCATACATATAGGTACTATTCACGTAAAATAGTGGGAGCTAAAATTTTGTTCGTGATAGAAGTAGTGACAACAAAATTTGAGATTGAAAAGTTCAATAAAAGTAATTTCTCATTATGGAAGTTGAAGATGAAGACTATCTTGAGAAAAGATAACTGTTTAGCAGCCATCAGCGAGAGGCCAACAACATTCACAGATGATAATAAGTGGAATGAGATGAACGAGAATGCTATTGCAAATCTTAATCTAGCACTAGCAGATGGGGTGTTGTCAAGCATAGGGGAGAAGAAGATAGCAAAAGAGATTTGAGATCATCTCATAAAATTGTACAAGACCAAATCACTCCACAACAAAATTTTCTGAAGAGAAAACTATATACTTTACGTATGGCAGAATCCACTTCGGTGACTGAGCACTTAAATACTTTATTTTCCCAACTCACATCATTGAAGCATACAATAGAGATAAGTGAACGTGCGGAACTTTTGCTCTAAAGTCTACCAGATTCATATGATCAATTCGTCATCAATTTAACAAACAACGCAGACACTCTAATCTTTGACAATATTGTAGCTATTATTTTGGAAGAAGAGAGTCAACGCAAAAGTAAGAAAGACAGGCCAGCAAATTCGTAACAAGTGAAGGCCTTGGTGGTGACAAGAGGAAGATCAATGAAATGTGACCCAAGTGGGGGTTATAGTCATGGTAAATCAAAATCTAGGAGTAAGAAGAATTTCAAGTGCTACAATTGTGGCAAAAAAGGGCACCTGAAGAAGGATTGTTGGAATCTGAATAAAAAAGATTCTATTCCTTAAGGAAATGCGGCAAATACTTCAGATGAATGAGATGCAATGGTCTGTGAAGCGATAACAACTATTAAAGGTAAGAGAAGATTTGTTGATATATGGCTTCTCGATTCAACAGCTACTTTTCATATGACCTCTCGAACAGATTGGTTCCATCAATATGAATATGTCTCTGGGGGATCTGTGTACAGTTGCAATGATCAAGCTCTAAAGATTGTTGGTATCGGCACCATTAAGTTAAAGATATATGATGGAATAACTCAGACTATTGACAAAGTGTGACATGTGGAGGGCCTAAAGAAGAATTTGTTGTTTGTAGGATAACTAGATGATCTCGGTTTCATATTTGAGATTCAAAACAATATCATGAAAGTGATTAAATGAGCGCTGGCATTTATGAAAGTAGAGAAGATTGTTGCAAATCTACATATGTCAAAAGGAGTAACTTTGCAAGAAGGAAAGACATCCGTTGTGGTGACTATTTCAGATGACAAATTTGTAATGATGTGGCATAAAAAGCTTGGACATATGTCAGAATAAGGAATGAATATACTTGCAGAGAAGAATCTACTTCCAGATCTCACAAGGTGTCACTACTCTTCTGTGAGCATTGCATTGTGAGTAAGCAACATCGATTGAAACTCAACACATCAAAGTTTAGAAGCAAAGAAATTCTAAAATTGATTCACTCTAATGTATGGCAAGCACCAGTTACGTCCCTAAGAGAAGCAAATTTCTTTGTATCATTCATTGATAATTATTCGAGGGGATGTTGGGTATTTCCTATCAAGATGAAAACATATGTGTTTTCAACTTTCAAATTTTATAAAGTGCAGGTGGAACTCGAATCTGGTAAGAAGATCAAGTGTTTGCACTCAGATAATGGAGGTGAATATACTGGTAAAGAATTTGATGAATTCTGCAAGCAAGAAGGCATCAAAAGGTAGTTCACGACAGCATACACTCCTCAACAGAATGGAGTGGCAGAGCGGATGAATAAAACTCTATTGGAAAGAACAAGAGGGATGTTGAGAACTAGAAGCTTAGATAAGAAATTCTGAGCAGAAGCAGTCAATACCGCTTGTTATGTGGTAAATTGAGCTCCATCAACTACAATTAAATTGAAGACACCGATGGAGATGTGGACTAATAAACCAGTGGATTATTCCAAACTCCATATATTTGGAATTCTTGCCTATGTGATATTCAATGCCCAAGAAACTACAAAGTTAGATCTAAAATTCAAAAGATGTATTTTCTTGGGATATGCTGAAGGAGTAAAGGGTTATTGTCTGTGGGTTCCCACTGCCTACAAGATTGTTATCAACAGAGATGTTATTTTCTTGGAAATAATGATCAAGAGCAAACAGAAGATGTTAGTACTTTAAAAGAGAATCCAGAGATTACAATAGTATAGGTGGAAAGGGAATTTGATTAAAATGATTCTTCTGAAACTACACCAGAGCACGAGAAGCAAGAACCAATCGAATCTGATGTTTCAGATACTCAAAGATCAACTCGCACAAGAAGAGCACCGAGCTAACACTCAGATTATATTATGGAGAGCAATATTGCATACTATCTTTTAATTGAGGACAGAGAGCCATTAACTCTTCAAGAAGCAATGAATAGTTTAGATGCATCATAGTGGATGGCAGCAATGCAGGAAGAAATTGAAGCTTTGCATAAGAATAAGACATAGGAGCTGGTATCACTTCCACAAGGAAGAAAGCTTATTGGCAATAAATGGGTTTACAAGATCAAGCGGATTGGTGACGATTAAGTAGAGCGATATCGTGCTAGATTAGTGGTAAAAGGGTATGCTCAGAAGGAAAGAATTAACTTCAATGAAATATTTTCTCCTGTGGTTCAACTCACCACAGTTTGAATATTCCTGGCGATGTGTGCTGCATTTGACTTGTATCTTGAGCAGTTAGATGTGAAAACTGTATTTCTTTATGGAGATCTCGAAGAAGAAATTTATATGCTCTAGCCATAAGGTTTTGAAGAAAAAGGGAAAGAGAACTTGGTTTGCAGGTTGAACAAATCTCTGTATGGTTTAAAGCAGGCACCGAGGTGTTGGTATAAGATATTTAATTCCTTCATCATGAGCTTTGGATACAACAGATTGAATGCAAACCCTTGTGTATATTTCAAGAGGCTTGAGAAAGATGATTTTATAGTCTTGCAGTTGTATGCAGACGACATGTTGGTAGCAGGCCCCAATAATGATCGTATCAAAGAATTGAAGACACAGTTGGCTAGGGATTTTGAAATGAAGGACTTGGGAGCAACAAACAAGATTCTAAGGATGCAAATTCATCGAGACAGAAATAATATGAAGATTTGTCTTTCTCAGAAGAATTATTTGAAGAAGATCTTGCGGAGATTCAACATGCAAAATTGTAAGTCAATTTATACCACTCTTCCTGTTAATTTCAAGTTATCCTCAAGTATAAATCCTAGCAATGAAGAAGAAAGGATGGAAATGTCTCGAGTACCATATGCATTAGTAGTGGAAAGGTTAATGATCGCTATGATTTGTACAAGACCAGACATTGCATATTTAGTAGGAGTAGTTAGTCGCTACATGGCGAATCCTGATCGAGAGCATTGGAATACTGTTAAGAAAATTCTTAGATATATCAAGGGAACCTCAGATGTTGCATTATGTTATGGAGGATTAGATTTTACTGTCAGATGATATGTTGATGTTGATTATACAGGTGATCTTGATAAAAGTAAATCCATTACAGGATATGTGTTTACACTAGCTAGAGGAGCTGTGAGCTGGGTTTTAAAATTACAGTCAGATGTGGCTACAATAGAAGCAAAATATATAGCAGCTACATAAGCCAGTAAAGAGGCAGTGTGGTTGAAGATGTTGTTGGAAGAACTTGGAAATAAACAAGAGAATATTACTTCGTATTGTGATAGTCAAAATGCTTTGCATCTTGCAAAGAATCTAGCATTTCATTCAAAGACAAAGCACATTTGAGTTCAATATCACTTCGTTCGTGAGAAAAGTGAAAGAAAGAACGGTGAACATGCAGAAAATTCATCCAATGGATAACGTGGCAGATTTTTAAGACAAAAGCAATCAATGCTGACAATTTAATGTGGTGTCGATCTCAAGCGATCTGATAGAAACGTAAGCAACATGAAGTGGAAAGATAGAAAGAATTGTGTGAAGATATGATTGATTCTCAATCAAATCTTCAAGTGGGAGAATTATCAAACTTAATAGGCTTGGCGTGTTAGGCACCGAATTTTGGTACCTAACATGCCTAATAAAACAAATAATGGTTGGCCAATTTGGCCAACCATACCTTCAATCTCCTTCCTATAAATAGGCAGGAGATAAACAAAGAGAATGCATCCCATTAGCAGAGAAGAGAGAAATGAGGTGAGAGAGAAAAGAAAGCGAAAAATAGGCAAAAATATTTTATATATTTTTGTGAGTCTAGTTTTTCTTTGTAACTCTCCATTTTTCAGTAGTTAAATTCTTTTATCCTCACCTATAGTTTTTACCCTAATTTGGAGGGTTTTTTTTACGTAAAATATGTGTGTTTATTACTATTCCTTCAATCCTATTTAGCTGCGAACCTACTCTAATCTATTCAATTTTCACAACATATGTATGGTCACATTACTGCTGTTTGTTTCTGCCTTTTGATTCCTAATCTTTTGTGTTTACTTAATTGTTTGGTCTGTTGAGTTATATCGTTTATGTCTATTGCATTTTGGTTTTTGAACAAAGGGTGTATGTCTATATCAGATTTATTTCTATTGCGTTTTGGTTTCTGAAAAAAGGACGTATGTCTATATTAGTCATGAAACAGATCCTTTGCTTTAGCCTTTATCACTTTGTCAAAGAAAAAAACTTTACAGATCCGATTGATGAAGATCGATATGGAGAAACAAGTGGCAGTGACTCTGGTGGGTATAAACTAGTAGATGGTTGCGTCATGAAAGCATAACCATGGATATTCTCAACCACATACTGTGTTTAGTTTACAAACTTGTTTCCTGTGATAACTTGTGTCTGTATGAACGATGTCAACCTTTTCCATGTAATAAATAAATCTGATCATTTAGACATTAAAATACTTGTTTCACATTGTATAGTTTGAAAAAATTTCTGTAGATATTGAAGTATTTGTCGTGTCCATATTGTATAGTTACTGATTGTTCAACTTTTATCATACAGCTTTCTCTTTTCAGTTTGTATCTTTTATTTGATCATACCTAGAATTTAATCAAAGATGTATAAAAAATTGACAAATGGAATGTTTGATCTGAGCATCATTAGCTGTTTCTTCCGTGTTTAACTAAATTTAGCCTATTCATTGAGATAGGATGAAGTACAACCTATACTTAATGACCATGAGTACATTGTAACAGTATAGTACGGAAGTTCTTGTTTTGACATCTTTTTACTGATGATGGAGGTTTGCACGATGGAGAACCAAAAGCTAAAATGGATAAAGATTCAAACTTTCGATGATAGCCAAGATAAGCTGCGGTTTGGGGTTTATTTTCTAGAAAACTAAAGTTAATTAGGGAGTTGATTCAATTTATAGTGTAGTTTTGAAGTTTCAATGCAGAACACATGATTGGTTTTCATTGTTATCTTCTAAAAAACTTTGAAGATTTGAACTAATTTGTGTTATAATGTTCATATAGTCTTTTATTAAATGTTGCATTACTACGTGCCTCAAGAAGCACCAAGTTTCAAACCCTCAGGTATACAGAAAACCTTGTACTTTTGTGGCTTCTGGAAGTGACGTAGAAATTGTATGTTATGTGGTGGTAGGAAAGATTTGCTAATTTTCTGGCCCTGATACCATGAAAATGTAAACCGGGAATTGTTTTTGCTTGTACTTTTTGTGATGAAGGTACAATGCATTTAGTGATATAATAGATTGGTGTATTTTATTTTTCAATAAAATATTTTATTTTTATTTTTATAATTTTTATCTTATTTATTACATACTAATTTTATAGCAGTTTAATACCAGTTGAACTTTTAAACTTTAAATCTTTTAAACTTTAAATCTTTCCTTTAATCAGTTTGATGTTCGGTCTGACTTTTAAAACATTGTTGAAACCATTCTTGTTCCTAATTGAAAGTGCGAGAATGAATAACTTGCTCCACGTGGCATAGTTAAATGTTGTAAGTTTTGGAGATGTAATTAGTGTATTATGATCATCTACTAGATGAATGAAATACGAAAAATTTAGATCTTCAACTAATGATGAATTGTGACATGAAGCTTTGATTTGAATGAACAGCTTTTAGTGTGGAATAAGCTATTCTCGACGCCTCAAAGACAAACAAGCTCTAATAACATGTTAAAACTTGAAGAAAAGAGGATAAACATGAGCTGACGAATTTCCAGAAAAAGAGAGAGAGTGACTGTGTGTAAAATGAATAGTCTGTTGTTTATTCTTTCTGAAAACTGAGTATGTATAGAGGTTTGCTACAAGTTACAACAGAATTCTGTTAAAGGACACAACTAATTCTTGATTGTTATTTACAGCTCATCTATCTCCTTCATTTTGTTGTTCATTTCGCTTCTTCTTGCTTCCCAGTGTACATTTATGTTTTCTGTCTCCAACTGAAAATGCCTATTTTTTGGATGAGAGCATAAATGTTGTTCTTAACGTTAATATCTTAGTGGAAGGATAAGCAGTCATGTTTCAGGAAGCCATGCTCATTAGATTGATCACGGATCGGCCATTGATTTTGTATATGTAATACATGGAAGATACTACTCACTATAAGAGGACCTATCGCCATAATTCATATATTTGATTTCTTGTTATATGTAATGGTTTTGGGTTAAATGGACCAAATGGGAGAATGTAAGAATTTTCGGTCAACACCGTTCCCTGCCTTCCCTACCTTACCTGCAGGGACGTACCACTGGGCCCCCCAAAATTTATAAAAATTAAAAATTTTTATTTTTAATATATATATATAAGGGCAGAGTTATTTGGAATCCAGTGGTGCACTGGGCCCCTCAAGATTTAAAAATTTAAATATTTGGGCCCTCCTATCTTAAATTTTTGGCTCCGTCACTGGTGGCAACTATTAAAGATGTTCCTCCCCCACAACATAGTGCTGAGGGATCTTCAGGTATGTTATTGTTAACCACCTATATTTACAGTTATGCTCAAATATATATATTTATATGTTTAATGTGTTTTTTCTTATCATTATTTTGTTGTTGTTAGGTTCCAATACCAGTATAAGAAAAAAAAAAAAGGTAGAGGTATCATTAAAGGATTTGAGTTGCAACGCATGAATGTTGTAATGAACAACTAGTTGTTTGTGTATGTTGACCCCACGCAACATTGTCATATTGATAAGATCCAATCAACAAAACTGTCCAGTGAGTTGGGAGTCATTGTTAGGAATAAATTGTCATGCCTGCCAGCAGTTGAAGGAAGACAACTTGTTACATAATGCTTTGGATAAAATTTTGGTAATTTTTAATTCATTTTATTATATGCATTATGGTTTTACTTATTTAAATAGTAAGTTAAATTATACGTGTTTTTTAAAGATAAATTTCAATATAGATAAATTCTAGTGTACAAAACTCTCTGATTTGTGAGTTAGGGGAAAGCCATGAATTGTACGCAACCTCTCTTTTATAGTTTACAAAAAAGCCATTTCTGTAACTTAAACCCGTGACCTTCCGGTTACAAAGTCGTAACCTTACTAGTCATTCCAAAATTTGCCCTCATCCTTATCTCGGTAACACCTTGTTAATTTCCAATCTATATTGAAAGCTTAATGGGGATGATGATATTTTTGGTTACAAAGATTGGTTCTCTTTTGTTTTTTTAATGCATGAAGACCGATTAATGCCTAGAAAACACTTGAACTATTAAAAATAATAATATTTTGCAAAGTTTTAGTAGAGAATTTAACAGAAATTGCAATTAAAGTCAGGTCAAGTAAAGAATGCCTTTACTGTCAGCAAGAGATTTTAACAGTAAAATTCGACTTTCTGCTGCCGCTAATGAGGGCGTATAATTACAAACAAGCAAAATGGAAACATAGCTACGAATATATTAACGAAGTAAGTCATTATCTTATCGTCATCAAGTTGCAAGAAAGCTGACAACTTCATGGGTTGCAATATCACGACTGAAGAGCAACCACTGGGCCACACTTAGAAAATAGCGAAATGAAGCCATCAAAGTTTGGTTGATGCCAACTTGACTCGAAGTCTTGGTCTTCCCACTTTATATCAAATGGGACAAAAAAGTTATTTTCTAACTTTTTCTTCACAATTTTTTTTTTAAACTTCTTCCTTTCTCTTTGCCCTCTAGCAATTATGTCAAAATCTCATTGAAATTTTGTTTTTTGTTAGTGAACAAAACATGTTAAATTCTCAATGGAATTTTGATTTTTGTTAGGAAAAGAAAGTATTAAGTGATATAGATAAAGAAAAAAAGAATGAAATAGTTTTTATTCTATTTTATTCATTATTTCAAATTCTGAATAGATTCATTATTTCAAATTTGATTCCTCCATTATGAGTTTTAGATATAGCTGATTAAATGCAGATCTTTGTACATATTTAAAAAGATTTGGTGAAAATGACTTCACAAAAAAGAATTACACTCTTAATAGTAAATTACAATGATTAAAGGTTTAAAATATTCACAATTTATATTGATTAATTTTTTTAAATTTTAAATTTCTTATATTATCAATTTAACTTTCAATCAAAATTTTAAAACATCGGCAAATTGGGAAATTTTTATCAGAAGTTTTACGAAATAGATATGTTCAAGTATGGAATTTTAGGCGGTCATATTCTTTTCCAGCTAAAAACTTTTTATAGCGTCAAAATGGGTCATTAAGGTCTACGTGAATTGAATGCAAACGACATTGCCGTCCAATAATTGTTTTTCTGTTGTTTTCCGGAAACATTCAAATCAATTACAACTTGAATAATGGAAGGATGAGATTTCATAGGCAAAGGTAGCACTCCCCGTGGTCCTTGAATACAACGTGATCACGAGTGGTATGGCACATTTTGTTGTTTATTGGAGAAAAGTATTCATGGCCTTAATGTGACAATTTTATAGGTACGAAATGTAGATGTTATTGAATTGACGTTAGCCAGCACAAGCTTTAAAAATCTATTTTAGATTAGCAGCTCGTAAGTTTATGTAACTTAAACTGCTATAATTAGCCTAATTTATGTAAAGCAAAAATTAGAAAGAGCAGTGGAAAAAACAATAATAATAGAGTCTTTTGCATT
>JANIHZ010000002.1:35126392-35137040 GCA_027478365.1 Erythroxylum rufum | reverse complement strand
AACCAAAATTAAAATCATAAACCAAATTTTAAACAAATATTTTTTTACTGAATTTAAAAACATAAATAAAAACCAAAAATATAAATAGAAAATTAGATGCATAGTAATTTATTTCATTTTTTAAAAATATAATAGTACAAAAATATTTAAAAAAAAAGAAACTTATCTATTAGCATTCTTTCTATTTAATTAAATTTTGCAATCAATAATCTAATAGTAAGAGACAAATTAAAAGTTGTTAGTATTAATGAAAAATTGAGATAAACGAGGCTTAGGTAGCTCCAACATATTAAAAGGAGGCACCATGACACTCCATTGAGAAGATACGAGAAGATAGTATATGGAGAATGTAAGAGGAAAAAAGGAAGGCCTAAGAAGAATTGAAGAAAAGTAATAAAAAATTATGTGACCCTGTTAGAACTTAATGAGGACATGAACCGAAATTGAAACCTTTGGCTTACTAAGATACATATTAATAATCTCTCATAGAAAGGTTATTCTTGTTCTCTTAGGTATTTTAGACATTTTTCTTCGATTTTTTCATTTTATAATTAGCCTTTTTTTCAATACATAGTACTTACATCCTAATTATTTAGTCTAGATAATTTCTTATTTAACCTAATTACGTTCTTGACATGGTTGATTTGATTTACTATTGTACTTGTCTTTTTCTAGTTTGTATATTTATTTATTATTGTTAATCTTTACCAAGTTCTATATGTACAGTATTATGTACTGTATATTTGTATCTTTTATACTTATTTATTTATATTTTTATACTATCATTATTTTGCATTACATGTGAGTTTATCATATTCATTGTGTCTATCAAGTAAGGGTAAAACTATTTACTTTTAGACCTCTATAGATCTCGTATTTTAGCGAAACTCTCACCGAGTATTTTTGATACATTTTATAATAAGTTATTAGAGGGGGCGAAATTTTCCGATCATCTATTAGTGCGGGTGAATAAAGTAGCCACCCACTTACATTTTGGAAACTTGTTTATATGTGTGTGTGTGTGTGTGTGTGTGTGTGTGTACATATATATGACTTTCATCCCTTTAACAATTATTTAAGTACAACAGTAGAAAAGTTATAAGGATGAATTCCAAAGTCCACGAAAAAACAAAGCAAGGTTTGACTCATACAAATGCAAATGAAACTTGAATTATAACATATATTTAATTATTGTCCAATTAGAAATATAAGAAAAATCTCCTACTTCAAAATCACATAACTTCATAAGAGAAGTAAAGACTAATAACATGTGGAGAACAACTCCATTAAAGAGAGGAGTCGTACTTAGAGAAAATAAAAAAACATGAATTAATATATCCACTTGATATTTAATAGTCAGATAAAAGAAGAGGAAGCAACTCCAAATCTAAACTAAAAGAGATTGAATGTGACAAAACCACATAAAACTGAAAAGAGAAGCCGATGAAGATGTAACCCATAAATACCTAACAACACCAAAAATAACAAAATGTACAAAGAAGAGCTCTAAGATGCTTCAACTTTAAGACCGAAGTAACTAACTTGAGTATTCTAGTGAAATCATAGAAGTGGTTAGAAGACAACCAAAGAACTACATAGAAATGATAGAGATACCCATAAACTACTGTTGAATTATTTTAGTTGCTTCAAAATGGTGGACAATTTTATGGACTTTAAAATTAAATAAATGGGCATGTGAATGTTTTTTCTCAATCTTTTATATTAGAAACATTATGCACGCAAGCAATAACAATACATACACGACTCTTTTCTTTGGCACCGTCCTATTACACTCATAAATAATGTATGGATTCATAGGTGAAAATTGTCAACTTTCAACCTTTGTAAAGACACGAGATAGAAAAATATAAAGCTACATGTTCTATTTTGTGAGGTTTTGGGTGTTCATGGATTCCAAAGTTTGACGTGAAAAATATAAAGTTACATGTTCTATTTTTGTGAGGTTTTGGGTGTTTATGGATTCAAAAGTTTGAGAGTTAAACCATGTTAGGATATATGTTATATATCTAAATAATTAGTTAACATATAAGATATTAATTGTAGTCGTGACAGAATCCTACATAATATTGAAGTCTATTATCATGTTGGTATTTGAATGGTGTACGACTAGATTTTGCGGATAGAAGAAAAAAAAGGGATGGGGTTGTTGAGTGTTTAAACTTGCATATGGTTGTTGCGTGGTTGATGAGGGACTCTCCTTGCTTGAGTGTGTTGTGGTTGTACAAATCTCCAATCAATAGCCCAAGTGAATCTCTTGTGCAGCGTAAGAATAGTTGTTGTTGTGTGCATCAAACATAGCTGAAGTGGTGTGGAAAAAGATGGAGTTGGTGTTGGCTTAATAAACAGTGTAGTGGGGCTTGTGCGTTAATAGATTTATGGGAAAAACATAGCTGAAGTGAATATTATGTGCGAAGGATATAAACGTTGGCGTGGGTATGCATTAATTGTCCATTGGTGTGCATAAATTGCTTATTAAGAAACGTAGTATGTAAGGGTGTGACAATAGTGAACGTGAGTGTGTGGTGGCATAGGATGAGAGTGTGCTACACTTGAACAACGAGAGTGTGTCATAGAAGCTATGATGAATTGATAGTCACGGTGTAGTGATTTAGTGGGTATTCGTTAATTGGAGATAGAAGAATGATGTGTGTATGTGCGGCATACAGCTATGAAGTAAATTGATTATTGAATCAATACTGTAACAGTGCAGTGGCTTGCTTGGGTTTTATATATAAGGATTCGATGGCAAGAGGAAGGAGACAAATTGGTTGTGAGTTGATTTTGTGGATTGCAAATACCATGGACTTGGTCTTCTAGGATTTTGTGGCTTTGTGTTGGTGTTTATGTGAATCAGCCCATTATTGTTGCGACAACTTCCAGATCTATTACGAAGGAGCTGAACCTATTGGGAAGTTGTTTTCTTAGCTTTCTCAAATGTTGTCGTTTATGTTGAATTATATTTAATCACTTGAGTTGTTTAGTTTGTTTCATTATCATTAAATATTGTTTGAGAAAATCCTCTGTCGAGGTTAGTACGAGATAGTCGTACTATTGGGTGTGAAATTTTTTCACAGAAAGTGAGGTTGAGAGATAGTATGAAGGGTTGAGTGGTGTCAGCTTAGTAAAGCCTTGGATAAATCTATTGTACTTCGGTGAAAGTTATAAAGCTGGGTGAAGGCCCCGCAGATGTACGTAAGGTATGCCGAACTGCGTTACCGAATTTCTGGTTTTTTTATTATTTTAGTTTTGCTTGTTTTTATTTTGTTGGTGCCAAAGAAGTTTGCGGAAAGTTTGCGAAACAATTAACCTCCTTCGGTTTTTCAATTGGTATTAGGGCGAGGTCACCGATTCAGAACTTAGTAGCAAGTTGGTGCAGATCATATTTTCACGAACATGGCTACAAGATAGGGTGCCTCAATCACCGGACCACCATTATTAGATGGATCTAACTATCCTGCATGGAAATCACGGATGAAATTCTTTATTCAAGCTCAAGGCATGAGAGCTTGGCATTCGGTAGTACATGGGTGGACGCATCCATTAATCACTGATGATAAAGGAGAGACAGTTCAAAAAGATCCATCTGAATGGACAAGAGCAAAAGAAGAAAGTTCATTTGGAAATTCACAAACCATGCATGCGATTTTCATTGTTGTTGATGATGGACGCTTCTCAATGATTTCAGCCTGTGAATCGGCTAAAGAAGCGTGGGATATGTTGCAGACTATTCATGAAGGGTCTAAATCTGTGATAGCGTCAAAACTACAAATGTTAGCTGTGAGGTTTGAAGAGCTGAAAATGGATGAGAATGAGACTATTGGAGATTTTCATAAAAGATTGAGAGATATAGCCAATCAAACTCATCATTTGGGAAAGAAATACTCCAACGTGAAATTAGTCAAGAAAAATGCTGAGATCGCTACCTCCAAGGTTTATTCCGAAAATTACAGTAATAGAGGAGCTGCACGACATTGATAATCTGTCATTGGAAAAAGTTATTGGAATTCTTACAAACTTCAAGATGAATCTTTTAAGAGGTAAGCTAGAAAGAAGTAAAGGATTGGCACTACAAGTGGAAACTAGAAAGGGTGTGAATGACTTGGAAGATGAATCCGACGAGAATGAGGATATGGAGCTATTAACACGATAGTTCAGTAAGTGGCTGAAGAGAATGAAAAAGGGCAGACCCGAGATTAGGTAAAATGTTAGAAGTTCATCGAGTAACAATGGAAAACATCCAGTCAAAATACAAAAGGCTGAAAGGAAGGTAAGGAGAATTTAATGTTATGAATGTCAAGGTTTTGGACATATTCAATTCGAATGTGCTAATACTTTGAATAATAGAAAAGGAAAGTCCCTTATAAGCAACTGGAGTGAGAATGATTCCGAGAGTTAATATGGTAGCGAAGAAGAAATAGAGAATGGTGCTGCGTTGGTTGCCTTACATAGCAAAAGTCCAGTTCCTTGCTTAACAGTAACTGAGAAGGAAGTAACTGAAGACCGAAAAGAGGAAAAATCAAAAAATTTTGAAAACAACTCATCTTAAGACCTATTATCATATTATGACAGTGATGGAAGTGACCTAGATGACAAAAAGGGGAATATTTATGAGGCTTACGAATTAATGTACGAAAAATGGGTGAAAATATGTAAAAAGAATGAAAGATTGAAGGAAGAGAATCTCTCCACGAAGAACATCATCCAAGAGTTAGAAATGAAATTGACATTGATGTCAAATGAGCTTGGTAAAGCTAGAATGAAATTGGTAAGTACTGAAAAGGGATTGAGAATATTGAATGGAGTCACAGAAAAATTAGAAAAGTTAATGAAAATTGGTAAGGTTAAACGGGATCTTCAAGGCATTTGCTATAAGGGAGAGTGCTTTAAAGTGAATGAGGAGAAAAATAATATATCCAGATCTGTTCGAGAAGAAGAAACATTGAGAAAGAATCGAAAATTTGTACCAACGTGTCATTTTTATGGAGTCATCGGGCACATAAGGTCGAGATGCTACAAGATGTTACAAATGATGTTTCAAATTGGTCAAAACCGAAAATCTAGACACTCTCCGTTAAATTTTTAGTAACATCCCATGATATCGAAGCAAGCTTGGATTAGAAAGGGTCAAGTACAAGAACAAAACCTTAGTGAAGAAAAAATAAGAAATTGTACAAATTCACAGTTAGTTACTGTTTGTAAAGTAACTGGTCAAACGGAGGACAAGTCAATTACTTCTGAAGGAGAAACTGATGATCGAGATAATATGACGAGGAATAAGCCTAGGTTTGAGATTCTTCGAGGGGCACAAGAATAGTGTGCTTTACATTTTTGAAGTATTTTTTGTGTTGTTTAAAAAAAACAAAACAAAAAAAGTTATAAAACAAAAAAAAGAAAGAAGGATTTGTTTTTTTTAGTTCTTTAGTTTCATGTTGCTATTGTTGTCCCATCTTTTTAGTGGTTTTTTTTGTGACTTCTATTTGGCTCCACCGAAGACTCCTCAGCTCTCTTATCGGTATGGATCTCTCTCGGGTATCTCTCTCTTTTTCGAGCATATCTCTCAGTGTTTTAAATGGTGGTAAATTTTCATATTGATGTGCTTATGATTCTTCTGCTGCATATATCGTTGATTCTTATAATTATGCGTTTTGATACTGTTTTGTCCCATAGGGTGACATCAGATTGTCTGTGGTGAATGGTCCATTCAGGCGGAGATTTTAAGATATATGTGTGATTCTTTTTGGCATCTTTTTGTCCCAAAGGAGAGAAATTTGGATAATTGGATAATTGTGATGTTCTTTGGAACTTGATGTTTGATTAAGGGGGAGCATTGTGAATTCATCTTTATATATCCAATTATGATTATTTATGGAAAGTTGTTATAAAAATGTCAAAAAGGGGGAGATTGTTAGGATATATGTTATATATCTAAATAATTAGTTTTGGCATTATTTATTAATTAGACATATAAGATATTAATTGTAGTCGTTACAGAATCCTACATAATATTGAAGTCTATTATCATGTTGGTATTTGAAAGGTGTACGACTAGATTTTGTGGATAGAAGAAAATAAGGGATGAGGTTGTTGAGTGTTTAAACTTGGATGTGGTTGTTACGTAGTTAATGAGGGACTCTTCTTGCTTGAGTGTGTTGGGGTTGTACACGTCTCCAATCAATAGCCCAAGTGAATCTCTTGTGCGGCGTAAGAATAGCTGTTGTTGTGTGCGTCAAACACAGCTGAAGTGGTGTGGAAAAAGATGGAGTCGGTGTTGGCTTAATAAACAGTGTAGTGGGGCTTGTGCGTTAATATATTTATGGGAAAAACATAGCTGAAGTGAATATTGTGTGTGAGGGATATAAACGTTGGAGTGGGTATGCATTAATTGTCCATTAGTGTGCATTAATTACTTATTAAGAAACGTAGTATGTAAGGGTGTGGCAACAGTGAACGTGAGTGTGCGGTGGCATAGGATGAGAGTGTGCTGCACTTAAACAACGTGAGTGTGTCATAGAAGCTATGATGAATTGATAGCCACGGTGTAGTGATTTAGTGGGTATTCGTTAATTGGAGATAGAAGAATGATGTGTGTATGTGCGGCATACAATTGTGAAGTAAATTGATTATTGAATCAATACTGTAAGAGTGCATTGGCTTGCGTGGGTTTTATATATAAGGCTTCGGTGGCAAGAGGAAGGAGACAAATTGACTGTGAGTTGATTTTGTGGATTGCAAATACCGTGGACTTGGTCTTCTAGGATTTTGTGGCTTCGTATTGGTGTTTATGTGAATCAGCCCATTATTGTTGCGACGACTTCCAGATCTGTTACGGAGGAGCTGAATCGATTGGGAAGTTGTTTTCTTTTCTTTCTCAAGTGTTGTCATTTACGTTGAATTTTATTTAATCACTTGAGTTGTTTAGTTTGTTTCATTATTATTAAATATCGTTTGAGAAAATCCTCTGTCGAGGTTAGTACGAGGTGGTCGTACTATTGGGTGTGAAATTCTTTCACGGGAAGTGAGGTTGAGAGATAGTATCAAAGGTTGAGTGGTGTCGGCTCAGTAAAGTCTTGGGTAAATCTATTGTACTTTGGTGAAAGTTATTAAGCTAGGTGAGGACCCGTAGACGTAGACAAGATGTGCCGAACTGCATTACCAAATTTTTAGTGTTTTTATTATTTTAGTTTTGCTTGTTTTTATTTGTTGGTGCCAAAGAAGTTTGCGGAAAGTTTTCGAAACAATTAATCCCTTCGATTTTTCAAACCACTTTTTAGATACTTTTTTATTATAGCCAAAATTGTCATAATAAGAGTTTTTGTTTCCTTTTTTCCCCTGAATGTATTAAAAGCCAAACTACCTGTCTTACTTTCTCTACTTGATTACTATTATATTATCTAATTTATTTACTTCCTTAAACTACATTTATTATCTAATGGTATTTCTATTGTTAAATCCCATTTATTCTTAACAAATGATAACATATGTATAAGCTTTGCATTGCTTTAGGAAATTGATAAAACCCATCGACCTAAGATGAAGAGAAGGGTTATCTGTTTTATTTAGTTAGTAATTTGAACCTTTGGAGCAGATAGTAGTAACTACCATTTTATCTTATATACATATTTTTTATTTTCCTTCATTAATGGAATTTTTTTGATGTAATGAATAATAGCTCTATTTGCTCACTATTCAAGAATTAATGTTTAGAATTTTATGAGCATTGCATCTATGACAAAGAAAAAGGACTCATGTTCAATTTATCCATTCATATAACCAAAGACACTCTGACTACATCCATTCCATTCAAATTTTTAGAGTCTTGCTTAAGTTCCTTAGAGAGGTGGAGCTTATTATATGCTTACCTATATTGACGATTACTATAGGAAGGTATGGGTATACCTTTTAAAATATAAAAGTGATTTCTTTATTACATTTAAATAAGGGAAGGCTCTAGTTGAAAATTAAATCAAAAAAAGAATTAAAAGTCTCAAAATTGACAATGGTTTGAAATTTTATTGAGGAGAATTTAATAAACGATGAAGATTTCAAAGCATACCCAGACATTGTATAATTGCAAAAACTCCTTAACATAACGGTGTTGATAAATGCATAAATAGAATGCTTTTGGATATAAGGAATTTCATGCTTTTGAACTCCATTTTGCCTAATGATTTTAGGCTGAGGCATTATTCAGATCATGTTATTTGGTAAATCTTTCTTTTAACATATCTTTTGATTTTAAGACTCCTTATAAATATGATCTAATAAACTTACAAACATTATGATTTATATGTATTTGATTGTCTTACATATGTGCATATAAAACATGGTAATTTAGACCCAAACTAAAAATGTGTTAGACTTCCTGGGTATAATCCAAGTGTAAAAGGATATAGGTTATGATGTCTTAATCCAAAGTCCTAAAGAATTATAAGCTATATGAATGTTATATTTGATAAATTTTATATGCTTCATTAAAGACAAAAGGAGTTTGTTTCTTCCTTTAATACATAATAAGAGAGTTCAACAAAGAAGGTGTAGTTTTTTTGGAAAGTAAATAAAGAATTTTGTTAAAGAAAGTTCCATAAGAGATGCAAAACTAATAGATACAGAATCATAACACTACCTTAGTAGGAGTATCTAGAACAAGGATGACCTCAATAAACATGGCACATATTATAACTAACAATGACACTAGATGAAAAATTACAAATAAAGTGAGTTTTGGTTAAGAAAGCATCACATAATCTCTTTAGAACCTTACTATAACATCCATTTGGATATCCAATTTGTACTCATAATGCTAGTTAGGTCCATCACAATAAAAACTTCTCTAAGCTTTTATACGAGCCTTTAATAGTTAATCTCTAGGATAGTTTGAGCTTCCTTAAAGATCCTTTGGTTCCTTTCCAACTAAATGGTATAATACTACTACACCAAAATCTAGCTTGAATATGTTCAGGTTACCCATTTTAGAACAATTGAAGTTCATAACCTATGAAGCAATGTCTATCCATTTAGTGAAATGGTAAGTGAGATTATAAAGTGTAAGAATATAGTTCCAAAAAATTCAGGAAAATTTGCAATTAAATAACATGTGATTCAGATCTTTATTATAATCTTGACAAAGGACACAAGTAGGATCTAACTAGTGAAATTTGAAACCATCCCCAATTCCCAACTTTCCTTTAATGGAAAGTCAAAGGTTGAAAGATGTATAAAGGATACGATTTGTATTTTGAACTAGCTTACACTAATCTACAATGTTTTGTGGATCTATTGGTAACTTTTTGTAAGGGAGATTAGAGTATTTCATTTACTTATTATTGAGCCACATGACAAAATCCTCTTTAGAAGAGTTAGGGGAGTATGTAGGGAGATTGGCTTTGATAATCTAAAGCCCTTTAAAGAATGTGTTGGCCATCTCCATACATTAACTTCTATAATTTCTTCCAGCTTAGTATTAATATGAATACTTGCTTTTAGTGTGTGAATTTCCTGAAGCTTATAAGGAGTGTCCCAATTAATGCCAATAACAAAAAAAGGTATCTTTGCCATTAACTATGCTATATTTAATGATCAAGCAAACTAGATAAGGTAAATCCCTTATCTATAGGATTTGCCTTAAGGTCCATAAAGTGTTTGCCTTTGGCTTAATTGACTTTATACTTTCTCTTTTCAAAAACTACATATGTACCCATTGGACCTAAAACGTTTCTTTATTTGTGCATATCTTCCATAGCCACCTGATTAGAAGCACATTGCTTAAGATTTTGATTAAATTGATCCCAAGTCCCCCATTATTCTTTGACAAATATGTTTACTGCCATTTTACCTTAGGCACTTTAGCTTTATCCTCAAGACCAAACTATAAGAACTTCCTAAGCATTTTCTTAATGATCTTCATTATCTCCTTAGGTAATGCTATATGAGAGCTCTAATAAATATGTAAGTTATTTAGTATAGAGGCAATTAGTTTAAGCCTATCACCATATGAGAGGGTCCTATTACACCAACTATTCAATCTCCTTTGAATATAGTTAATAAAGGGGAACTATTAGAGAATGATAGCTTCCTTGTTGTTATAGGAACACTTAGGTATTTAAAAGGAAGTTGTTATTTCTTGAAGTCATTATTCATGGTTAATAAATCCTTAATTGCATTAAAGCCTATTGCTATGTAAGAGGAGATTGCATTAGAGCCTAACATACATGGCATATTTCTTGTAATGATATTGTTAAATGGCTAGAAGCTACATATAATGAGATTAAGTCCCTTCTTTAAAATGGCATTTGAAATTCGTTGAAACTGCTACAAAGAAAAAGACTATTAATTATAAATGAGTCTTTAAAAAGAAGTTGACATTTTAAAAGTGGAAGATACAAGGTATATCACCCGATTAGTTGTGAAAAGGTACAATAAAAAAAGAGTTAATTTCAATACTATATTTTCTCCTAGTATAAAATTCAACTTTATTTATATTTTACCTATATTTTTATTTCTATGTATGCTCTTGAGTTAGAACACATAGATGTCAAAATACTTTTCTGCATGGTCAACTTGAAGTTTAGATTTATGCACAATATAGTATTAGATCTATGTTAATTGAAGTTTAAATTAATCTTTAAAA
>JANIHZ010000002.1:35063964-35075399 GCA_027478365.1 Erythroxylum rufum | reverse complement strand
GCATGTTTGGAGGGACTTACTGTGAGGGTGGCCCATCACAGACTCCAGTTGCAACTGAGTCACCACCACCACCTCCAGCGCCTACAGTTGCAGGAACCTCATCACCTGGGACTGGTGATGCGTAACAATCCAATAGTCATATATCATCCAATACAGTTATAGAAGATGAAGGAGACGAAATGCAACCTGGATCTGAGGGTCCTGATGGCAGAAAGTATATAAAAATATCCGATAAACAGTAAGTGTAATCACATGAAACACTATATATGTTTATCATTAATTTGCTGTGTTAAATTTTTGCAAATTTATAGACTTATTTGTTCTTATATTAGGTTCATTCCGTCTGGACCGTGTTCAAGATAAATGATATCTACATTTAAAGAGAGAATTGATCCTGAGGGTTATGCATAGAAGAAGATCTCTGAGGCCACAAAGGCATTTTACTTTCAGGAGTTTGAGGTACAAAATGAGTTAAATATTTTTTTTTGTATACATTAATAACATACATATAAATAGATTATAAGCTTTAATGAATTTATTCTTGTGGATTTCAGAAATATTTTTACTGGAGTTTTGATGTCGATGGGATAATACATAGTATATGGGAGTCGCGAGCTCGTACACGTTATCGCAATTTTATTAATCAGATACACAATGTTGCTGTACGACCCTCTTTCATTTCTGAGTCCACATGGAGTCATTGGCTGGAGTACTGGAGATTACCTGAGGCAATGGGCATATCGGGCCGTAACTCCACCAACAAATGTGGTAGGTCAGGGCCAGACAGTTTTCCTGTTAACACGGGAGGATCAATTACTCACCGCAAGCATGCAAATAGGCTTGTAAGTATATAAATATTACATTTATATTCTAAATTATTGTTTGCTATATTTAAATGTAAATTGATGTGTAAATGTTGTGATGAACATATATGTGTAATATGCCTAATGCTCATGACTCTGTGGAGTAATTTGCTAGTGTCATTTATGGCTGTGTTGAGTACTTTGCTTTCTTGAACAGGGGGTAATATCAAAAAAACATAAGAGACTCTGCCGAAATTTTAATAAATTCTAGTTTAACTTATTACTTTTCATTGTTATGCAGGAAAAGTCTATAGGCGTTAGGCCTACACCCCATCAGTTATTCTTGTATACTCACACCAAGAAACATGACGGTGTGACATTCATCAACAGCCGGTGTCGAGAACTAAATGTATGTGAATTTCATAGTTTCATATTCAATCTTAATAATTATCACTTACTAATTATAATATAAGCATTGCCTCCTAATAGGACTAAATACAACAAACAATTGGGCAACAGACGCAGGATGAACAACCTGTTGATGAGACCTAGGTATATTTTGAGGCAGTGGGTGGTAGGGACAGTCGGAGAAGGATCTTTGGCCTAGCCTCATCTGCCAACATATTTTATTCACACTCTTCTCTATGTCGACAACAGCAGCATCTAGTTAGAGCCGACAACGCGACGTATCAATCAGCTTGAAGCTACAGTTCAAACGTTGATGGAGGTAATAAATAAGCTCAGAAATGATATTGACCAAATGAGAATGAGGGATATAGACTCACATCAGCCACGCTCACCAGGACAATAGGATTGTTGTTGTCATATAATTTGGTTTTCATTTATGTACTATTTAATGTTTTGATTATCAGTGAAGAAAGTTTTTTTTTTCCTTTTTATGATCATCTAACTTTTTGTATAAACAAATTCTATGGATTCAAAATTCCAAAACTTATGTGACGATAATTTATAATTGTTTAAATTGAAATCAAATTTAACGACCAAATTTTCGAAAAATTGTCATTGTAAATTCAAAGGTAGAAGCTGATATCAGCAATCTCACAGCTTCCACCTTTGTATTAAGCAATCAAGGGTAAAGCTGATTAGGAGTTGAAATTATTGACAGAACCGTCGACACATTGTTTCTACTCTCTCCGACGGTTTCGTCGGAAAATAGTTCCATACTCTCCGACGATTCCGTCGGACTATGTTTCCACACTCTCCGACGGTTCTATCGGTAACAAATACCGACCATAATGTCTTATCATCGATAACAAATACCGACCTTGTCCACGCCGACGTCAGGCTCCGTCGCACTATTCCGTCGGGAAATAAGATTACTGACGGAATATCCGAAGTTTCTGCCAGACACAATGAAGTCGATTATAGGCACTACAATTGTAGTGCCTATAATCGGCTTCATTGTGTATATATATCTCAATTATTTCATTAGGAAATGTTCCATTGAATATTCCGTCGGTAACACTTGCTTTTCTTGTAGTGCCTATAATCGACTTCATTGTGTATATATATCTCAATTATTTCACTAGGAAATGTTCCATCGCAAATCTTGGTTACAATAACGTGGTCTAGCACGGGGGTGCTAAAGTAACTTAAATTTAATATGGTTGGGGTCAAGAACACGACAGAAAAAGGATGAGGGCATTATGTTGCTCCAATAGGGCAAAAGGTAATCCATTGGAGAAACTAAAATAAGACACACTACACATAAATTTGCATGCCTGAGCCTCACTACCACCCTTTTATATTAACAGAACATTGATCAATAAGAGTATGAATAGCATAGTGCATTCAAAACCACGACTCCCATATGAAAGCTATATCTCCCTCATGTATATAGATGAAAGAAAGAAAGAATCTCAACATATGTTCTTTTGCTTGCGCAACTCATATATATGGTGGCTAGATAGAACTTTTAGGAATCTTTTGTTTCTTTATTTATAGTACTTTTTAATTTTGCCCATCTACAATCCCTCTCTAGATCCAACATCTTAGTTAATTATAATTCATGCATATGATCTTATGATTTAATTATTTAAAATTTTTCTTATTTTAATATCTTATTTATTTATAAATATTCGACGGTAATGAACATTATTTGTTTAAAATATTAATAAAACATACCTAGAATTAAGCATATATTACTTAATATTTCTCGTAGCTTTTTAATGTTTAATAATATTAAGAGCTAACGTTTCCATTTCCGCATTTCCCCTGACGTACCACCTTTACTTTATATATTTCCCTAAGAACCGTGTGAATGGTTGCATGGCTTAACCTCTCCTTCCTTCTCTAATCTATACGGATCCAGTAAGCATAAAGTAATTAGTATATCAAAGGAACATAAATCCATGTGGATAGGTAGCTGGAAACTAACTTATATCTGTACATGAGAATCTTTATGTGGGTGCTACTTGGAGTTAGAACCTGATCGAATCTAGTTTTTTACTTTATCTTTTCTTTCTGGAGCTAGCGCCTGCAATTTGTGAACGACCTAACTGGTGGAAAAGAAAGGGCTATTGGAATCTCTTTGCTCCGTGGATAAATCACATACAAGATTAACTACATATTGCATCGTTAAAGCTAGCTATATACGAATATATTGGTCTGTCAAACTACAGCTGAGTGATTAAATATTGTGAAGGACGGCTAGGAAAGATAGTAAAAGGATCTTTCGGCAAAAGACTCTTGTTGCAAACTCCATAGCATGCATCTCTTTCTTTCTCTATCCGACTCTCAAGTAATTAGGTTATTACCACAACTGCTCAATTAATCTCGTATGTTTATGTCGTAAAATTAGTAAGCAAAAGGATTGACTAGAGCACGCAGACACACTCATTCCATATATAGCATGTCTACGTTAATGCTACAATCAAATGATAACGGAAGCCCCTGGGACTGAACCTGCGGTCAGTAAATTTTGGGGGAGAGAGTGATAGACCAGTCAAAGATTTAGGGTTTGTAATCATTAAAGCTGATAGCGTGTCTTTGCTCATATCAAAATGATATTTTAAGAAAAGGATTTAAAGAAACAGAAACCAAACAGTAAAGGAAAAGTAAGTTTGGAAAACAAAAGAGAAAAGCAAAAGCAACCAGAATGTGACGACGTGCCAGGTAGATTTGTTTGTTCATCTAATGATGGGACCTATGTATTTTTCTCAAATTGTTGAATGATAAAAGCATTCTTTCTCCCTTTCTCTCTTGGAAAAGAGAAGACCCAAGTAGAAGAATGATCTCATACGATCATATGGACCCCCCATCATCAGTTCTCGTTTCATGCTTTACGTGTCAAATTCCAGTCAAAGCATTTACAACTATAACCTGTATGTCCTGCTTCAACTAAAAGATAATACTCGGGTTTCATGAGCACACAAATTTGGACCAACTAAAGCACATTTCCTCAAAATTATAGAAGTACGCGGTCATGATGTCTCCTAAAAGACACTTTGGTCACTACTCACTAATTAAGCAAGTATAAATTCCAACAGTCATATGTGAATTTATTTATGCTAAATGTAAAAATAAGTTACTTGCTTTTTTGTAAATCTCTTGCCATACAATTATCAGTCATATGAACGTAATGATTTATTACTATATATTACTACCATACTCTTCTAGTGACCATATATATACTTTCCATTGTTCAGGGAAAACTTAATATGACGTGCGCCAAAGCCATCAACCAAATAGCCATCCAGTTAGTTAAACACCTCCCATTTTAATCCCCATTTTATAGAAGAGGTGTATGTTGTTCCACTTTTACTGTTTCAGTGCTGTTCTAATTTATCTCATCCACACATTTATGTGAGACCTTCATAAATATGTGAATGAGATAAGTTGAAACAGTATTAGAATAATAAAAGTGGAACTCTCTGCTTTACAAGTAGCGGTACAGTTGTTACAACAAACAAACTTACAATAAATTAGTAGCTAAATAATATATGTCTATAGACAAATTGATGAACAGAATAAATTTCGATCACCGTTCTCGTAAAGTAATGCATTGACTAATCTTAATTAGTTTTACTAAAAATATGGATCCAAAATCTACTTAGTATACCATATATAGGAGAGCGTTTGTCTTCATTCTGTTCATATCATATCTAAGATATATTTTAATTAGACTCTTTTCCTACGTTCTTGATTGCCTTTCACGTATTCTTTCTCAACTACATTCACAAGTCATAGTCCATCATCTAAAAAGTACATGCATCGCTGACATCAAATCAAGATTTTGTTGACGTTTAGCGAATGCTCTTCCACAGTTTCAGAAAACAAATTTTCTACATATAGACGTGATTATATTCTCCCAAGTGAATTTTTTCTCATATTTAAAAAAAGAATAATTTTTCTTTTAATTTTATCTTAAAATTAACAATGTCTTAAAACTTATTATTATATCATAATTAACCTAATTAAAACGAGATAGATTTACGAGGAGAATAAAACTCTATTCACAAAATTTGAACCCAAAACTTTAAAGGAAAAACAAATTTCTGTATTCGGATGTGCTTGTACCTGTATATATATGTTTCACTATTGCAATACAATGTATAGGATTGTTGTCTTTCTGCAATCACATGGTGAACCATTGTTATATAGTAACTGAGTCTTGTTAACTGTGATCCAACTACGTCATGATGCAGGCTGACTAATGAAATGCCAAATTCTATAGGATCCTTGTAAATTAATTAAATTTAACAGAAAATAAGACTCATGGATGCGAAGTTGGTGTGGTTTTCATGAATGCTCCTATACTGCTTCCAAACTTAATTTTCATTTCACTCGTGAATCCCAAGATAATACGAACCTGTCCTCATAGAATTCATTAACCAATTTTCGCTTAAATAACAACGTAAACAAAACCACAGGATTCTATCCACATAACTAAGTTGCCTTCGTGTTAGCCTGGAGATTTAAAATCTAGAATAGGCAGTACTTATTAGGTCAGAAAACTTATTACGAAGTACTTCACCATTGAAGCGAAAGCATATATATATATAAAAGTGTGGCATATAGAAATCAGTTATGAGTTGGTTGTAACTGGTAATCATGTTGCTTATGTACCAATCATTAATGACATTCTACCACAAAAGAAAGTTGTCGTTAGTAGCACATGATCTTCGATCCATTTAATAGATAGTTAATTCATGGACAGTTTCTGTATGCACTTTAATCTATGTACTACAAGGACGATATGCTTTACCTACCGACTCAATGTTGATAAATGCCAAGAGCGCAAGGATGGAATTATCGAATACATCAATACTCGTATCATGTTACACCAATTGTATGCATCGATTAATAAGTGTATATTAATTAATATACAAGTGATTAAAATAATGGGGTATATAGGCCTAGAATTGCGTGTTGTAGGTATGGGCGGTTTGTGGACTCCACGCAGCCTTTTGAGAGGGACTCTAATTTTTGTTAGTTTGTGGGCAGACAAAAGCAGGGAAGCTTCTTATCCCCTATGTTGGTTTTCATACAAAACCTTACACATAGAATCTGCAAAAGCCAACCAAAGCCAATTCTATTTTATTTACATTCCAGTTATCAAACTTACCGCTCTTTTTACTCATTATTATTATTTTTTTATTACCCTACTCTCTTATATTGTATTCTTATTTCTAAAGAAGTATACATTTTAGCGATATTATAATAACTAGTGTATACAAATCCTATACTAACAAAAGGATAAATTAAACAAAAATGCGGAGGGGACGACAGGGGGTAATGGCAAAATTGTAGAATTTAAGAGTTCGAAGGGTTAATCTTAAGATCTCTGTCATGCAACAGTGGCCTATATAGTTCAATGTCGTACAAGCTTGTCCATCAACATCTGTTCCTTTCTCCTTCCAGATTTGTCCGACCTATACTTTTGTGCTTTCTCCGTCTCTCTCTATTTCTGTTCATCAACCATTTCAGCACCATTCAGCAATCAAGTGTTTGAATCAATGGCCCCAATGAGTCTCCCTCCCGGATTTAGATTTCATCCAACAGACGAGGAGCTTGTTGCATATTATCTTGATCGAAAGATCAATGGCCGCACAATTGAGCTTGAGATTATCCCAGAGGTTGATCTCTACAAATGCGAGCCATGGGATTTACCTGGTAAGTACCTATACTCCCCTGGAGGTAACTAAATTAACTTGAGATTATCATTTGTTTTTAAAATAACAACTGAAGTTGATGGTGATGGCGATGAACAGATAAATCATTTCTACCAGGAAAAGACATGGAGTGGTACTTCTACAGTCCAAGGGATAAGAAATATCCAAACGGTTCAAGAACAAACAGGGCAACAAGAGCTGGATATTGGAAGGCCACTGGGAAAGATAGAGCAGTTCATTCGCATAAACTCCAAGTTGGTATGAAGAAGACTTTAGTTTACTACCGAGGTAGGGCTCCTCATGGCATCAGAACCAACTGGGTTATGCATGAGTATCGTTTGGTCGATTCTTTCTCTACCGCCACCGCTGCTGCAGCTACTTTAAAGGTAAGTAAAATTGACTGATCGCATAGTTACTCTTTTAACTATCTTGTAATTAAATACATAATGAGCAATTTGCGTATAGTACTTTTGGAATATTTCATATGCACGCTCATTTCTCTTAACTAGATTTATTCGAGTGACTTTCAGTTATCAAGGTTAACTAAAGCAAATAATATCATAATGAAGTAAGGTAGACAAAATAAAACATAAATGCATACGCAGAAGGGTTATATACAGTCACCAAAAGATATAGGTTGATGCAAGCAACATTGGTTACAGGTCTCTTTAGGGTTTACCTGAATTAATTCCTTTAATCAAGGATAAGGATGAATGGTCATTTGTGTCATAAAGATAGCAGATATTAATTAATAACAAGTATAGAAATGAGAAAACCCTCGAATCACTGTTGAGGTGCGAAGCTGGACATCGAAATGAATTAATAAACGGAGTTAAAGTTCTTCATATCAAATCAACACATCCTTAGCAATACTTGGCCTTAAGAAAGATTCGCGAGAGATAAAAAATTGAAAAGGAACCATGATTATGATTATGATCATTATCCCGATCCGATCAGTTGTTGCCTGTCTCTTTATGTTGATTGGATGCAGCATGTAAATATCATTCTAAAGAGCAGCTACATAGGTGTCCGTCAGACATAATGATTATAATGCTTTTCTTATGACCCTTATCATTTGCGGATCTTCCTTTTTACGACAATGCTCTTTTTCTTTACTAAAGAACAGCTTATCATCAACTTGATGACGATGAAAGAGTCTTTATTTTTCACAAGACTTTAGTTGTACATGCCATGTTTTCCTCACGACTCTAATCATTTGTATATGAAACATATCTATCTCTTCTTCTTTTTTCTTTTTTCTGGTGCAAAATCATATCCATCTTTGTGTTCTGTTTCTGCTTCTTTTCCTAGTTTCCTCTTTCCGATCTTGCTTTTCTCGTACATCTTTTATATTTCTTAATATCTTTTTATTTCTTTTGTTCTTTTTTCAAAAAAGAAAAAAGAAAAGAAGATACAATAATCTTGACGATAAATTTCACACTATAGGATTGCATGATGCAGGACTCCTACGCCTTGTGCCGAGTTTTCAAGAAAACAGTACAACTTCTGAAAACAAACGATAAAGAAGAGAAAAATGAGGAGAAGGAGCCGACAATGTGTTTTTCTTCGGAAGAACAATTGTTATTGGAAGAAACAAGCAGTGGACTTCCCGTTTATGATTGTTCTAAAGGAAGAGATTCTAACGATGAAATTGGAGGTAATGATGATTATTATCATAACAATAATAACGACAACAGTAACAAAATGATGTGTGAATATACATCATCCTCTGATGTCACTCATCAAGCAGTTGACGAAAGTGGGTTTAGTTATGCATTTGCCTCCGCCTCCGATGAAGCAAACAGTACTTCACCTAACATCTACTCCATGGCTGTTGACCACTTCTCACAGAATCTACTTCACCAGGTACGTTCCCTCTCCAACATCATCTTGAATATTGGTGTTGCTTTCTCATAAAAACTCTCCAAATTAATGCTAATATGACCTAATCAATTCATTTTTCATGCGCTGTTCTGCATTTATCACTAGTGTATTATTTTGTAATGACTTGAACAGAGACTAAATGCCCATACCACAGAAATGTTATACAATGATGAAAAACTAATAATAAGATGAACAACATGTGACATATATAATGTATTCACTTTAAGATATAATTATATTTCTGAAATTAATCATTCTTTTGTTGTTCAAAGCTTGATCATCTCCGCTACATAACTAACTACATCATTGTAGATTTTGTATTGCTATGGAAATAAAGATTCCATAGGTTCAGTATCCTCCCGGTTTCTATTTATCTATTGATGGCTTAGTTCACAGAAGGAATGCAAACTTAATAGAAAGCCCGTTGGGGCAAAATTACTTTGGCAATGGTCCACAGAAGAAGTCCCTTTTAAGTTCTCCTTTAATCTTAATTTAAAGTAAAGAATCAAAAGTTGGAAACCATGAACAACTCTCCATCGATCTTTTTCCAAAGTTTCAATTTCTTCTAAAAAAGTGTTCTCTATCTATCTGTCTTAAGACTAGACTGACTCGAGTTGGGTTTCTTTTTCACCGTTTTCTATGACTTCTTTTGACTGACTCAGTAACCATCATTTCATTTCAAAGTTCCAACATCTTTCTTCCTGATTTTCCTCACTTCCTTTATTCCATAACTATATATCAACAAAATTAAAATGTCACTGTTTTCAAGAAACATGGCTCTCCCAATATATGCATGTATTTATATTTAATGTCATTATAATGATGGTTTTGATGGTTACGGGGTGTGATGCAGGACATGGAGATGTCAATTCTAAGCAATTCATCATCATCATCGAACATTCAATTGGAATATCAAGCTCCCTATCCACCATTAGAGCTGGAAGACTTCCCACAGATAAATATAAAGCCATCAGCAGCAAAACCTCATGGCATCTCCATGGATTGCATAAACGGAAGCTTGGAAGAGATTTTCTCGTTGTGTTCCTCTGATCATCCGGACAATAACAACTACTCTAACAATAATACTGAAACACTCGCACATACTCTAACACACTAATTAAGAGACGGTTGCTCCGCATTTTTTTTTTTTGGTCTTTGTTAAATAATAGTTTATTGTTTGATCACTTGGAATTGATAATTCGTAGTGGTGGGGATAGGATATTTTGTTCCGTCCTTCCTAAGGAAGCATTTTTTTTTTTTCAGTTGGGTGGTTTATAGTTAATCCCATATGGAGTGGGCTGCCATATAGTATGATGGTCAAGGGTACACCATTTCTTTCTCATTCTTAGTCTATTTCATTAATTTGTTCATTTTCCTTTTCTTCTACACTGTAACACTAATTATGACAAATAATATGTCAACCTCATTGAATTTCTAAGTCTATTCTCAGACTACATTGTCAGAAGATTTTTATCCAAATCATTTAAAATTTATCTAACACGCATCAATTTCTTTTCTTCTAGCAATTTCACTTTTGAAAACTTTGTTATATATATTGTTAGACATCTTTCAAAAATATAGTGTCAATAGTTTTAATTAAGCTTCTTTCTCATAGTAAAATCTATCTAAAACTACTACTTAGATATTTTATAGAAACACATTGATATATTTCCAAACCCAATTCGTCCTTTTAAAATTTTAAAAATCGTGAACTTTTCCCTCTTTCATTTCTAAGAGCTAGAACTAATAAGAATAGATTAGAAAATGAAGTGAGAATCAAATAGCAAAGTCGGTTCTAATAAAGATAATTTGAGCATCATTTGAAATGTTCCTTTTTGAGTGAATTGTGATATGCAATTCCATTAACTCTGAAAATTTAGTTAAATTTTATACAAGTAATCTTAAAATGAATCGAAATTTTCTCAACCAAATATTAATTTTTAACTTCAACTTAAAAATAAAATTATTTTCAATGGATCTTACTTCATTATAAATGATGTAGTTTATCTTTTCATGGCAAAATTAATTTGGATTGGTCACTGGAAAAGAAAACGTATTATCTTAGTCATATTCTTTGTAAGTTAAACTTTTCATTTATAATATGTGGTTGGTGTCAATGTTTTAAATTGACGATTCAAAACCTTGTCCCTTGTTTGCATTCTTTCATGGCCAAAACATTCTGCAGTAGGGTCATGCTGCGATGAAGATTGACAGAAGATAAAGACGTAAGAGGTTCTCGTATGATGCTGTTTCTTTCTTGCCTTTAGCCTTTGCTTAGTTTTTTTCCCTTTTTTTTTATGGATAATAATATCTTAAAGCTTACGAAAAAGATGATGATTCTTACTTGTTCTTTTAAGGATATTTTATTTAATTTTTGTTAAATTACTAAATATTTCTCATTTATTCCATTATTGACAAAAATATTTACCTTTTGTGTTGAGCTTTTTAATAAGGGTAAACCCAAAAAGAGAGGTTAACAAGAAATTAAAAAACCATCTTAATTATTCAAAAATTTAATTAGTTTAATTTACTTTATAAATCTATAGTAATATACAATGGCTTAAAATAATTATATCAGCGAAGTAAAAATTTATTAAAAATTTTGAAATTTAAC